>OY728165.1:1951590628-1951998141 GCA_963277665.1 Viscum album
TCAATGTGAATATATATTTTTTACTTTTATGATCTATATATATATATATCCAAATTTTCCACATAAATACAATACCTTCATATCATTAATGAAAAAATATCACTGCAAAGAACAAATCATTATGTGGGTAATGTTTCTCTTGATCCATCAATTAACATGAGGCATAGACTTTACCCAAGTTATTTATCATAAGAAAACATCCCAATCCATTCTTGTATGAATCCCTATAAATTTAAAACCCCTCTCATTTATAGGGTAAAGGAAATAAAGGAACACTAACCAACCTTCTTTTCAGTTCCTCGAAATTTTCTTCACAATCACCTACCTAGAGGAACATGACACCCTTATGTGCTATCATTTTCAGAGGATTATATATTCATGATAAATTCTCCACAAACCATTAATAATATCTACCAAAATCATGAATATTACTGATATCAGTCACTATGGTTGGTCTAGAAAAACTTTTATTATCCATTTTCATTCATGAATCTACTTCTATACCATCTATTGAGTTTATGTGACCCAAAAATAAATTCTTTTTTTTCCAAATTCAGACCCTGAAAATTTTTAATTTAACTTATCCTTCTTTATGTTCTTAATTTCAATTCTCAAGTGATATTCATGCTCTTCCTTACACTTTGAATATATAAGAATATAATCTATATATACTACCACAAACTTATCAAAAAGATCTATAAAGACTTTATTCATAAAATACATGATGATAGTGGGATATTAGTAAGACTAAAAGGCATCACTATATATTCATAGTTACCATACATTGTACTGAAATCAATCTTGGATATATCCTCCTTCGTGACCCTAAATTAATGGTATCTATAATCAAGGTAAATCATGGAAATGTGTTGAGCTCCTGATAATAAATCAAATAAGTCATAAACATATAGAAGAGGATACTTATTCTTGACTGTGATCCTGTTCAAATCTCGATAAAAAATGTCGAGTCACATTGATCGATCTTTCTTTTTCACAAAAATAACTAGTGCGTGTAAAGGTCACATACATGAATGAATGAATGAATTATCAAAGTTTTCATGGAATTTCTTCTCCAATTCCTACAACTCAATTGGGGATTTTCTATAAAATGTCCATTATTTTTTTTTTGGAAATAGGTATATGATATATTGAGAACTAAATATCACGTTTCGACAGAATACTATGTAGTTCTTCCCAAAATACATCCACAAAATCTTAAACAAAAATCATATCATCAATGTTGACCTTCTCCCCAACCATTTGAGAAAAACATACATTTTTAATGGGAATTAATACCCATATACTATATGTAATTTCCCCAGGATGTTCAGAGAGATCGAGACATTTATGTACTATAATAGTGTGGTATGAAATACTGAACATAACGTATCATCCTTGAAAATTGATATGGGTTTATACAAAGAAAGTCATTCCATTCTTAGGATGATATCAAATATGACCAAATGAATAATGACATGACTTTTTGAAAGCACATTTACCAAAAAAACAAAAAATGTGGAATCATATACTTAAGATTCAATCATCATGTCATTATAGGTTTGTAATAATAATTACACCTTTAGTCATTTGAGAGTGAACATAACACCATTATAAAATTTCTTAGATATAAAAAGGTTTGTATAACCAAAATAAAAAAGTATATAGGTTATTCTAGGGTGGATGGTAAGTTTACCTTTCCTCACATCATTTTCACATCCCACATTAAATATTGAGATTCAATGATCTTTATCTGTATCTATTAGATTAAGAAGTTGTAGGTGTTGATCAACATCACCAAACCTTGGGTTTAGATAGTAGTTATCAAATGATAATTTTCTTTAAACTTTTATCAATGAATCCTTGGATGTAAATTTTGTGTTGTATTTTCTTCACTATCTTCTTGAGTTGACTTCTTCCCATCACATCAGTAATTAATTACATTTTCCCCAAATTTCCACAATTAAAACAATTATTAGACCCCATAATGAATTTTTTTACATGATTCATCTCTTAATTAGAGCACAGTTGAATGCTCGCCTTATTTTATACTTTTTTTTATATTTCATTAAAATACATCATCCTATTCTTGTCAAATGCATTACATTGATACATCACTCTATTCCCCATTTCATTCTTGATTTAACAATTCACAATAACTTCATATATACTATAGTATCTTATTTACAATACCATTTTTGGACATGGCATTTAGCTGTTGAGGAACCTATCATCATTCCTTTTGGGATGTATTATAATTTTTGAAGCATAACTCACATGTGCGATGAAATTAGACTCATAGTTATCAACGTACTCATCGTTCATTTTCTTCAACTCAAGTAACTCTTTCTTAATCATGGTAATATAAATTTGAAGAATGTACTTGTTGAAAAATTTGTTCTTGAACTAGTCCCAAACCATGGATTCAATTCCATCAATCTTCCCCCTATTGTTTGTAAAATTCCACCGCTGATCTAGATCACCTTCTATGTGAAAAAATGATAGAATGAGTTTCACATTCTCTGAAAAATGAGAAATGAAGAATTTTATTTCAGTGGTGTTAATCAATTTTTAAACAATAAGCAGATTCGGAGACCCTCTAAATGATGGAAGACTTTTCCACATTAAAGATAATTCAGAATTTTGTACCCTCTTTATCTCATTAGGAACTCCACTATGATTTATTGATTGAGAAAGATGTGTGAGGAGAGTAATGAGTTTTTTCATTATCATTCCCATTGAATTCTGTCGATCAGGAGGAAAATCATTGCATTATACGTCAAAATTTCCATTAATGTGGTTCATTCAGGTTCCATCCATTAACTAAAACCAAAACTATAGAGTAAGAAATTGATATCATGATGAGGAACCACATGATCATGAAAAATTATCTTTACAATGTCTTCACTTTGAAACCAACAATAATAAATGAATCCTTAGATTTATCATAGATTATTAGTGTGAATCATATATATAAATTCATCTTAATGGTTCATGAAGATTTTACTAATTCCCAAAGCATATCCCCTAGGAGTTTCAATGAAGGTGTGTTGTAAGGCCAATTGTCATGTACCGGGTTACCCAGAGTCAAGACCAAAACATCTTATTAGAGTTTTTACACCAAGGTACATTTTTTTGTAGATAAACAATCCATTTAAGTATCTAGACAAGGATGTATTACTAGAAAACAACCCACTATATCATTCACCACAACTCTTGGACATTTTACTATGCTTTTCTATATTCATAGACAAATACATAGAATTGTTCATAGGGTCATCACTATGTTTTTCTCATCCGAGTTACAAAGGATAACTATAACTTTAGTTAAATACAAACTATATGGACCCTGAAATTTCAAACATTAACATTACATATCTTTTTCATAATACATAAAGACTATAAAAACAGATGACCAAAGACCATTATTGGTCCTATTTATTTGGATACTTTGAAACATAAACACGGGTACATGTGTGAGCTACATCATATCCAACTAGGTTCTAAGTGACTATCACACTTCTTATACATATAAAACATAGTACATATCATAATAACCTTGGGGAAAGGAAACATAAAATTGGGTGTCTCATTTTATTTTAAGGGTAAACAAGGGATACATGTAAAAATATTAATGAGAATAATAGAATGAGAATTGATCATGAAAATAGAATATAGTACCCTACATAAAAATGATCGTAATAATATTCAAGGAATAAATCATGGAAGTTCGAATGAAATGAATCATAATGAAATAAAGAGAATAATCTGTGAAAGAATAACATATGAATGATACTTGGATGTGTGTCCAACACATAATCTTATAATGATTTCCATAGTAGCTAATGAATCACTCCCAACACCATAATTGTAGTATGGTTTCATTCCACATAACATAATAGTAGTTATGGTCCACTCTAATGGTCATTATAGTTGCATGATATCACTCCTCACACCATCTTAGTTGAGATGGATAACTCTAATGGAAGCATAGAAGTAGTGGTTCACTCTAAAGACCATCATAGTTTATCTCAGGATATATAAATCTTTACCCAATTCAATGGAGGGTGATATAGGTCCCATCCAACATATAATTAAATCCTGAATATATGTTCAACACTATAATAAATAATCATATCATAACACCTGAAATAAAATGTTTATCACAAACATGTAAACATATCATCTCCTTTAGAAGGATATTGGTTTCATAATCATTTCATATAAGAACATCCAATGAAAAGAAACAGGTTTCAAAAGTATCTAAAAAGTGAAAGAGATATGGGATTTATAATAACAATTCCATTAGGTGAAATTATTTTAATATAATAATTTACTAATTTTCAAAAAAATTATTTATTAACAAAAATTGATGTAATCGTTGATGGGAAGTGATATTGAATGACCTTTTTGAAACATTTATGGATGAAAATATACTTCCTTCATTGTAAAACAATTTTCATAGCACAAGACCTTTTGAATACATTTTTCTTGTAAAAATACTTTGAAAAAATATAACAAATGATTTTGAAACAATTAAAAAATTTAAATCCTTTTTTCCATGAAAATAAACTTCAAGTATCATTTCATATCATTTTGAAAACATTTTTGAAAACATGGATTTTAAAATAATATATTTTCAACCAAAGATAGAGGCATCCAGATTTTACAAAAAAGAAGTATCATAAGTACAAATGAGTTGAAAATTGTACTGACAATACATATATTTTGAATAAATAGTGGATTTGTAAAATCATTAATATTCTTGTGATATGGATCAAAATATTTCATCAAGGTAATAATGAAAACAAAAAAATCTCATAAAGCGATGAGATTGTCTCAATAAAAACTTATAACATGATAACATGGTATCATACTCTCCATATAAGAAAAGAAAATTACATGAAGATTATGGTATAAAAAATTAAATTAACTCATGATTTGATATTTAAATTGTTAACATAAACACACTGAAAAATATATTAGGTGCATAAAAAATATGGATCTCGAATATAGAAAATTGATAAAAAAAATTGTTTTACTAATTTTGAATCAGTTTAATATTAATCCCCATGAAATAAGGATCATAAAAGGAGAATGTGATTACCCATAAATATATTTACAATATACATAAAAATTTATCATTGTCAGTACATACATCACACAAAAGGAAATGTGCCGAACATAACTTATATATTACATAAATTAAACATTAAATGAAATCACCATAACGTATGTCTTGACTCTCTCAAAAATCATAAAATATTCAAGTATAAGAAATATGAATTTATAATAAATATTTTAAAGAATCATATTCTTATACATAATACCAAATATGGTTTGATTATGACCTTATATTATACTCATTTTAATGATCATGTGTTAATGTTTCACTTCATGTAAAATTTTCTTTGCTTTCACATGTGTCATAATTTGTTATATATTTGATATTTATACACATATCATGATTCCAAAATTTATACTAAGATATAAATATTAGTAATATAAAATATATTTATATTACTGTAATCTTTATAATATTGGAGTATGAAATAGAATACATCGTTCGTGGAGACGATATGTTATAAGTACGCATGAATTTTTTTCTATCTTTATGGTCGTATCGAAATAACGTATGTAAATGAAATATGTTTATAAATTTGTTTATATTTAAATAACATTATTTAATTATAATTAATATGTAAAATATATCATATATTTTCACTAAATCCATCCTTAATTAATTCCATGTGGTGTTTGAATGAATCACATCTGTGTGAAGGCACAGTAGTCCACACATCATCAAACGATATTATCAAAATAAAACCAAATAGAATCTAATGATACATGAGTTTTAAATGATTAATTTATAATGAATATAATATTTACATTTATAAATGTATTATCCATCATAATTTCCACCATGAATGGTGGTAGAAGAGAAATGAACAATCATCATTTCGTAATGGAGTAGTTCACTGTACAGAGAAATAGTATGTTCGATATTGATTTGATGGGGGTGTCTTTAACTGTAGGTAGATATATTTTCAAAAAAACTCCAATTATATGGAGGATACTAGTATTTCCACACAATAATGGAATAATGTATAAGGCCCCTGCCTTAAACATCTCTTAATATTGAATTAAATGAATAATTCACATTGAGGATCTTTTCACGTTTAGAGTTTTAGAGAATTAGAACATAACTACTGCATCTTGAAAGATTACAAAGTAGACACTTCTACTAAGTTTCCATATAATAAAAAAAATCTTAAAAAGAAACATGTCTAGTTCCAAGTTTTATATAGCATGACTTTCCCTTGATCTCATCCTTTACCCAATTCCACATTAGGTCCTGTGAAAAAAATTTAAAAAAAACATGGGGTGAGCATAAATAGCTCAGTAAGGGATACACAAATAATGAAAACTGTTAGTTTATGAAAACAACAAGTAAACCATGTATACTTTATCAAAGTAATACATTTCACCTTTATGAAGTAGTAAAAACTCTTCACTGAATAAAAGATCATTACTTGCCCTTTTGTAACCAAAATATTACCATAAAACCCATAAAAAGATCACATAACATATAAAGGTAACTTGGGACATAAACATACTTAAGTGGAATAACCATACGTTTGACTTCCACACATTTCACTTAATGGAATAGCCATATGGCCAACTTCCGTACATACTTAATGGAATATCCATACGGCCGACATCCATACCCAATGCATTGGAGGTTATAACGTAACCACCGGTCCTGGTATTCACGGCACCACCCATCATATGGTTTATCACGTAACCACCCGTCAAATGTCCAAGTACCAATATAAAATCATAAAACATAAAACCAATATAAAGGAATGATAACATTTCTACATTTCAATCACAATATATCATTTAAATATATTGACATAATAGAATCTTTTATCAAAACCATTTTCAATACCAAAATACATAAAAAGCGTATATGGTATTTATTTTATTTTAAAAACATTACGGCTTGTTGAGGAAGCCAAAGACCAAATAATACTCGCGGTGGCGGAAAAGGTCATTGTCACCGTGTACGTTAAAAGAAACATTCCTTTTTTCGTTTAGTAAAACGCTTCGTAGAACAAGATTCCTTTTGTATAAAATTAAAATTCAAAGGGTTTTATACATCGTATAAAAGATAGTTGTGTATAAATCGAAATATGCCTCAATGAAAGGAGATTGAGACGAAGTCCCTTACCTCGGGTCCGACTTGACTCGATCGTTCTTTAACGTCCTGAATAATAAACATGAGTTAATTTCTATTTTTTTAAGAACCTTTTTCAAGATCATTATTCCTTTTATATCACTTATTTCCATGATATAAACATTATGTAATCATTTAAGTTAATAATGATTGTTTTGTCGATATTTGGTTCTTAAGTTGAAAGTGGACTTCATACAGTTACATGTTGTTCGTGTGGTCAAAGGTTATTTATATCCAGAATGACATTCCTGATTTGGATATCATATATATCATATAAATCCAACATATAGATGTATTTATAATATCACATAATCATTTAGAGGTAAGAAATGAAATGCACCATTCATGGAGACGGTAAGCCGTACGTACGCATGAACGCTACATTCATTTCTATGTCATATTAATAGAATTAAAACTAAATGAGAGGAATGTATATTTTAATTCCGGAATTATATTACTCATTTAGATGTAACATACATCATATATATCCATTATATATATGTACTTATAATAGTACGTTACATTTGGGGATATGAAATGAAATGCACCGTTCATGGAGACGGTAAGCCGTACGTACACATGAACGCTACATTCATTTCTATCTCATAATTTAATGGGAAGAAATAATAATTATATATAGGTATATTATAATTCCAGTATAACATCATATATAATAACTTTAAATCCATCATTTATACATCCCACATATGGCATTAACGAATCAAATCACTTTGAGGGGGCAGTAGTCTGCACTTCCGAAAATGAAATTATCGTGTTTACCAATAATGGAAACCATAAAGGTATACCACAAAAGAAAAATAAATAGGAATAAAGAAAACATAAACAAAATATATATCATATATAAATATAGTGGCATCTTAATGTCCACCATTAAAGGTGTTTAAAAGAAGATTGAACAATCATCGTTTCGTGAGGCAGAAATTCCCCAACCACAGAAATAGTATGTTCTTTAACCATTAGATGTAGATGTGTGTTAGTGTAGCTCGAATTATTCTTATAAAAGCATCCTATTATATTTAAGATAATGTATTTGTTACAAAAGAAATTAATAAAAAGAGTTTAGGGGGTTGGAGAAGCAAAATAAAACAAAAGAACACAAGTGAACACATTACCTCAAAATCGGGTAACTCTCTTAGATTTGAGCTCAAAGGCTTCCTTGGGAAGACTTCTGCCCAAAGTGAGGATTAAAGGAGTAATAGAGGGATGTGTATAGACAAAATGGGCAGGGGTTGGCCGATCCAAAGGCTTTGGAAGTGTGGGTAAAGAGGTAGAGGTGGGGTCCTTTTATAAGAGGAGAGGAGGGGCACTCTTGGAAAGTAAAGAAAAGTTAATTTATTTTAAAATGAGATTCGGATTTAAGAGGTCCCACATATATTTAATTAGAGGATAAGGTGATAAGTGTTATAAATATACCCATACAATAGGTTTTGGACATGTGTAGGTCATAGATTTTACATTATCTTTTCATTTTATTTTAATCCTTTATTAATGAGGTAATGGCTGCATCATCATGATGTCATAAATAATTTAATATATTTAAAGTCTAAAAATTATTAAAAAAATATCATGATGTAGGAAATATTATTAGATTTCTAATGAATATTTATAGTCAAAAATCTGACTTCTATAACCCCATGTAAATTTTTTTTAGTAAAACATCTCATGTTTGTGTCAGTTTTACTTTAACATTTAATAAAAGGTTATTTATGCCATTTCCAAACCAAAGTGGCTCCATGGGGTCCCCAAGTTGAGCCATGGATTTTCTTGTTTGGCCATGACACATCCAATGAGGCTAGGACATGTTTCAAGCTCATATCATTTTATTAAAACATTATTTTTACCTTAAACTACACTAATTACCTCTAATCGCGATTAAGAACTTAAAAGTTACTATTCACCAAAAAATTATTTTAATATAATTGAACCACATTTTACTTCTTAATGACAACCAAATATGTCTGATTTATGAAAATCAAATCACAGAAGTGACAAAGTTTCATTTAAAAGAAAAATTAGTTTCTTTAACTACCACTTAGTGGTTTCACTGTTCATCAAAAATTGAAGTTTTTCAGAAAAATACCAAAACTTCACCCTAAGCTATAATTGATATTCTGAATTCAAAAAGGATGTCTATTTTACAAAATTAAAATCATATAAGTCACATTAATTAATTTAATAATTAATTCCCGCTGTCGTGATAAATAGCGTGTTTTTATGAAACAATAAGTATCAAAAGATTGACCCAAGTTTAAGTCCAATTTCAAAGTGAAATTGATTCCAATGAGCACCATTGTATTAAATGGTAAAAATATATTCTAATTTCACTTTAAAACCATTCAAAAGATAGTATAGTAATATAAATAAATTAGATTAAAAAGTGGTTTTGAATTAAAATACAATATTTTTTCACTATTCATTAAAAATGAACTTTATCAGAAAAATACCCAAAATTCACACAAAGTAAATTTTGATGTCCCAATCATAAAGAATAAGTTCATTTTGACAAACATAGCTTATAAAATTGTCAAATATATAGATTTAAAAATGGTTTTCCATAAAAAGGTAGTAAAAATATCTTTTAAAAATATTAGTGTATTTCATGCTTATGATTGGATTTATTTTCATTTTAAGCCTCTAAAACACTATCTAATTCATTAATAGGCATAGATAAAAATATCTATTTTTCATTACTTACTTGGGATGTTACATCCTTCCCCCCTTTAGAAAATTGTGTCCTCGCAATTTATTTACTTATCGAATAAGTGGGGGTATTTATACCTCATTGCATTTTCTGATTCCCATGTTACCTCTTCAATCATGTGGTTTTTTTCACAAAACCTTTACCTGATGAATCAATCTATTCCGTAACACCTACTCCCTGTGGTCAAGAATCCCGACTGGTTTTTCCTTAAAAGATATGTTCTCTTCCAGCTGAACTTCCTCTGGACTCAAAACATGAGATTGATCTGGCATATACTACCTCAACATTGAAACATGAAAAACATTGTGTACCTGAGATAAACTCGGAGGTAAAGCCACTCGGTAAGCAACTGATCCAACTTTCTCCAGAATTTCATATGGTCCAATGAACCTTGGACTCAGCTTTCCTTTCTTACCAAATCTCATCACACTTTTCCATGGAGAAACCATGAGAAAAACATGATCACCTGCCTCAAAAGACAGATCCTTCCTCCGGTTATCTGCATAACTTTTATGCCTGCTCTGAGCTGTTTTCATGTATTTCTGAATCAACTGTACTTTTTCTACCATCTATTCTACCAATTCTGGTCCCATCAGCTTCCTTTCACCAACTTCATCCCAAAATGCTGGAGTTTGACACCACTTCCCATATAATGCCTCAAATGGTGCCATCTGTATACTGGAATGAAAACTGTTATTATAAGAAAACTCAACCAAAGCAAGATGTTGGTCCCAAATTCACTGATAATCCATCGAGCTAGCTCGTAGCATATCCTCCAAGGTCTGAATTGTTCGTTCTGACTGCTCATCTGATTGAGGATGAAAAGCTGTACTAAAATTTAATTCAGTACCCAACGACTTTTGAAGGCCTTTCCAAAAGTTAAAAGTAAACCTGGGATCATGATCGGACACAATAGAGAGTGGAACTCCATGTAACCTGACTATCTCTTTAAGATACAAATAGGAAAGTTTATCTAGTGAAAAAGTATCTCGTATAGGAATGAAATGAGCAGATTTAGTCAAGCGATAAACAATAACCCAGATTTCATTATTACATCGAGATGTCCTCGGTAATCCCACAACAAAGACCATTGATATGTTTTCCCATTTCCACTCTGGCACTGGTAAAGGCTGAAGCATCCCTTTCGGTAACTGCCTCTCTACTTTAACCTGCTGACAAGTCAAACACTTCACAGTAAAATCAGCAATATCCCTTTTCATTCCATCCCACCAGTAATACTCCTGCAAATCTCTGTACATCTTAGTAATGCCAGGATGAACTGAAAACGGGGAACTATGAGCCTCACATAACAACTCATTCTTCAACTTTGAATCACAAGGCAAACAAAATCTCTTCCCAAAACTCAACACACAATCATTATAAATATTGAATTCAGGAAACTTACCCTTCTGAACCAGCTCTACCTTTTTCTACAACTCATTGTCTTCCCTCTGTGCTTGCTTAATTCTGTCTGATATGGATGATCTCACTGATACCTCAAACAAAACAGAAGAACTTCCTGCACCAAAAACTTCTATGCCAAAGTTCATCAAATCAAAAACCAAAGGATCTCGTTCAAAACGTATCATAGTTAATGAAGCATTATTTTTTCGACTCAAAGCATTGGCAACTTTATTTTCTTTTCCCTGATGGTAGTGAATTGTACAATCATAATCCTTGATTAATTCCAGCCATCTCCTCTGTCTCATGTTCAATTCTTTCTGAGTGAATATATACTTTAAACTTTTATGATCAGTATATATTTCACACTTTACTCCATACAAATGATGCCTCCAAATTTTTAAATTAAAAACGACTGCAGCTAATTCCAAATCATGTGTAGGGTAATTTACCTCATGAGTTTTCAACTGACGTGAAGCATAAGCAATTTCCTGATCATTCTGCATAAGGACATAGCCAAGTCCCTTCAATGAAGCATCACTGTATATAACAAACTCACCATTCCTAGAAGGAAGTTCTAAAACTGAAGCATTCACGAATATTTTTTTCAACTCCTAAAAAGAATCATCACATTCTTTTGTCCAGATGAACTTAACACCCTTACTAGTTAGATTAGTCATTGGACTAGATAACCGTGAAAAAATTTCAACAACCCGTCGGTAGTAACCTGCCAAACCAAGAAAACTACAGATCTTGGTGACATTTGTGGGTCTTGTCCATTCTTCAACAACTTTTTTTTAGCAGGACCAACAGTTATGCCATCCTTTGAAAAAATGTGACCCCGGAAAAAAAAAATTTGTAACCAAAACTCACACTTGCTGAATTTTCCATATAGTTTCCTTTCTTTTAAGGTTTGTAAGATAACCCTTAAATGACTTTCATGCTCCTCTTTACTTTTAGAAAACACCAAAATATCATCAATGAAAACAACCACAAACTTATCCAACAACTCATGGAAAATTCTATTCATAAGTTCCATGAATACAGCAGGTGCATTGGTTAACCCAAAAGGCATAACTACAAATTCATAATGACCATATCTAGTACGAAACGCAGTCTTCGGAACGCCTTCTTCTTTTAATTTCAACTGATGGTACCCCGACCTCAAGTCAATCTTCGAAAAATACTGAGCTCCCTGGAGCTGATCAAACAAATCATCGATATGAGGCAAAGGATACTTGTTCTTAACATTAATATTTTTCAAGGCTCTATAATCAATGCAAAGTCTCATTGAGACATATTTCTTTTTAACAAACAAGATAGGAGAACCCCATGGTGATGTGCTAGGTCGAATGAAAACTTTATCTAATAACTCCTGCAATTGCTTCTTTAACTCTAAAAGTTCAACTTGAGCCATTCGATAAGGGGGTTTTGAAATTGTCTTAGAATCAGGAACTAAGTCAATAGTAAATTCAACTTCCCGATCATGAATAATACCAAGAAACTCATCAGGAAAAACATCAAGATACTCATTTACCACTGGCACATCATTAATCTGAACAGTTCCTTTATTTTCAACAATATGTGCAAGGTAACATTCATTTCAGTATTTTACTATTTTCTCAACTTCCTGATATGTTATCAAAATCAAGGGTTCATTATTGTACAAAAACTAAAAATCCTTCTGAGAAGAAACCATTTTAGCTCAGCAGTCAATCTATCCATGATAAACAGAAAGTCAATCCAAGCCCAAAATAACATCAAACTCTACTAGAGGCAAACCAATAAGGATTGTTGGTATATATTTTCCACACACAAGGATAGGAAGGTTCTTATAATTCCTTTTTGTCTCAACATTCCCTCCGGGTGTTTTTACCATAAGTTCAGGGTTCATATCTTGAGATGGAATTTAAAATTTACTAGAAAACTTCTCAGAAAAGAAAGAATGTGTAGACCCTGAATCAAACAACACATCGGCATAATCTGAACAAACAAACAGTGTACCTGATACCACTTCATTCGATGGCACAACATCTGTTGAAGTTGTTGCAAAGGATTTCACCACCCCTTTCTGCTTGTAGTCTGGATGCTTTCCCCCAGTCGAGTTCTTCGTTAGACACTCATTTTCATAATGACCCATTTAATTACACTTAAAACATCGTACCGCTAGCTTTTCATTGCCTGCTTGATCATCTTCCTTACAGTTACGAGCAATATGACCAGACTTACCACACTGAAAGCACTTACCAGACTTGGATAATCATTCTCCAGGATGCATTTTACCACACATATCACAGGATGGATATTTGGTTTTCATACCTCCTTGCTTCTTTGATGAATTCTTCCCCTTTTCCTGCCAACTGGACCTCTTATTCTGTTGTTTGTCATAGAACACCTGATCATCAGCAAACACCATTTCCACCTTCTCTGCACATCGAACAAGTTTTTCATAACTTTTGAAATCACGAGAAGCTAATGCCCTTCGATACTTTTGCTTTAACCCTAAGTAAAAACGGTTTATTTTACTATCAAGATCTTGTATGATGTTTGGAGCATACCTTGCCAATCGAGTGAACTTTGCTTCATAAGCAGCAACTAAATCATCCTCCTGCCTCAATTCTAGGAACTATTTTTCCATCCTAAGACGAACCACCTTAGGGAAATATTTCTCAAGAAACATACCTTTGAATTATTCCCAGTGAAGATCCTCAATCTCATCACTATCCACGATATTTTTCACCATCGACCACCATTGATCAGCTTCACCTTCAAAACGGTAAACAACAAGACTAACCTTTTGATGTTATGAACACCCCATGACATCAATAATCTCCTCCAGTGCATTAATCCAACGTTTAGCTTGCACGGGGTCAGATGATCCTCTGAATGATGGGGGATGTTGCCTCATGAATTGTTCCACCACTGACATGTTCCTATGCGGTTGATTTGGATGATCTCGTGCAAGGATACAACCACCATTTATAGCCTGAGTCAACTGTGCCATCACTGCAACAAACTGTTCAGTTCCGATTCTGACCATCTCAGGTTACTGATTTGGAAGGTTGTCTTCCTCCTGATGTCATCCCAACATAGCAGCTTTGTTTCCTCTGCGTAAAAACGTTTGAACACAGAAATATCTTAGGTGAAGCAATATGGGAATCTTTAAATGCTATATCATTTCATTCATACCATAAATTAACTTATAATTTAACAATTTTCTAACTCCTAAAGTTGTCTAAACTGACCTTTGATGCCAACTATAAGGCCTCGGCCTTAAACATATCTTAATATTGAATTAAATGAATAATTCACATTGAGGATCTTTTCAGGTTTAGATTTTTAGAGAATAAGAACATAACTACTACATCTCGAAATATTACAATGTAGACACTTCTACTAAGTTTCCATAGAATAAAAAAACTCTTAAAAAGAAACATGTCTAGTTCCAAGTTTTATATAGCATGACTTTACCTTGATCACATCCTTGACCCTATTCCACATTAAGTCCTGTGAAACACATTTCAAAAAAACTTGGGGTGAGCATAAAGAGCTCAGTAAGGGATACACAAAGAATGAAAACTGTTAGTTTATGAAAACCACAATTAAACCATGTATACTTTATCAAAGTAATAATTTTCACCTTTATGAATTAGTAAAAACTCTTCACTGAATAAAAGATCATTACTTACCCTTTTGTAACCAAAAGATTACCATAAAACCCATAAAAAGATCACATAACATATAAAGGGAACTTGGGACATAAACATACTTAAGTGGAATAACCATATAGTCGACTTCCACACATATCACATAATGGAATAGCCATACGGCCAACTTCCATACATACTTAATTGAATACCCATACGGCGGACTTCCATACCCAATGCATTGAAGGTTATAACATAACCACCCGTACTGGTATTCACGGCACCACCCGTCATATGGTTTATCACGTAACCACCCATCAAATGTCCAAGTACCAATATAAAATCATAAAACATAAAACCAATATAAAGGAATGATAACATTTCCACATTTCAATCACAATATATCATTTAAATATATTGACATAATAGAATCCTTTATCAAAACAATTTTCAATACCAAAATACATAAAAGAGTATATGGTATTTATTTTATTTTAAAAACATTACGGCTTGTTGAGGAATCCAGAGACCAAATAATACTCGCGGCGGCGGAAAAGGTCGTTGTCACCGCGTACGTTTAAAGAAACATTCCTTTTTGTCGTTTAGTAAAATGCTTCGTAGAAAAAGATTCCTTTTGTATAAAATTAAAATTAAAATGGGTTTATACACAGTATAAATGATAGTTGTGTATAAAACAAAATATTCTTCAATGAAAGGATATTGAGACGAAATCCCTTACCTCAGGTCCAACTTGACTCGATCGTTCTTTAACGTCCTGAATAATAAACTTCAGTTAATTTATATTTTCTTAAGAACCTTTTTCAAGTTCATTATTCCATTTATATCACTTATTTCCATGTTATTAACATTATGTAATCATTTAAGTTAATAATGTTTGTTTTGACGATATTTGGTTCTTTTGTCGAAAGTGGACTTCTTACAATTACATGTTGTTCGTGTGGTCAAACGTTCTTTATATCCAGAATGAAATTCCTGATTTGGATATCATATATATCATATACATCCAACATATAAATGTATTTATAATATCACATAATCATTTAGAGGTAAGAAATGAAATGCACCATTCATGGAGACGGTAAGTTGTACGTACGCATGAATGCTACTTTCATTTCTATGTTATATTAATGGAATTAAAACTAAATGAGAGGTATGTATATTTTAATTCTGGAATTATATTAATAATTTAAATGTAACATACATCATATATATCCATTATATATATTTACTCATAATATTACATTACATTTGGGGATAAGAAATGAAATGCACCGTTCATGGAGACGGTAAGCCGTGCGTACGCATGAACGCTACTTTCATTCCTATCTCATAATTTAATCGGAAGAAATAATAATTATATAGAGGTATATTATAATTCCAGTATAACATAATATATAATAACTTTAAATCCATCATTTATACATCCCACATATGGCATTAACGAATCAAATCACTTTGAGGGGGTGGTAGTCCACACTTCCTAAAATGAAATTATCGTGTTTACCCACAATGGAAACCATAAAGTTATACAACAAAAGATAAATACAGAAGCATAAGTAAAACATAAACATAATATATATCATATATAAATGGAGTGACATATTAATGGACACCATTAAAGGTGTTTAAAAGATGATTGAACAATCATCGTTTCGTGAGGCAGAAATTCGCCAACTACAGAAACAGTATATTCTTTAACCATTAGATGCAGATGTGTGTAAGTGTAGCTCGAATGCTTCTTATAACAAAATCCTACTATATTGAAGATACTGTATTTGTTACAAAAGAAATGAATAAAAAGAGTTTAGGGGGTTGGATAAGCAAAATAAAACAAAAGAACACAAGTGAACACATTACCTCAAAATCGGGTAACTCTCTTAGATTTGAGCTCAAAGGCTTCCTTGGGAAGACTTCTGCCCAAAGTGAGTCTTCAAGGAGTAAGAGAGGGATGTGGAGAGACAAAATGGGCAGGGTTTGGCCTAGCCAAAGGCTTTGGAAGTGTGGGTAAAGAGGTAGAGGTGGGGGCCTTTTATAAGAGGAGAGGAGGGGCGCTCTTGGAAAGTAAAGAATAGTTAATTTATTTTAAAATGAGATTCGGATTTAAGAGGTCCCACGTAGATATAATAAGACGATAAGGTGATAAGGGTTATAAATATACCCATACAATAGGTTTTGGACATTTTTAGGTCATAGATATCACATTATCTTTTCATTTTATTTAAATCCTTTATTAATGAGGTAATCGCTGCATCATCATGATGTCATAAATAATTTAAAATTTTTAATGACTAAAAATTATAAAAAAATATCATGATGTATGAAATCTTTTGAGATTTATAATGAATATTTATAGTAAAAAATCTGACTTGTATAACCCCATGTAAAAATTGTTTTAGTAAAACATCTCATGTTTGTGTCATTTTTACTTCAACATTTAATAAAAAGTTATTTATGTCATTTCCAAACCAATGTGGCTCCATGTGGTCCCCATGTTGACCCATGGATTGTATTAGTCAGCCATGACACATCCAATGAGGGAAGGACATGTGTCAAGCTCATCTCATTTTATTAAAACATTATTTATACCTTAAACTACACTAATTACCTCTAATCGCGATTAAGAACTTAAAAGTTACTATTCACCAAAAAATTATTTTAATCTCATTGAACCACATTTTAATTCTTAATGACAACCATGTATTCCAGATTTATGAAAATCAAATCACAGAAGTGACAAAGTTTCATTTAAACGAAAAATCAGTTTCTTTAACTACCACCTAGCGGTTTCACTATTCATCAAAAATTGAAGTTTTTCAGAAAAATACCAAAACTTCACCCTAAGCTATACTTGATATTATGAATTCAGAAATGGTTTCTATTTTAAAAAATTCAAATCATATAAGTCACATTAATTTATTTAATAATTAATTCCTACTGTCATGACAAATAGCGTGTTTTTATGAAACAATAAGTATCAAAAGATTGACACTAGTTTAAGTCCAATTTCAAAGTGAAATTGATTCCAATGACCACCATTGGATTAAATGGTAAAAATATATTCTAATTTCACTTTAAAACCTATTCAAAAGATAATATAATCATATAAATAAATTAGATTAAAAACAGGTTTTGAATTAAAATACAACATTTTTTCACTATTCATTAAAAAATGAACATTATCGGAAAAATACCAAAAATTCACACAAAGTATATTTTGATTTCCAAATCATAAAGAATAAGTTTATTTTGACAAAAATAGCTTATAAAATTTTCAAAAGATATATTTAAAAATGGTTTTCCATAAAAAGGCAGTAAAACAATCTTTTAAAAATATTAGTGTATTTCATGCTTAAGATTGGATTTATTTTCATTTTAAGACTCTAAAACACTATCTATTTCATTAATAGGAATAGATAAAAATATATATTATTCATTTCTTACTTGGTATGTTACATAATGAGTGTGTATTTTGTGAAGAATAAATATAAATGAATGGAGCTTGAGAGAAGGTGTTACTTCATAATAGGGTAACACCTTTTGGATTGTGCCGAAAGGCTTCCATGAGAAGATTTAATACAAAATAGAGGATTATATGTATAAGGGAGTACATTTGGGAGGCTAACTGGGTATATATGGGCCTCACTAAAGAGGTTTTATAGGTTTGAGTAATTAGAAGTGGTTTTGGGATTTTATAGTGGAGGAAGAGTGGCACATATGTAAATATTCAAAGAAACATTTTCAGTCACATTTGTAATGTTGCATGTGGATATAATAATGTAACATTGTAGAAAAAAGTTAAAATAGGGTCTAAATATGGACATAAAATAGGTTTTGGACATGTTTTCAGCTTTTATGGGCCCTTAATGTATTGGTTTAGTTCATAATTAACCATAATTTGGCTTTAACCGTTGTGATTATTCATAATCACTTTTACAAGTCATTTTGGTCAGAAAAGTGGAAATTAATATACATCATATATTATTATGATTCCAAATATGGAATCTATTTTTCCTAATTCTGATTATATAATTGTATGAAACTAATTTAAAAATAATCTCGTTGTTAGGATGACACTGTAGGTTTTTATAGTAAAAGGGATCAAACGTGGGTTAAGTCTTTATGTCCCATTTTAATGTAGAAATGTTTCCAATGAAAAAAATTATATTACATGATAAAAATAATTTTTAATTCATTTATCAAATAAAATTAAAAATTCTTTATCCTTATAAATAATCGGAACTAAATAAGATATTATAATTAAAAACTAGTATTTTTCACTATTCATCCAAAAAATAATGTTTCTCAGAAAAACCCAAAAATTTACACCTATTTGAAATTTAACATTATAAATTAAAATATGAGGTTTATTTAATGAAATTAAATATATCTATTGTATATATTTAAATTTATAATAAAAAAATTAAAATTAGTTTTTTAAGACATAGAAGGACTTAACCAAAAATCGTATCATTCATTATCAATATGTTTTAATTATATAAAAAAATTAAAAAAACTTAAAAATTTGTTCTTATTATACATATAGATATGTTGAATTAATGGGTTATGATTGTATTATTTTAATAATAAAATGATGATTCATAGAAAACATCGTGTTTCAGGTGTCAAACTCCAACTCAGTGCTGCATGTATCATACACCAACATATTGTTAAATATAACATACAAAAAGTCATTATTGAATATAATGCATGAAATGTTTGTGTTGGGTGACTGGAATATTTTACATAGTTCATTTAATGTTAAAAATATCAATTTATTGGAAAAAATAAGTCCATTAAAATTTGGGGTGTACAATATCAGTATTAATCCACAACTGATTGATTTTTCTCATCATCACTCTGATGAGTCTTCATAATAAATACATTTTTATATTTCAATTTAACGAATTATTTCATAAAAATATATTACTAGTTTTTATATTGATTGTATACTATTAATCCTTTTTTCAATCATTCTCCCTCCATTAAAAACATTGATCCAATATCAAAAGCATACAATCAATATGAATCGGTGTTTGAATCCATTTCGATGGATCAATAGAATAACACATCCAAAGGACTAGTGATGATGTGACTTAAATTGATTATAATTATTTTTTAATCATAAATTATATAACCAATAAACATTCTACATTATGATTTTTTCATAAATAAGTTTCAAAAAATGATAATCAGTAGACTTCTATGTCTAGTATTCCTCACAACGATGAGAAAAATCCATAATAAATTACGTCATATTCCCCACTCTTCACAAAACTTCATCTTATACGGTGAAATCCTCATGACTATGACTATGTTGTAGAATAGCTCCAATAAACTTCTATATTTCCTTTTTAAGTATTGTAAAATTCCATACGTACATCATCATCTTTCATTCCAAACACAATCCTCAATAAATTTGGTTTTACCATCCCTCTCCATTTACTTTATAAGACTTACGATGTAATTTTCCCAGACAATTTTTTACTTTTTTGGATTATGAATCAATAATAGACTATCAAATTCCTATTGGGTCCATTGAGACTATGAAATACATCTCCTTCATACTCACTAGATGACATTCAATATTCAATATTAAATTCATAAGATTGAATCCATTTTTATCTACATTTAAAATGATAGATCATAATTATATACTCATATGGTATGTGTCTATAGGCTGGATCTGATTTTCAAGATGTTGTTTCTAGATAGAATTGAAAAAAATCATTCTATAATTTCATTAAAACCTCTAATACTATTTCTCATATCAACATAATCATCATATTTATTTAATAAAAAATTATATAAAAAGTCAAATGGCGTCCAAAAATCTCCCCCTTTGAGATTTTTTCAATACCCACTTGAACCACAATAAAATTATAACTCCCTTTTAAAAATAGTAAGTGGTATTTTTCAGTTTTCACTTTTTTCAAACAATTAAATTCATGTTCCCCAAATTTTATTTTTCTCTCTAATGTTTTATCATCGCTCCCCCTCATTAAAAATCAAATTAAATGGGGATATCATTAAAAGTTTCAATCTTTATTGAAAAATTATCTACTTTCAAACGGCTAGAAAATTTTATCACATAATACTTGAACTCTTATTAAAGAAAACACAAGTATCACATGTGGTTCGTAACATGGAGACTCTAAATTATCACACGTATGTCACTTTGGGTGAACCTGGTATAGAAAATAAAAGTGAATTATTATGTATTTCAATGTTTCCCATTATAAAACAAAAAACTACTCCCATTTTTGTGTTTATTTCTACAAACTATTCTCTAGGAGAAATATTAAGGGAATTTGTTTAAGATAATAGTAACATGAACTGATTACCAAAAAAAATATTATAATGTTGAGGTTTATAAACACAACCATACAAAAATTAATTTTTTTTATAATTCATTTTTTTTTTTGAATTAATAGTATGAGACTAATCCAAACCCTCTTTCTTATTACAACACCTTCAATTTCTTAATGATTTCATGCTAATGATTCTCATATGAATGATATTTAGAAATCTTGGTCAGGTGTTCCTTACACATATGATCAGCATCCATAAAATTTATATAATATTATCCTCTCTTCTACAAACTCCATCGTATATCATGAGATACTCAAGACATTGAATTCATTTGTGACTCGCTTGATCCTCATCTAAAATTCAATTGGATTGTAAATTTCCAGAAATAGTTCGACTTATTTATTTCAAAAACCAATCCTCATTATTATTGGTAGTACCAACACACCCCAATTATATCTTGAATCATGAGTCATTAGTCCTTAAAATATCATATAACTTTTTTGAAATACAAAACAAAAAAGCATACTCTGATTCATATCGTTGCCATTTGGACTTTGAAATACATCCTCATTATGAACATTAAATACATTCCAAAATGAATAAGAATCCAAATATATTATTGAATTTTAATAAATATTACAATATTATAAATAATATTTACATAATATTATGGTGGTAATATGAAAGTATGAATCCAATTGTAATGATAATGGTTAGGGATTTGATTGATAACATCAATTTAAATATCAATTACCTTATTCTATCTTCTTTTTTAGTTCAATATAATTAACCTTTTAATCTTTTAATAAATGTTACATCGTAAACACAACTATGGAAAAACATTGTGGGGATGTCAGATAATTAACCAGGATAATCCTTCCATTTCTCTTTAGAATTGGATGGGAGCTCATGACCTCTTGGAAATGTTCGGGGCTTGTCGCAAGATGTCAGTGACATCCCAACAGTCTCTCGTGTGACTAAGAGTAAATTTCACCATGGATTATGTAGCATCATGAAAACCACATAGGAACATCTTATGATGATTTAAAAACAAAATTGTCTTAAAAATGTTGGTTAATTTTCTCTTTATTTTATTACGACATTATATATAGTTGAGGGGGACATTCAACCTATGATGTCATAGGATCTAGATAAACTCACCTGAAAATAATTTCTTGATCAGTTAATGTCATGGATGCCTTCTCATGAACAAGGAGTATTTTCAAAAGGATCTCAATGTGATCTCTGAAACGTTTTTCATTTCTCATTAATTATCCTCATTACATTACAAAGGTCATGTCATCCTATGTCCTCAATCAAGATACATGATTTATGAGGGTTGTAAAACATATGCATCAATTGATTTTTAGGGAAAATAATAGCAATATTTTAGTATTTAACTATTAATGTTTTTCTAATGATAATTTGGTGGGAGTTCACAAATTCTCATCTTTATGATAGATATCAATGGGGACAATGTCGAAGTTATGATGGATGTGAATTCCATCTTGAGGATTTGGAATTGTCACCAATCAGTGTGATTGGAAATGATTGTACTTTTGGGTGATGTTTTTTATTCTTCATAAGACCCTATAAATAAGGTAAGGGTGGGAAGATCATTCACCCACTAAATAATTAATATATCTCTTGAGATAATCCCTAATTTTTTACTTTACCTCAATAATTTTTTGTGAGATCTATCGAGAAGACGTTTTTATGAGAATCACATAACATGATCTATTTTTCCTATATGTTTGTGTGAATTAAACACTAATTAAATTTATTAAATTGAACAAACTTTGGACAAAAGGTTGTATGGTTTCCATTTCTAGATTCATATGATTGCTTGTTTAGACATATTGTCACTTGTCTATTATGTGGAAGACAATACCATTTCAATGTCACATGATCGCGAGTCATATGTTGAGTCATGCAGTCACACAATGTATTATGGTATATGAGGTCTATGAGATAGTTTTAATTATAGAAAATATCAATAAATTTATATGATGTCAATAATGCCTAATATAACTCATATAATTTGAAATAATCATTATATATTTCTATCTTCAATGTATGGATTTTCACTTACCTGACTTATTTTTCATGCTTTCATGCTAATGGATTCCAGAAGTTATCATAGATATTTCTCTAATGATAAAAAATGGTACTGGATTTCATGGAACCATTATTAATACCCATGATTTTTTTAGATTATAAATTGTGTTCTAAAAATTATTCTCCTACTCAAATTCCATATCATTTCTTAACCACACAAACATTCACTTAATGGGTTTGGTCTCCTGGATAATACTTGCATACATTCTCCATTCCACAATTTGTCTTATCAATCGGTATCTACATCCTTTTATTACATTCATGATATGGTTCTATGGATGTTCTATTGGGCATATCACGATGTTACCGGTTATCATATAGTCTGATAAACTCCCCTCTTTTTCAAAATGAATGTGATTTTTCTCATAAACCCATTGCTCAGTTCTATTAAATAATAATTTTCTCTTTCCTGAATATCATTCGTGGTGAATGGGGCATGGAAATGGACTTTATTTCCCTAGTTAAAAAAGATTAAATCAATAGTAATGGTCATTATTGGTTATTTATATCTAAATGGAATTGTCTAACCAGCTTCACCATATCCACTACTACGATGTGGTATGTTTTTCCAAGTTCATTGAATATTATAATATTGTTATTCAATGATAACTTAATTTCCATTGGTTCCCTAGAACTAATTCACTCCATTTTTTCATGGTGAAGTGGGAACAAGCCTATATGATATATATATATATATATAGAGTGAGATAATTATCCTAGGTGAAATGAATGATGAATTACTCCCTACAGCAGATACCAAATACAATTCCATATAAAATACAATCTTAACAAGGTTCATTCTCAACATCATTAAAGAAAAGATATGAATAGATCATACTATGTGCTCACTCATCACATTTAAAAATAGGTTCATTTTATTTTTCTATTTTTGTAGAGGCCAGGTGACCTCCACACTCCATCAATATTATTCATCTCAGAAGGTCCATGATAGAGTTGTCTTATATTGGTTATTTTTAGAAGATGTAGAAGAAACATCAAGTTGAAACAGAGTGCATTTAGATAAATCATCGATCGTTATTCTTGTAAGATTCATGGCCATATTCACGATCAAGAGTCTTTTTTAGGATCGGGATCATGCTCAATAATATGAGTCGCAACGCTACTGATGGCGGAATGACTAAAATAGGAACAACCTCTCAATTAATAGGATCTATTTATTATAGTCCATTCTAATATTTTGGGCCATATATTTTATGAAAACACCACATATAAGTTCAATTGACCTTTATAGTATGTATATGGATGTATATGGAAACATTTATACTTCTATGAATACCATAATATCACTCAGATTTGTAGTTCATTATCTCTTATTAGATTATTAAACAATTCTTGGATTGATGAAATTCAACTAGCCCAAAAAAATATTCATGATATTCTTGGATGATCTGGTCAATATAAATAAACCCCATATCCTTCACTGACCAATCATATTATCGATAATAATGGTAGTTCTCTACATGAATAATCAATGAAAGCCACTCTTTTGTGTTGTGGTTATTTCATCATGAATGGATGACATATCAGTTCTGGATCCATATATCCCTCATTGATCTCTATAGTTTAGATACATCTAAATGGGTTCCCCTCTACCCTCATATGGTGTACAAGGGGAGTGAAATCCCAATTTAATCTCCAACTATTGGATTCCTTGGATTGTGAGGATACCAATTCTGATATTCCCTTTCATACTGTCGAAACACCTTCCATTCATGATCATGATAATTATCATCCATATATAGAGGACTACATGGAATGTGTGATGAGTAGAATACATTTTTAAGATTAAAAACAATTCACCTCACTAATCTCATATTCATAGCACTGATTTATATGATTCATTAATTGCATAGGTCATTGGGGAAGAATCTTCATCCTAGATATGAAAATCCCATAAAAAACCATATTTTATTGAGTAATCTACACCATAGTGTTGAGAAATAGATTATGTGCTTGTTGAAAGAATAAAATATTAATATTACTGTACACTACTGGAAAAGGGACCTTTCCCAACAGTTGTGTACCAACGGTTCAATGAACCGTTGGCATAGCTTGTTTTTCCCAACGGTTTCTATAAACCGTTGGGAAAAACCCCTCAATGCATAGTTTTCCCAACGGTTCCTAAGAACAGTTGGGAAAAGTGGTGAAGGACCCTTGTTTTCCCAACGGTTTATATGGAACCGTTGGGATAGATAGCTTTGTCCCAACGGTTCTAAGAACCGTTGGGAAAAGTGGTGAAGTTTGGTCATTCCCAACGGTTTTTAATAACCGTTGGGAAAAAAAAGCCCCAAATACCAAATCGAGCCAGCGGCCTCCCCACATTCCAGAAGCATTCAGTTCGTGTCCTCCTGGAGCGATTCCTTGCGGAAGGACCTCCCAATCCCCACATCTTCCATCAGATCAGCACCTACCAGGTTAGACTCCTATATTTTATCAACGATATAATTCCAGCTCTTATAAATCATATACTTCTATTCTTGATTTCGTTATTCCCAATTATTAGGGTTTTTGTAAAAATTTATGATTGTTTCATGGTGGTCATGTGCGCCACTATAGGTACATTGATTCACTAATTTATTTTGGTATTTCCATACAATTCGAATACAATTTATTAATTAATCAATGTTGAGTGTTAACATGACATTCATGTTCTTTATTTTTGTTGAAAACCTTATTTATGGTATGGGGTCATTTTATTTAATGTGTAAAAAAATACTTATATAGAATTTCCTTGTAAAACCTGATGGTTTAATTCTAGTTAAATGGACTCATAATTTTTTATGTTATTACTATTTAGTAATTGGTGAGGTGAATCATATATGTATATGAAAAATGGATCAAGATCATTTAGTATTGGATAGAATTATTCCCTAGTAATGTGAGACCCTTATGTTATGGGGTGAGTATGGAGTAGTGAGATATATTGCTTGTTACTTACTTTTTTCAATTCTATGAGGTAATCATGGCATGCACTAATTTTTTGAGATCTGTCAATGTTTTTATGGTTTTGATAGTGATCCATGATGTGTATCCTAGTATGTAGATCCTGTTGGGTATTGGACCCTGGATTGGGTGAATTTGTATGCAGTAGGGTGCTTTCTAGGATGGGTTGTACTGATGTGATGGTAACTTATGAGAGGGGTGGGTCTTACTAATGTGGATTCATTCTATATCATAAGCATGTAAATATAATTTGTATTATGATAACTAAATGCGAATGATGTGTGATCAAATATTGTCTTATCCTAGAGAATTCCTTGTGATATATTGATATGGTGGCAAGAGTGATGATGCATGTGGTGACATGACCAACATACATGTGTTTCATGGTTAGTGATCAATTAGGTTAGTGATCCTATGATCATTGGGATGTGACTCTAAATGATTCAAGAAGAGTTATTAATATGATAACATGAGGGTGTGTTCCTATTTGGTTTTATCTAGAATCGTAGTATAGTATTGGAGTTTAGTTATTTTTATATATTATCTGTTTTTATGGATGTTGTCTTTTAGTGGTTGTGTGTTTGGGAACCCCCCTCCTTCCTAGACCCTGGACAACCCCCCACCCTCCTCCCTGGACCCTGGACAACCCCCCGAACACCCCCCGCACAGCCCCCCGCACAGCCCCCCACCCTCCTCCCTCGACCCCAGACAACTGTTGTAACCCTCTCTCTTGGATTTTAATGATCACAATCACTCTCATCGTGTTCTAACTTGTTTTCAAGTGTTTTGATGCTAGGAAAAAGGTTGCCCAGGAGTTGGCCCAAGAAAACTGAAAAGGACTCTCTGAGTCCACCGGCCAACCGGTGGATTCCCACCGGCCGGCCGGTGGTCTCTGGCAGAAGCATTGCTTTCTGCCAGAGCCACCGGTCAGCCGGTGTTGGCTCACCGGCCAGCCGGTATAGGCACCGGCCAACCCGTTCTTGCCCACCGGCCAGCCGGGAGCTCAGCACCGGCCAGCCGGTGGACCACCGGCCAGTTGGTGAGACACCACCGGCCAGCCGGTGTGACCAGTCAAACTAGCCGTTGGGCTTTGACCAGACTTGTACTTTTGACCCCCAACGGCTCCGGAAGCTCTCCAACGGCCATATTGAAGTGTTTATGGGTATTTCTCCTATAAATAAGAAACCATGGATGTCGGGAACATAATGGAATGATATTTTGTTTAAAATGGGCATAATTTTAAGTGAAAACAACTGACATATGCCAAACCAACCAAAATTCTTCTGATTCTGTTGAAACTTTAGGAAAATGATCCATGGGTCATATGTGACGTGTATGAGTCAACCCTGGCTCAATCCAAGACACGATGTGACTGAGACCATTGAAACTGTCTCCCTTTTGTTCAAAATGGACTAAATTGTAAGTGAAATCAACAACTATCATATGGGAAACCAACCAAACGCCTTAGGATTATATTGACACTTTAGGAAAACGATACATGGGTCATATGTGATGTGTACGAGTCAGACTTGACTCAATCCGAGGCGCGGTGTGGCCTACACCACCAAAACTATCTCTCTTATGTTAAAAATGAACAATATTTTACGTTCATAAGCCAAACCGATCAAACGGATTCTGATTGTGCTGAAACATTATGAAAACGATCCATGGATGATATGTGATGTGCACGAGTAAACCCTGCCTCAATCTGAGGCCCAGGGTGGCGGACACCACCCAAAGTGGCTCTCCTTTGTTTAAAATGGACTTAATTTTAAGTGAAAACAACAACTGACATACGCCAAACCAACCAAACGCCTTCTGATTCTATTTAAACATTATGAAAACGATCCATGGGTCATATGTGACATGTACGAGTCAATCCCTCATAAATCCGAGCTGTGGTGTGGCCGGAACCACTCAAACTATCTCTCTTTTATTTAAAATGGACATAATTTTAAGTGAAAACAACAACTGACATACGCCAATCCAACCAAACAACTTATGATTCTATTGAAACGTTAGTAAAACGATCCATGGGTCATATGTGATGTGTACGAGTCAACCCCACCTCAATCCAAGCCATGGTGTGACCGGGACCACTCAAACTGTCTCTCTTTTGTTCAAAATGGACTAAATTGTAAGTGAAATCAACAACTGACATACGAGAAACTGACCAAACACCTTCGGATTCTGTTGACACTTTAGGAAAATGATCCATGGGTCATATGTGACATGTACGAGTCAACCCCACTGCAATCCGAGCCGCGGTATGGCTGGGACCACTAAAATTGTCTCTCTTTTGTTGAAAATGGACAAAATTGTAAGTGAAATCAATGACTGTCATACGAGAAACTGACCAAATGCCTTCATATTCTATTGAAACTTTAGGAAAACTATCCATGGGTCATATGTGATGTGTAAGAGTCAATACCGCCTCAATCCGAGGTGCGGTGATGCCGACACCAACCAAACTGTCTCTCTTATGTTAAAAATGGACAATATTTTACATACATACACCAAACTGATCAAACGGATTCTGATTGTGTTGAAACATTAGGAAAACGATCTATGGCTCATATGTGACGTGTACGAGTCAACCTCGCCTCAATCCGAGGCTCGGTGTGGCCGACACCACAGCAGTCGGGCAATCCCATGCTTGAGGTAGAGAGGCAGCATGAGCGGATGTGTGGAGGAGGTGCACTCTACAGGGGGGGTGGTGATGACATCAGCCCATCCTGGTCAGAAAGATCCTCGAGGCGCTGAACTCAGGGGGAGCTGCGGAAAAGGACCAGCATTCGGCGGGTCCTGCTAGTGCGGCACACAGACAAAGACTGGCCAAGTGGCTGGTCTGTTTGGTAGAACTAGACCTGATTAGTCCCGTGGTTTTTGGATGGGCTACAACCAGCAGGCCGCAGAAATCAGGACTGGACCCACGGCAGGACTGCGGGCTGGCGGTCTGGACAAGGCTGGCCAATGAGGACCGGCTAAGTTGGAGCCCTTGTGTTCAAATGGACGGAACTACAAAACGGCGCATTCTTTTGATGAGCCATCAGTGGGTGTGGGTTCTTCTCTTCATGATGGACTTTTTGAAATGGTTTTCGGGGTTTTTGGATTATGATCCCGAAGGCGGGTGACCTGAAACACATTAATTTAATAATAAGAAATTATTTTTAAATCTTGCAACGGACATGCCTTGCGAACCAGACTTCTATTTTACGTGCCCTCTGTGGAATCATGATCCTAGTTCTCGTGCGGGATTTTTGAGATGCTCCTCTTAGTGTTCGAGAAAAAGACACTATGTGGACCCCACAGCGCCCGGTTAGCACCTTTTAAGATGAAATGTCACTTTTCCACCCTACATCTGTTTGGAGTGTTTGAACCCTCATTCACATATGTTTTTCTGAGGGGATCACAGTTGTATGATATGCTTGATATGTTTCAGGATCATAGTGTGGGCCCCACATGGACAAGCTATGGGGAATAGTGGATTTTTCACTAGTTTTCCATTTCGGGTGACTAAACAGCCTATCGTGCATGTTATTTTGCGTGGATCATGATGGTTACCTCGGTATAGGCCTAGGAGGAGTGCAATGTGGCGACAATTCCGGTCACTTGGGTTAGCGACGTTTGGACCAATAGTGGTTGAGTTTACCTCCTTGGTTCGTTCCTATGAGGGTTCGTGTGTCATTACTACATCATTTTAGGTTTTTGATCCCCTCAATAGAATGAATTTCAATTAGATTTGTGGTGTCCCACTAGCGGGATTAGAGCAGGATCCTCTAGCATTGCTTCCCTAGATAGGGTTCTTGGTATCTCTGTGATCGCTTATCCACGGGCGGTGATCCCCTATCTAGAAGGTTAATTTTTGTAGGGTCTTAGAAATCATATGGAATATGATCCTCTATTTTGTGAGCCATGCATAGTAGGGTTGTGGCATCATTGGTTATACGATCCCCTACTCAGCAAGTGTTTTATAGTAGGGTTGCAGCATCGTTTGTTATACAATCCCCTAAATTACTTATGGTTTCGGTAGGGTTGGTGCATCTTCAGTTCGATCCCATACATCACAGGTTATACCGGATAGGGTTTCGATATCATCATGACCACCTTTACATGGGTGAAGATCCTCTATCTATGAGACGTGATTTGTGTAGTACCAGATCAGGTTCTGGTATCCCCCATCGGATCATGGGAGTGATACCTTATCTATGAGATCTAGGAGTTACCAGAGTGGATTTTTTGTATCCCCTAGAGGACACTAGGAGTGATCCCTTATCCTAGGATTTTGGTTTTTTTCCTCTTTCAGTGCTAGGTACTATGTGATGATTTTCGATGAGTGTTTATCTCTTGGAAAAATGTCATCTGGGATAACAGAGCTCATGTAGTGTGTTCTCCTAGTTATGTACCTTTCGTAGGTAACAAGGTCGGAACCTCATGAGGCTTGGTTCATGTTGAGTATATCTGGATTTCTCCTTGTATATGTATGGGCATATACCTGAGTGGATGTTCATGGTGTATGTATGGGTATACATCAGAGCTGGGATAACTAGTTTTTTTAGAAGAGGATGGTATCGAGATGGAATTTCTCTCCTGTTTGGGTTCCCTCTTGCTGGTATGAGATAACTATTTCCTTTTAGTTAATCTCTTTTTATTTTAGGGGTTTTTGGGTTCCTAATGGGTATTTTATATACTCACCCCTACATGGGTTTTTCCCGTACATGTTTGTGTCTTGTGAAGACAACATGCCATTCGACAGAGTTCCAAGAGGACCTGAAGCAGGCGGAACTTGCTTTGCATGACTGACCTGGGGGTGGGGGTTTACTGGAGCTGTGCTGAGGAGAATACCAGTAGGTGCTTTTGGAAGTTATTCCCTTATTCATAGCAGGTTGGACGCTTTTGTAGTTTTCTTTTGGTGGCCTCTATTTCTCCCTTTTTTACTTTTGTTATACTCTAGAGGTGGGTTAGATGTATATTTTCATTTATTTCCAATTTATATATATATCTCTCTCTTCACTGTATCTTGGAGATGTATGTGGGTGTGTGTGTGAAGGTACCTTAGGCTAATGCCTTCCATGTGTCTGATTGCCTACTCAGCGCTAGTCTCCAGCCCCTAGCCTCTTGGAGGTGGGCTTGGGGAGTCACGGCTCGAGCCTCGTTGGGTCGGGTCATGATATAGTGGTATTAAAGGAGGTTCCAACTTTGGGATCTCAGAGCATTGCTGGTCTATCTGTGAGTTTGGTTTGGGTTGCATAGTGGTGATGTTAAGATGTTTCAAGTTCAGCTTTCAGGACATGGACTTTAGTGTCGGTGCGGCTGCTGACGTATCCATTCACTAGGTCTCCGATAACCTGCCTTTCAACTCGAGACTATAGACTATAGTCACAGGGACATAATGGTACATGCATCATATAGGACTGGGGTTTTGGGTTTCCCTTTTTCTTCTTGAGTTAGCTCCCCAGATATAATTTTTGACTATGGTGTGTCTGGATTGTATTTCAGGATGCCTCTATGATGACAGCCACTGAGGGTTCCATTGCAAAATTGTGGTGATGATACGCCCCATGTTGAGGCTGTAGACCAGGGTGCAGGTTCTAAGGCTGGACCTCCTGGGGGTCTACCAGTTGAGCCTCCACCTGTCATGCTACTGGTTGTGCTAGTAGTGCAGGATGAGGTTCTACACAGGCTGAGTGTCCTGCACAAGTTCTAGAGGCAGTGACCTCTGAGGTTCCGGGGTGATCCAAACACTCAAGAAGCTGATGACTAGCTCAAAGCAGTCACCCAAGTTTTCCAACTAGTGAGGACACCCCAAGATCAGATGGTGGTCCTAGTGGAGAGCCTTCTGCATGGTTCGGTAGAGCGATGGTGGAGTTTGGTGATGCATTATCACGATGAGGAGACGCTCACATGGGAAGATATTGAGTGGCTATTCATGGAAGAGTTATGTCATGTGACGCTGATGTTAGTGGGGATTCAGGAGCTTCAGCAGCTTCAGCCGAAGGGCATGACTGTGTCAGATTACTCAGCGAGGTTTACAGACCTGTCGCTCTACTCCAAATATATGGTTCGAGACCCATTCTTTAGGGATTGGACCTTCGAACAGGGCCTACATAGAGACAACCGAGTAGGTGTAGTTTCATTTTTCTTCCCACCTACGCTGGAGTGTTGGAGCGAGCCTTAGTGGTGGAGAGCATTCTGGCTGAGCAAATTCAGATCGTCAGTGTTGGGCACAGGGCAGCTGAGATGTCGGAAACCGGTATTGGCGGTAGGTTCAAGGGACTGGATGTGGCTGACGTTTTAGGAGGCAACCCCAGGATGGAGGATCTGAGGCTCAAGGCTCACAGGGCCCACATTCATGTTATTGCCAACCGTTGGAGGGGTGGTGTTACGCTTGCGACGGTTGGGGACATCTTTCTAAAGATTGTCCAACCTGTTGTGCTACTTAAAGGGAGTCGGTTGATAGGCCTTCTTGACAGTGAAAACGTCTCAAGATTGCAGGTTCGCTGGGCGGTGGACATGGAAATTGAGCTGGTGTAGTAGTGGGAGGTGGTAGGCGATATCAGATGCCACCTTCACCACCCCTAGGTGGTCCACTCCGAGCTTAAGGAGCTGGAGGGTGAGGGAAAGCACAGCTGTATTCCCTATAGGATGTTGATCCAGAGGCTCCGCGGATGGATAGTGGTATGCCTTGTGTCCTTTCTACTTTTTCTAGTAGTTTTGATAGACACTTTTTAGCTGTACTCATCCCTTTACATTTCTTGATTGTGATTTGTTCAGGACGTTAGGAAGTCCCTGGGTGGGTCTTGTTTGGAATTCTTCGAATGCGTGAGGAAGGGGGATCCTTCCCCCACTGAGGTGAATCTTTGTGACGTGATCAAAACCATGTGGAAGATTCAGTGCTTCCCAAAGCAGGTAGTGTTGAGGTGTGGTGGATGATTCCATCTGACATGTGTGTTCAGGCTGGGGTGGATGTTGGTGAACTCGCTATCATGGGAGACCCAGTTGAGAGTCCAGTTGCATTCCATTTTCTTATGTTGTTTCAAAGATAAAAAGTTCTAAGGTGGGGAGGATGTAGCGACTCGGGTTTTTTCCCTTTCATACTTTAGAATATTCCAATGAATAATTCCACAACTATACGCAAAGACGTTGTGCGATTCCGAGGCCTGGTGAGCCCAGAATTAATTTTATAAAAATATTAAGTAATTTTTTACAATGTTCAAGGAGGGAATGATTTATCTCTTAAAAATTAGCTCGGATCGGAAATCCAAGGGCATGGTGGTGTCCGAAGCATACCGTTTATCTTATGTGGAGTGTAAATGTTGTGGCCGCAGACCTGCTCTGAGAGATGTCTCCCAGGGGAAAAATTGCCATTTTTTAAATAATGATTTATTTATTTTATCAGAGACTTTATTTTCAAATAACATTCGAACGAAGTCTCAGAATAGAAATATAAGACTTTTATTGAGTTCTAAATGGGTTGTTTTTCCTAGGCATGATATAAAATAGTTGGGAACAGTGGTTTCAGAATTCGCGCTCATCGGCAGATTATTAGAGTGTTTATTAATTCCACCTAAGTGTGGAATTAAGGGGAGAACCCATTTTCCACTTTCATCTCCCTATCTCTCCCTCTCTCTCTCTCTCTTTCTCTCTCAAACTTTCTTTGTTATTCTTCACCGATCATCGCCGGATTCAGGAGTGAACTCTAGCGGATCGAAGTGGGATCTCAGCAGGTGTGTCGCCAACAACGAACGACCGAATCGAGGTAGGATTTTAGTTATTTTTTTTCTCCTTCCTCGATTTCTTGATTTTTTTTCAAATCCGTCATTTTAATTCTATAATTTTTGAATTGGTATGATGGTTGAACGAACACGGCCACTGTCAGTGTCATGTTCTATATCCCATGTTCTACGCGTTCTTCATCGTTCTTCGACCAAATTTTTGGATGCGCCAAAACTCCTTGGGATCGTTGATTGGGGGAAGGCACTGCGAAGGGCTCCTTCCAGGGATTCTGAATCCTTATTTGGTTTTGGTATTGGTCCACCAGAACAGTTGTGGCGGCCGACGGAAGCCCCAGCTCCAGCAAGGGTGGTGCCCGGAGATCAGGGTGGTGCAACAGATGTTTGGTAGGACGAGGCCGAGCTCGGAGGGCCGGTGTGTGGCTTCCATTGGACAAGAAGAGGCCGGAGGTGTTCATGCATCAGGCGGAGAGGCAGTGTTGGGAGTGGCTGGAGCAGCGATCTTGGGTGCGGCCTGAAGGAGGGGGTTGTGGCATGGCGCATCTGTGGACCAGAGGAGCGGGGCAAGCCTGCGGCCGAGGTAGAGAGGAGGCATGGGTGGAGGTGTTGCGGTGGGGCACTTCGCAGGAGGACACTGACTATGTCAGCCCGCCATAGTATGGAGGAGCCCCGAGGCGCTGACCTCTGGGGGAGTTGCAGACAAGGACCTGCATTCGGTGGGTTCTGCTGGTGCGACATGTGAACAAATACTGGCCAAGTGGACAGTCGATTTGGAGGATCCAGACCCGAGGAGTCCAGTGTTTTTCGGACAGGTTGTGGCCATAGGGCCGCGGTGAACTGGGCTAGACCATAGTCGGGACCGCGGGTCGGCATTCTGGAACGGGCCTGCTGGGGTGGACCGGCACGGTTGGTCCCCTTGTGTTCAAAGGGACGCCACTCCTAAACGGCGCGTCTGTTTGACGCACTTTAACGCCCCAACCCCAGTTACCAAGAGTCGGTGCATTATTATATAACATTGGCATGATCACAAAAGATCATGTCTCGAAAGGCCGATTCGTTTTGTAGCATACGAATCACTAGATACAATCATAAATTTTACATTACAGCATAAAGTGAAATACTACAAAAACATCTTTTTTCCATTGACCACACTCATATCCCCTCATACTATCCCTGCAGGTCATTCATAAAATACTTCATCACATCCTAGGAAAAATATATCATAGAAAGGGGTGAGCTCCGATGTTCAGTAATGATAACAATATAGCGGAAACTGTCATAAATAAGAATTAACATTTAAGGAAATGTATAACTAAAAAAAGACTTTTAAACATGAAATTCAGAATAATATGGAAATAATGAAATGAAATAATTATATTTACTTATTCACATGGATATTCTACTAGTCTAAAAATCAAATGTAATATCAATAACCACATTAATAATAATGGAATATGTAATGACAGACTATCATAGCCACATAGTCATGGCCTTGTGACATGACTACAAGTAATATTTTCTCAAGGCCTTGTTCCAAGACACTATTTTGTCTCATAAGACCTACCGATGTATCGAGCAACTATAGCGGGCTCCACCCATCACTTATTAAGTCCAATGAATTCCTCTTATGAACATGTTTAAACATAACATAAACATTTGTAATAAAACTAGAAAACAAAATGTAAATACTTTTTCTATAAACCTTGAATGGTATAAAAATAACACATCCACAATCAAACATCTTACAAAACCTTCAATACAATATGGAAGTATTGTATCATAATAAATCAACTTCAAATAAGCTTAAAATCCATCAAAGGATGTTGACATAGATGAAAACAAAAATATTTGAGAGAAATATATCTTTTTTTAAATCATGTAAAAGTCACATAATTATAAAATGAAACATTTACCTTGAAAAAATTCCTATAATCTTGTAAGGTAAGCTTCAATGATTTTATAATGGCGGAAAATAGCCGCACCTGCCGTATAAATTAAAAAAAAGAAATTATTACCGTAATTCTGTCGAAAAGGTTAAAAAGGACCTTCTTTGGAAAATGACAGAAAGATTCCTTTATAAGTATCTTATAAAAAGTCAAACAAGTGTATAAATTAATTTAATCCATTTTCTATAATGTAGTAATAATGATATGAAATACATTTTAAAGGAACATGGATTTGGATGATAAAGAGTTCCTAGTAGATAATTACGTATAAACAACCGCTGATAATGAAGAAATTGAGAGATAAAACCTTACCTTGTACTTTTCCTTGGTCGAGGGTAGTTTAACCTCCTGTATAATTGTGAAATAATTTTTATTAAATTATACATGAATCATATACATTAATATGATATCATATATGATCTTTTAACATTTCTTTGTTAATAATATCTTAGTATTATCGTCCTTTAGGGTGTTAACTTATATATTTTGTTACGTAAAGATGTGTTTTTATGGATAGGATGTATCTTATTCTGATCCATAGTGATAACATGTCTTTAAACATTATTTATAATCATAAATAGAGAATTATACTTGAATGGATGCGATGGGGAATGAATCTCATCGCGTTCTTGGAGATGGTAGTCCTTACGTATGCACGAGTGACAATATCATTATTTTGATATAAAAATGATATATAATTGGATGGTATATCAAATATAAAAAATCATTATAATGTTATATTTATTATTTACTTCAATTACACATCATTATCATAGCCATCCAAATAATACTATTTTGAATAACAATTACACCACGACGTTGACACGGTAAGTCATACGAACGCACGTATGGTGACATGTAATTCAATGGATTGATAGAATATTGAATATGGTTGTACCATATTTATAATAACATAAAAATATATAGAATATACATGATTTATTATTTCAGAATAGAAATAAAAAAAGAATGAATAAGTGGAAGAAGAATGGAACTTGAAAGAGGGTGGTGAAAACATTACCTCTTCATCAGGTTCTTTCTTTCGATTTGATCAAAAGATCTCTGTAGGTTGGATTTATAAATAAAGTAAGACCTAGAGTTCGAATTTAGAGAATTTGAGAGGATATTTTGGTAGGGTTTTTCTGAAAAAAAATTCTTTGTAGGTATGAATTTGACAGAAGTGTGAGTGCCCTTTTATAAGAGGCGTGAGGGGCACCTATGGAAAAACATAAAATATATTTTATAATAAATTCATATTCATTTTATAATGGCGAAAAAGTGACTTATTTCGAGCATAAAGTGGGGATGTGTCTAAATCCTTGCAACAAATAGATTTTAGATAGGTTTGGTTCACTACATTAACCTTATCATTTATATTTAACTCTTAGTTAAATAGTTTGACATTTACCATGTCTCTTTGTATTTTTATATAATATGGTTAATAAACTTACTATAACAAGCCAACCAAACCCCAAGTAGTGAATTAAACATATATATAACCTTATCTAAGTCATTTTTATGATCCTTATATTTTTAGGAATATAATATCAATTAATAATATAATATTTGTTTTAAATACTTCTTTATGTCAATTTTAACACTATTTAATAATTGATTTTTGTTAAAGTATTAAAAACTTTATTAATTCAAACTAAATTCATTTAAGTAATAATAACATGTATTTTAAACTATTAAATTTGTTTATGTCATCAAAACATCCAAATTATATTTATTTTGACATTTATAATACCAATTATTTGATTTTTTCATTAAAAAGGAAAATACTGCATCATTATTGTTTCATAAATAAATTTAATTATTAAAGGTCTAGAAATTATAAATAAAATCCCATTATGTAGGAAATATATTTATTTTTATAATGAATATTTATATTCCAATATATAACATATATATACCTATGTAAAAAAAATTTCTAAAAGATATATGCTTATTTCATTTTTGTATATACTTTAACTTAATTAATATAAAGTGTCATTATCACTTACAAGTGGCTCCATGGGGTCCCAAAATCGACCCAAATATGCCCATGATCGGAAATTTATCGACCAATAGGGTTAGGACACGTTTTAGGGTAATTTAATATTATTATAATATTATTTTCTAGACTTATTTACCAGATTTACCATTTAACCATGGTAAATAAAATATTTACCGAAATAATTATTAGAAATGTCTAAAAATAAAAGTTACATGTTAACACAATTTGGACATCTTGATTATAAATATGGAATCTATTTTTCTAAATTCAAAACAAAGAAGTGGCATAAATTATTTTAAAATTATTTTCTGTTGTCAAAACAAAAAACGTGTTTTTAGGAAATAATAACTATCAAAAGATTGACACTTTCTTATTCCATTTTAAATTTGAAATTACGTCCAATGACAAACATTGGATTAAATGGTAAAAATATAATCTATTTATACTTTAATATCACTCAAATTCATAATTTATCAATATTAATGATTTTGATTAAAAAAGTTTTTTTTAATTAATATTTAGTAATTTTCACTATTCATCAAAATATAAATGTTATCAGAAAAGTGCCAAAATTTCACCGTATGCTAATTTCAATATTCCAAATCCAAAAATGATGTCCAATTTGAAGGTTAAAATGTATAAAATTTTGAAAAGTTGTTATTACTATTCATAATGACTATTTGATTGGTTGTGGTGTTTAAAAACATGAAGTTGTGTACAACACACGCTACTGTATTAATCAAATAGAAGAGTACCATGGAACATGGGGTGTTACATTCTCCCCTCCTTCAAATAATTTTATCCTTGAAATTTCTAGAATACTACCGCATGAAAAGACTCTGTTGGTTCTTCATCATAAGTTCCTCGGGTTCCCACATTGCCTCTTCCATCTTATGGTTTCTCTATAGAACTTTTACCCGACGAGTCATCCAGTTTCTCAACACTTGTTCTCTGGAATCAAGAATCCTGACGGGCTCTTCGCAATAATATATATCGGGTTCCACTTGTACTTCCTCATAGGTGAGTACATGCGTTGTTTCAGGCATGTATTTTCTCAGCAGTGATACGTGGAACACATCATGAACATGGGAGAGATTTGGCCGCATTTCCAAACGATAAGATACAAACCCAATTAGTTATAGAATATCAAAAGCTCCTATGTACCTGGGACTCAATTTACCAATCTTTCCAAAAACGTATAACTCCCTTCCATGGAGATACCTTCAGGAAAACATGAACTCCTACCTGAAATTTTAAATCCTTACTTCGGTTATCGGCATAGCTCTTCTGCCTACTTTGAGCTGTTTTGATGTGGTTTTGGATTACCTTCACATTATCCATCATTTCCTCCACCATTTCTGGGACTACGAGTTTTCTTTCACAAACATCATCCCAACAGGTTTCTGTGCGACATCTCTTTCCATATAACTCTTCATATAGTGCCATCTGAATACTTGAATTAGAAGCTGTTGTTATAGAAAAATTCTACCAGAGGTAAATTTTGATCCCACATACATTGAAAGTCAAGTGAGCAAGATTTCAGCGTGTATTCTAAGGTTTGAATAGTCTGTTTTTATTTTCCATCTATTTGAGGGTGGTAGGCAGTGCTCAAACGAAGTTCAATATCCAAGGCCTTCTGAAGACGTTTCTTGAATCTTGATGTATAATGGGGATCACGATCAGAAATAATCGATAGGGTTACTCCATGAAGTCTCACAACTTCAATAATATATTTTCATGCTAATAGTTCAAGTGCTAGATCTTCTCTAATAGAAATAAAATGTTCTGACTTGGTAGGACAACCAATAATGACCCATATGGCATCGTTCCTTCTAGGAGTCTTTGTTAGTCCCATAACAAGGTTCATCGAGATATTATCCAATTTCCACTCAGGTATGGGAAGAGGTTTCATGACTCCTCTTGGACATTGCCTTCCATCGTTCTCTTGTTGACAAACCATACATCTTCACACTAAATCTGCAATCTCCCTCTTCATGTTGTCCCACAAAATATGTTCCTTCAAGTCTCTATAAATTTTGGTTCTCTCAGGGTGTATAGAGAAATTGGAACAATGAGAATCATCCAACAATTCCCATTTTAGATTAGGTATATCGGGAATACAAATTCTCTTCCCAAATTTTAAAATTATATCGTCATACACAAATGCATTCAATCTCCCATCATTCACAGCATTAATCTTCTTTTGAAATTATTCATCATCGGTCTGAGAACTCTTTATCCTTTCTAGTAAGTACAGTTTGTAAACCATTTGAAAAAGTATCGATGATTCCCCTTATATGTAAATTCCCATATCCTTCTTCACTAGATCCATGAAAATAGGATATGTTTCAATTCTAATCCTGTTTATAAATACATTATCCTTTTTTCTCAAATAATCTTCCAACTTATTTTCTTTCCTTGGATGGTAGTGTATCGTGCAATCAAAATCCTTGAGTAGTTCAATCCATCTATTGTGCCTCATGCTGAGTTCTTTTTGTGAAAAAATATATACTTCAAACTCTTGTGATCAGTATTAATCTCTCATTTTTCACCATAGAGATAGTGTCTCCAAATCGTAAAAGCAAATATTACAGCAGCTAAGTCAAGATCATGAGTAGGATAGTTTCACTCTTGAATTTTCAGCTGTCATGATGCATAGGTAATAAGCCTATCATTCTGCATAAGTACAAAACCAAGCCCTTTCTTTGAAGCGTCACTATAAATAACAAACCAATCATTCTCATATGGTTGAATCAATATAAGATCATTGAATAATATTCTCTTTGGTTCTTCAAAACATTCATCACACTCTTTTGTCCAAATAAATTTAACCCATTAATGTGTGAGCTTCGTTAATAGGTTAGCCGATCAAGCAAAATTCTGGATGAAACATCGATAATAACCTGCTAAACCAGTAAAACAGCGTACCTCAGTTATACTCGTCGGTGTTGTCCATTCTTGGATTTCCTTGGACTTAGATGGATCAATGGAAATTCCATCCTTTGAGACAATATGTCCAAGAAAAAAATCTCCATAAATCTAGAATTCACACTTCCTAAACATCACATATAATTCATGTCTTTGAAGAGTCTACAGGATAATGTGCAAGTGATTTTCATGATCATTGTAGATTTTGGAGTATACCAAGATATCATCAATAAATACCTCTAAAAAATCATCAAGAAATTCCTTGAAAACTCTATTCATTTGATCCATGAATACAGAGGGTGCATTAGTCAATCCAAAAGGCATTACAGTAAACTCGTAATGCTTGTACCTGGTTCGAAATGCTATATTCGGAATATATTCCTTCTTCACACACAATTGATGGTATCCAAATAGAAGGTAAATCTTTGAAAAGTATTGATCTCCATGTAGTTAGTCAAATAAATCATCAATGTGAGGTAGGGGATACTTTTTCTCTATTGTTATAGCATTGTTTTCCCTGTAGTCGATACATACCCTCAAAGATCCATCTTTATTCTTAACAAATAGGACATGGTCTCCCCATGGAGAAACACTAGGGAGAATAAATATCATATTACTCAATTCCCCTTGTTGTTTATTTAGTTCAAATAATTCCATAGTGGCCATTCTATAAGGGGCATTTGATATAAGCCTGGAACCAGGAATTAAATCAATGTAAAACAAAATTTCTTGTTATAGAGGATTTGTAGGTAAATCTACAGAAAACACATCTACAAATTCATTCACAATAGGTACATCCTTTATTTGAACATTCTGTTCCTCACCCACAGTAATTCCATTATTTTTCTCCCTGATAATTAAATTTAGTTGAGCTACTGGGGTGGATATAGATAAGAATAAGGTGGTGAATATTCTACTCTAAAGATAAGGTGTTCTTTATCATCATCATCAAAAATTGTAACCTCATTCTTCTTACAATAAATCTTCACATCATGGTCTGAAAGCCAATCCATACCGAGGATTATATCAAATTCAATCATGGGTATGGTGATGAGATCAGCATATTAAGAATATTTATGAGCTCTAATGGGGATTGATTCACAAAACATTGTTGCAATGATACTTCCCTTAGAAGTTTTGACAGAAAACCCCCTTGTTAAATCAAATTGAAAATATATAATTTTCTTAAAAAACTGGGAAGATATGAAACAATGAGATGATCCAGAATCAAATAATTCATTTTATAAACATGAGGAAACCATTAAATTACCTTCCACCTCGTCCTTCGGAGCTTCTACCTCAGCAGTAGTGATTTCTTAATCTTGGCATTGATTTCTTGTCATTTTTTGAGGTAACTTCCGCTGATGCTTCGGAAATTCAATTTCATATTATCCCATCTCCCTGCAATTGTATCATTGAACATCGGTATCTTATTTCTTCCCCTTGCAATCACAAGCATGGTTGCCTTTTTCACCACACTTGTAATAGACTCCCATTGCCTTTAAGCAAGTTCCAGGGTGTTTCATCCCACATTTACAACAAGATGGATATTCAAATTTTCCCTTCTTCCCCTTATTTCCATTCCCAGAGTGATCAGCAGATCTCCTCTACTATTGATTTGCTTTAAAGTCATAATAATTGTAGAATTCCTTTTCTGTCTTGATAGTACATGAGACAATATCTTCATACGACGAGAAGTATCGTGAGACTGATGCTCAATGGAGAAATGGATTATCCCATCAAATAAATGATAAATCTTACTCCTTGGGTTACTCATATAATCTAATGCATGCCTCACTATCCTTGTAAAGTTAGCCTCATACTTTGCGACATTATTATCCTCCTATTGTCTCAGTCTCAGAAAATTCCTTTCCCTATTTGCTCGATGGTCACAATGAAAGGATTTTTCTAAGAAAATATCATTAAAAAACTCTCCATTCCATATTTGATACTTCATCATCTTCATTCATGTTTTCAATCAATGACCACCATTATTCAGCATCTTCAGTGAGGGGGTAAACTGCCATGATAACTTTCTCCCATTCACTAGTCCCAAGGCATGAAATATTTTCTCTACGGAATTTATCCATTGCTCAGATACTAGTGGATTTGTACCCCCATTGAATTTTGCTGGTTGTTTCCTCATGAAGAGATCTTACATTGATCCTCCACATGGTGGATCAGGGTGCTCCATACAGGTAAGGTTATTATTCATAACCTGACTGAATTGTCTCAGTATGGTGATAAGTGGATCAACACTAGTTGTATCACCAACTCCACTATATATATCATTAGAAGGAGGGAAATTCCTACATGGAGTTCATTAATTGATACAGTTTCCATTCCTTTCACTAGGAACCATTTATAAATAACGGCATAAACTGGATTAGTTTATGAATCGAAATACATAATTCCAAACATGAAAAACACTTAACATAAATTGAACAGTTTATCGATATAATCTATAATCATAAAAATGTATTCATTGAGAATATATATTCTCATAAACCTTTCATAATGGTTTTTAAACAAAATGAGAATTATCCTAATCATATCCCCCAGGAGTGTCATAACCAAGAGTGTTTTAAGGCCCATGGTCATGCTCCAGTTCACATTCGAGTCTAGAGCAAAGCGCTGTTTTTGGGTTTTATCCCTAGTTACATCTGTGCCGGAGCCGCCTCTAACTGATCGTATCTTGAAAGGTATGTATTTCTCAAAAAACTAACAAAATCTCTACAATTCCAATATTATAGGAAGTTCATCTATACTTATCATAAAATTCCATCTGAGTCTTTGTGATATAATTAGAGTTTATCTAAATCTAGCTTTTAAGGATTGTACTATACATCCTATGATACCAACCGTAACTCCCTGACCCCAATTACCTAGATTCAGTGAATTATTACAAAACATTTTCATGATCACCAAAGAACATGTCTCGAAAGACCGATTAGTTTAGTAGCCTTAGAATCACTAGATACATTCATACAGTTTACATTAAATCATAAAGTGAAAAAACTACAAGAAAATCTTAACTTCAAAGCCTAAACTCATACCCCCTCATACTATCCATGCAGGTCATTCGTAAAATACTTCTTCACATCCTAGGAAAAATAAATCATAGAAATAGGAGGGCTCAGATGCTCAGTAAGGACAACAATATAGTAGAAACTTTCATAAATAAGAATAAACATTTAAGAAAATGTATAACTAAAACAAAAGACTTTTAAAATTTATCATCAAAATAATATGGAAAAAATGAAATTAAATAATTCCATTTACTTATTCATAAGGATATTCTACTAGTCGAATAATGAAATAAAATATCAATAACCACTTTCATAATGATGGATTGCATAATGCTAGACTATCATAACCACATAGTCATGGACTTGTGCCGAGACTACTAATACGATTTTGTCAAAGACATGTTTCAAGACACTAGTTTTTCTCATGAGACCTACCTAGGAATTGAGGAGCTATCGTGGGCTCCACCCGTCACTTCTTAAGTTCAATTCATTCCTCATACGAACATGATTAAACATAACATAAACATTCGTATTAAAACTAGCATACGAAATGTCAATATTGTCTCTATAAACCATGAATCGTATAAAAATAACACTTCCACAGTCCAAAATATAACAAACCCATCAATAAAATATGGATGTTTTTTTCATAATAAATCAACTTCAAATAAGATTATAATCAATCAAAGGATGTTGACATTGATGAAAACAAAAATATTTGCGAGAAATAACTCATTTTTTTAAATCATTTAAAAGTCACATAGTTATAAAGGAAATATTTACATTGAAAATATTTTTATAAGATTTTAAGGGAAGATTTGACAATTTTATAATGGTGGAAAATAGCCTCACATGCCGTATAAGTTAAAAAAAGACATTCTTATCTTAATTCTGTCGAAAAGGTTAAAAATGACATTGCTTGGAAAATGACAGAAATATTCCTTTATAGACATCGAATAAAAATTCAACCATGGTTATAAATGACTTTAAACCATAGTCCCATAGTCAGTATAGTAGTAAGAAATATTTGAAATACATTTTTATGAAACACGGATGTGGATGATAAAGAAGTCCCAATAGATAATTACATATAAACAACCTTGGATAATGTAAAGATTGTGAGATAAACCCTTACCTTGTACTTTTCCAGGTTCGAGGGTAGTTTAACCTCGTTTATAATGGTTAAATCGTTGTTATTAAATTATACAATAATCATATACATTAATATGATATCATATATGATCTTCTAACATTTCTTTGTTAATAATATCTTAGTATTATTGTTGTTTCGGGTGTTAACTTATATGTTTTGTTATATAAGTCGTGTTTGTTATGGATAGGTTGTATATTATTCATATATAGAATGATATCAAGTTCATAAACATTATTTTTAATCATAAAATGAGAATTATACATTAATGGATACAATGGGGAATGAATCTCATCACGTTCGTGGAGATGGTAGTCTGTACGTATGCACGAGCGACAATATCATTCTTCTGATATTCAAATAATATAAAATTACATGGTTCTTCATATATAAAGAATCATTTTAATTTTATATTTAATATTTACTTCAATTACACATCATTATCATACCCATCCAAATAATAATGTTTGGAATCACTATTACACCACGACGTGGAGACGGTAAACCATATGTACGCACGTATGGTGACATGTCATTCAAAATATGGATAGAATAATGAATATGATTGTACAATATTTATAATAACATAACAATATATAGAAGATACTGGAGTTTTTAATTTATAATGGAAATAAAAAAGAAAGAAGAAGTGGAAGAAGAAAGGAACTTGAAAGAGGGTGGTGAAAACATTAACTCTTCTTCGGGTTCTTCGTTTTGATTTGATCAGAATGGCTCCTTAGGTTGGGTATCTGACTAAAGGAAGTCCTCTATGATGAAGTGAGGAAAGATAAGAGGATATTTGGGCAGTGTTTTTCTGATCCAACATGCTTTGAAGGTAGGAATTTGAGAGAAGGGGATTGACATTTTTTAAGAGAGGTGAGGGGAACCTTAGAAAAAACATAAAATATTATTTTATAATAAATTCATATTAGATTTATAATGGATCCAAAGTGAAATATTTAAAAGATAATGTGGGGATAGGTCCAAATCCTTTCAACCAATAGATTTTAGATAGGTTTGGGTCTCTATATTAACCTTATCATTTATATTTAACTCTTAGTTAAATAGTTCGACATTTACCATGTCTCTTTGTATTTTTATATTATATGGTTAATGAACATACTATAAAAAGACAAAAAAACCCAAAGTGGTTCGTTATTATTATATATAACCTTATGTAAGTCATTTGTTCAACCCATAGATATTTAGGAATAAAATATCAATTAATAATATATTATTTGGTTTAAATACTCATTTATGTCAATTTTGACACTATTTAATTTTTTATTTTTTATAAAGCCATAAAAACATTATTAATTCAATAAAAATTAAATTAAGTAATACTAACATGAAATATTAACCTTTAAAATTTGTGTATGTTATCAAAACATTTTAATTATATTTATTTTAACATTTATAATACTGATTATTGGTTGCTTCATTAATAATGAAAATGCTTCATCATTATTGTGTCATAAATAAATTTAATTATTCAATGTCTAAAAATTATAAATAAAATCCCATTATTTAGGAAATATTTTTATCTTTCTAATTAATATTTATACTAGAAAATATAACATATATAACTATATGTAAAAAATATTTTTCTAAAATATATTTTCTTATGTCATTTTTTTATTTACTTTAGCTTAATTAATATAAAGTGTCATTATCATATACAACTGGCTCCATGGGGTCCCAAAATCGACCCAAAAATTTACATGGTTGTAAATTTATCAACCAATAGATATAAGACATGTTTTAGTGTAATTTAAGATTATTTTGATTACACTTATTTACCAGATTTACCCTTTAACCATGGTAAATAAAATATTTACCGAAGTAATTTTTCAAAATGTCTAAAAGAAAAGTTACATATTTATACAATTTGGAAATCCTTATTCTAAATATGGAATCCATTTTTCTAAATCCAAAACCCATAAGTGGTAGTCATTAATTTAAAAATAATTTTTGTTGTCAAAACAAAAGCGTGTTTTTAGAAAATAATAACTATCAAAAGATTGACACTTGCTTATGTCCAGTTTAAAAGAGAAATTACGTCAAATGAACAAAATTAGATTAAATGGAAAAAATATAATCTAATTATACTTTAATATCACTCAAATTCATAATTTATCACTAATAATTATTTCAATTTAATATTTTGTTTTTAATTATAATTTAGTAATTTTCACTATTCATTAAAATATGAAAGTTATCAGAAAACTATGAAAATTTCACCCTAAGCTAATTTCGATATTTCAAATCCAAAAATGTAGTCCATTTTGAAATATAAAATGTATAAAATTTTAAAAAGTTGGTATTACTATTCATAACGGCAAGTTGATTGGTTGTGCTGTTTTAGAACTCGAAGTTGCGTACAACACACGCTACTGTATTTTTCAATGAGAAACAGAACATGGAAGATTAGGGTGTTACACGCGCCATCTTCAAGTGTTGGGTTAGTCTCTTTGAGATGTACTTTTTGAAATGTATTTTCGGGTTTTTGGTTTCTGCGACCGAAGGCGGGTGACCCGAAAGGTTTTAATTTAATAATAAGAAATTATTATTAAAGATTGCGACAAACATGCCTCGCGAACCAGACATTTAATTTATGCGCTGTCAGTGGCAACATGATCCTAGTCCTCCTGTTGAAATTTCTAGATTATCTTTTTATTGTTTAGGATAAAGGCAGGGCCCGGTTTGCACGTTTTACGATTAAATGTTTCTTTTTCACCTGATATCTGTTTGGAGTATTTGAACACTTGTTCTCGTGTATTTTTCTGCGGGGCTCATAGTGATATGATCTGCTTGATTAGTTTTTTGATCGTACTGTGGGCCCCACACAGTCTAGCTATGGTGAATTGTGCCTTTTTCACTGGTTGTCCATTTCAGGTGAGTAAATAGCCAATCACACATGTTTTTTCACATGGATCACGATGGTCACCTATGTATATGCCTAGGAGGTGTGCAATGTGGCGAAGATACCAGTTTCTCGGGTTAGCGACATTTGGACCAGAGGTGGCTGAGTGTACACAATTTGTTTGTTCTTATGATAGTTTGTGTGGAATTACTAACTCAATATAGTTTTGTGATCCCCTCTATATGATGAATTTCTGTTAGAGTTGTGGCGTCCCTCCGGTGAGTTCGGAGTGGGATCCTCTATCTTCGCTTCGCTAAATCGGGTCCTTGGTATCGCTGGGATCACTTATCCATGGGCGGTGATCCCCTATCTAGCAGGTTAATTCTATAGGGTTTGTGGAATCATCAAGAATATGATCCCCTATGTTGTGGGCCATTCATAGTAGGGATATGGAATCGTTGGTTATATGATCCCCTACTCAGCATGTGGTTTATAGTAGGGTTGTGAAATCGTTGTTTATACGATCCCCTACTTAGATTATGGTTTCGGTAGGGTTATTTCATCGTGGATTTGATCCCCTACATCGCGAGTTATACCAGATAGGGTTCTGGTATCATCGTGACCAACTTTACACGGGCGAAGATCCTCTATATGAGTGATGTGATTTGTGGAGCACTAGATCAGGTTTTGGTATCCCCCAGCGTATCCTGGGAGTGATCCTCTATCGGCGAGATCTACGATTTACTGGAGTGGGTTTTTCTATCCCCTAGCGGACACAAGGAGTGATCCCCTATCTGAGGATTTTAGTATTTTTTCTGCATTTAGCGTGAGGTTCTCAGTGACGATTTTAAAGGAGTGTATATCTCTCGGATGAGTGTTATCTGGGATGACATAGCTCATGGAGTGTGTTCACCTAGTAATGTACCTGTCATAGGTTACGAGGTCAGAACATCAGGAGGCTTGGTCCGTGTTGAGTATATCATGATTTCTCATGGTATATGTATAGGCATATATGTGAGTGTATGTACATGGTCTATGTCTTGTGAAGACCACATACCTTTTGACGGAGTTCCTGGAGGTCCCGGAGCTAGCGGAGCTTAGTGTGCGCGACCGAATGGGGTGTGGGGGGGGGGGGTTTATTGGCTCTATGCCGATGAGCTTATGAGTGGGTTATTTTGGAAGTGTTTCCTACCCTCTAAGTAGGTTGGACGATTTTTTAATTTTCTTTTGGTGGGCCATGTTTTCCCCTTTTGTACTTTTGTTCTACTCTGGTGGTGGGTTAGATATATGGATGAATTTTATTGCAGTTATATATATATATAGATATATGTGTCTACAATGTATCATGGAGGTGTATGTGGGTACGTGTGTACATGTATCATAGGCTAATGCCACCCATGTGTGTGATAGCCTAATCAGCGCTAGTCACACAGCCCTGGCCTATTGGAGGCAGCCATGGGGAGTCACGGATTGAGACTCGTTTGGTCGGGTTGTGACAATTCCTCTCATGCTTTATTTTTAGCTCAGTCTATTATTCCCCCTTCGGATATTCCTTTCTCAAATGTCTCAGAAGATTAGATAAAATGTATGCTGACATATAAGTAGACTTATAACCTGATAAAAAATACCCCATTTGAAATTATTGTAATCAATAATGACATCATAGGCATATCTTCCATGACATGGGGGAATATTGATTTGAAATTTATATGTTTTATGAATTAATGAGACAAATCAACATAATGGGGAAGGATTTTTCAACAAATGAGAGGGTCTTGAAAGATTTTGATGGTGGATGTCTGTTATTTGAACAAATTAATGAAGCTTTAACGTTTTTGTAGTAGATCTATTAGATCATTTATGAGTAGTATGAATGGATGGATTACATGACCCTATAGATATACAAATATTTGTACATCGTAACTCACTCATACTATAATCTATCAATGTTATCATCTCGATTCACAACAACCCCAAAAAAAATTAGGATCTATATACACTCATTGAGACCATTCACAAAAGGAATATGTATAAGGGAAAGGGAAGGTGGAACTTTTTCACTCCTTCAATGATTTGAATCATACCCTTACTTATTTGGATATATTTTTCGGTCTAATCTTTTCGTAGATTGATCAATGATGTCTACTTTGTTTTTATTTATTCATTGTCTATGAATCTTTGTGATCCCATAATAATTAATTTTATCAATGAATAGATCATCCTAACATTCTATGTGGTTTTCCATCCATCTTTCATTTAGGATATGCATGACATTTCATTGAAATGATGTTTCAAAAATCATCAATGATTTCCATAATTTCAAAATATCATGAAAACATCAATGCCATGATCTGAATGATTAAATTTTATAATATTATACTAAAAACACTAATGATTTCCCACAAACTAGAGATTATTTATTGATATTTATTTTCCAACTGAATTGAGATTACTAGATCTAAATATATATAGTTTTGGTCGAATATATTCCCCCTAGGTAAATCTCACCATCTTTTGATTAAACAGGTAGGATTTTAGTGGTTTTCTTGATTTTTGTTGGGGACATATTGCATCTTTACAATGATTTAATATTTTCCATTCTATGAAACTAAATTGATTCTGTGATATCACTTAATATCTATTATATTAGACATACTATTTCTATTGTTTGGGGTTTTTATTGAAGACATTATAAAGCTGTAGTTTAGGAAAATTTAGGTTGGTCCATCTATAACATTAGTATATAGGTTTTTATATCAGACCATAGATCACTATATGTTTTAGTCTTTTATCTTGGACTTGTTTCTTTGTATTTTGGGATATTTAATATTAGAACTTATATCATTATTGTTTAGGGTCATTCAGCTCATACATCATAATTATGTTATTTAGTGTCTTTTAGAGAAAAATTCTATAAATTAATTTTAGATTCTTTTATCTGGTACCATTTTTTTTGTATTGATTTTTTATTCTTCTCAGAATTGTCTTTCTAGAGTTTAATTTTTTATGCCCATACCTCAAATCATTGCAGTTTTGAATTTTTCATCATATTCATTATATAACTTTGGTTTGTGTCCTTGTAACTAAAACTTTTGGTTGCAGTAGTTTAGGTTGGTTAATATCTATCCTTCAATCATAATATTTTTGGGGCATTAAGCTTATACATCTTGTTTCAGTTGTTTTCATTCATTTAGCTCATATCCTCTATTTTTTTGTTTAGATCTGAACATTAATTTCAATAGATTATGTTTTTTTAGCTGTGAAATTCTATTGTTGATTATGGTATATGTGTCATGCATGTAGGAGATGACCCAAATAATTATAGGATTCTACGTTCTCCTAGAGTATTTATTAGGCTCATGATGAGTTGAAATCATTTCCAACAAGGAGGATACACCTATTTTTGGTAAGTGATAACCCTTATATGTAAATATCATTGTCAAATAAATGTTTCCCACTATTCTCCAAGGACCTTGAAATATTAATGGGGGTGTTATTTTTAATGGAAAAAATATTATGAATTCCATGTCAACCAGGATTGTTGGATTGTGTATAATGTAATTCATAAAATAGTATATTTTTAAGATATTATGGTATATGGAAGATATGATGGTAGTGAACCATAACATCCTGAAGTCTTTGGTTTTTCCATAATGTTACATGGGATCCCTTGGATTGGGGTTTATTTCCTAAAATGAAGGGATGCCTCTAGTTTTTAGGTCAAAGAACTTATCCATATTTTTTTTTCATTCATAGGATTTACCTCAATTTTAAATTGTACAAAAAATATTTTTGAAAACTCAAGAATCCATAAGATGATAATGGGTATGGAAGAAATTGTATCATAGAAGGGTTCTTTGACTGTGTGGAATTTTACTCTCCAATGGTGAAAAGAAAGACCTCAATCATGGGGTTTCAAGTCACTGTGATTTGCATCTCAAACCATTTTATATAGGAGTTTAGAATACCATAATTGATAAATTATATAGTAAATATTGATTTAAATTCTAGGGTTTCAAATATTCTTGAATGGTCTAGTTACAAAAATTATCAATCATGGTATAAAGTTCTCTATATGTAATGATGGTGAAAACAATCATTAAAATAATGTCCTAGAACACCCTCAGGTGATGGGTTCTTACCTGATGATGTCATGTTCAGAAGAGTTTAAAATAACTTTATACAGTGGAAAAATGTCTATGGTTGGTAGAACTAAGCCCTTATTCATCAATTACATTGTAAAACATGGGAATTTATTTTCCCATCAAATGGACATGATTGGTTTGTTTCATCCCAAGGAGATAAAATCATGAAGTGTAATTTACATAAAATACCATATCCATGAGCGGTTCGACCAACCTAAAATAGGTTTCACCCCCTAAATAAGACATTATCATAGAGAGTAGATGTGAACAATCATTACTCTATAATTTTCCTAGACCAGAGGGTCAAACAATCCTGAAATGGATTTTACTAGGGAACCAGTGTTGGCCCCATTATCTTAATAAAAAAATAGTGGTTCCCCATGATTCATTAAAATATCAGTGATATAATCTTGAGAAATTCACTCAATGTTTAGTTCTTTTATTTCCATTAATAAATTAGAGGTCTTCTTAATATGATTAATGATGGACAATATAATATTATTCTACCTCAGAGTCTTTGGGATTATAATGAGAAATTGAATTAAATATATATTAACACATCCAATTAGTAATAGACATAGGTTTCTTGATTCACTTTTGTTATTATCATTCATACATCAACAATAACCTTACAAAGTACCTAGATTCATAGTCCGTAATTTCTCACATCATGCCATCCCATTAAACATGTTCTCTTAAATTTTAATCCATATTAATGGTACAATTATAAATCAGGGAAATTGAGATATGTTATTCTTTTATAAGTTTATTCTTCAAATATTTAATGTATTAAAGACATGATCTCATTCAAAAAATAAACAATCCATCTCTATAGATATACTCTCTAAAATTTCTATCATATTAGATTTAGTAATCATTTGTGAGTCTTCAACATCTTTCTTTTAGTTCACAATATTTTCCATTCAGGATATAATGTAACTTTCATTGAAAATTTATGATGGATCCCCTTTCCTATAGATCACCATATCCATATATAGTTGATATATTTATATATAATATTTTTAGACCTCATAACATTTAAAAATAAATTTTCAATCCAAATCACGGAATTAAGAAGTTTGATTGCATCACCATGGAAGTTTTATGATAATAAATCTTAAACATGGAGTATTTCTAGCCATATTATTTTCACAATAATCAGGTCATTCTAATTTATTATATAATTCAAAAGCACGTTGTCCATATATATGGAACAATTTTCACCATATTAATTCTGCCTATATATTTTTTATAGAAAATACCAACCCTTCCATATCATAGTCTTGAGTTTTATAGTAATATTTATGAATTATATGTTTCCTTGATATATAGTAAATGACCCAATAATTTAACATAATGACACAAGTGTCTATTTTAACTGATTTATCACTATATAATAAAAATTCTCCCTTACCTACTAGTAGATTTAATATTGGTGTATTAATCAATCACCACCATATCCCTTACAATGATTCTTCAAATTACATTTACCATATAAATTTGACACCATTATATTTTAACATGATCAATGGTTTGTCCAATTGGAAAATAATAATTAAATAAATGATGATAATACCTAATTAAAAACAATAAACACTCTATCTCATTTTTCTTAAATTTTTTAAGGCAGTTCTACTAAATTTAACATTAAATGGTTAATGAATATTCCATACATGAAAATTAAATTACAATGAAAATATACCTCATTTAGAAAAAAATAATACATTCTATATTTATCAAATAATTATATTTTATTGGGGGTATTTAAATTATTTGTAGACAAATATGACTCTCTTTATATAAATATTTTATTATTTCATGATATAGTTAATGAATACCAACAGTAGTTATCATGATAAAATATGATCACTCTATTGAGCATATACATAATAAAATAAGCTTAATTAATAAAACCAGAAGTCATTACTATGAAAAATAAATAACCATTCATTATTCAGAAAACAATATTCATTATATTATCCTTTTTCACCATTAGTTGATGATACCCACTGAGATGATATTCCATTATTTTTATTTTAAAAAAGGATGGCTGAATAAGTCATCAATGTATAGTTATGGGGAGAAATTATTTATATTAATTGAAATGAACTCTATATAATTGACATAGACTCTCATTGAACCATGTTTATTTTCTATGAATTTTACATGGGATCCCCATGATGAATCACTAAGGAATATAAGACACATATCACAGAATTAATGTAGAAATTCAATCATCCCCAAAAACACCACCAATACCATTCAATTGGGATATGAAGATATATTATATGAATCATAAAAGAGTTCAACTAGAGAATCAACATCGCATTCCAGTGAATAAGCTATAAATTCTTTTATATAAATAGTATTGATATTTTATACCCTTTGAATTTGAAATTATATGAATAAGAATTATAAATACATAGATTTGGATTCATCAAAATATAGATAAATTATTTCATTATAGATATCAACATTGGGAGGATTTATATATTATTTAGATAATTATGTTTCGACTAAAAATATAATTTGTTCCACTTTAATGCCACGAATTGTAATCACATTATATTAGGAATAAATTATATTATGTCATTTTAAAATAAAATATTTATGAAGGAAAATATAAAGTAGACGAAAGGTATAAAAACTTGTTTTCAAATAGGGTACCAGTGTGATTCATAATTTGATCTCATTGAAACATCATTAATGAAACATTACTCCCACATTTTGGATTCATTAACTAGTCGCATACTAGTGTTATTGAAAAATAACATTTTTTTCTAGAAAAAATAGAAGATATAAATGAGTGTCAATGTCCATTATCAAATTAAATATAATCAATGTTTGAGTTAATGATCAATATAATGGACACTATATAGATAAGAATAATATCTTTTTCTGTGGTATTTAGATAATAATTTTCAATATATTTTGGCATTTTCTAAAGTGTACCTTTTTAATGATTGTGAAATTGGTTCATAAAATATCTAACCTCTATACATTTAAATAATTAAACATGAATATATTATTTGTCTACATTCAATAATGATCTTTATATATTACTTATCTAAAATTTTAACAAACTCTTGTTCCCTTAAAATATTCCCTAGAGTGGTTCTTTCCAACATTTTTACATGTTCATTATCCCATAATTTCATTCTTCCCCATTTCCGTATTGTTTTTCCCATGGTTCCCCATTTACCACATATTTTTTTGAATCAACCATGAATACGTACATCCTTTTGAACTAAAATTATATATTAATTTTACATTTCTACATATTATAATATGATTAAATAGTTTGGGAGACCCATTCCTTTCGATGGATCATCTTTAGCACAATGATAAAATGACCAGCCTTCCTTTCAAATCTACATAAATATGTCCTATAATTTCAGGATAACGTTGTATTGTAAAACTCATACCAAAAAATATTGGACTTCACATTTTTTTAATATTGATTAATATTTTTTCTATTATTTTTTTTTATCACAATGAATGTATTTTTCGTATAATGAATCTATAAAACCACATCATTATTTTTTATTATTTTATAATCAACATTATTGTTTTGAATTTGTGACCACCACTAGTATGAATCTCATTTTAAATGATCATCATTATCTATGAAAGATTTATTTTATCTACATCCAAATAAATTAAATTTCATATCTAGGGAATTAAGATATTTTTAATCTACTAGTAGATATGTGAGTCAAATTATTGTTTGAGGGTTTTGTGGTGTGATTTAATAAAACATAGATAAAAATAATGATAATTATGAATAGAACTTTGTGCGAAAATGATTATTTGTTATATTTGAGGCCATTAACTTTTATATGGTTTTTAATTGAGTAGAACTATGTCTAGTTTCAATTATTATGTTTAATTGGAATATTAGTATAGTTAGAAAGGGTGTTGATATGGTTCTGATACCTCCAGTTAATAACAATATTTCTATAATAGAATATTCATAATTTTCTCATTATATTATATTTTAATATAAAATTACTATTATGATTTCTGGATTATTACATTGAAATCATGAGGGTTTTTATAGTAAAATTAATATATCTCCTCGTTACAATATATAGAATCTCTATTATTTATATTAAAAATTCTTGTATACTAACAATAACACCATAATCTATCAAAAGCCTTATTCAGTGGGTATAATAAGTTATTGGTAAATAATAAAAGACTTAAAAATGGATCCAATAATGTAATAGACTTATAAGATAAGAAATATAGATATATTAGAGTAATAAACATTATATAATCTATGACCATATTGTCATAAAATTATTATGACTTGAATCATTTCACTATAAATTAAAAAATATCCACCTCTATATTATGTAGGGAATTGGAAGAATTAGTGGTGTGTTTAGATGTATAATAAGGTGTAGCATACAATATAATCTTATATAAAATAAAAATGGAGTATCTTGAATGATATGAATAAAAGTGAAAATTTATTTCATAATAAAATTAATCTGTAGGCATTTTATATAAATGGCATAATATTAAATAATTTATAATAACAATCATTAATATTATATAGAATAAAATAATAATGATAAGAATCAAAAGATATAGAGACGGCATTCTCCGAATACAATTTTCTATTATAGGAATATGTATACCAAAAAACAAAACCTATATTTTTCTTGGGAACATTTGATTCTTCAAGGAGTTATATAATTTTAACCCACTATTATTGTTTGATTATGTCTACCTCATTCACCATACGATTATATATGATCATTTATAAAATTAACCGAATTACCTATTTAAGAATAAAACATGGCTATCAATATAGTGAGAATTATGTATTTAAAATTATTCCAATGTGAATTGAATAATTTGTATTTTTAGGATCACATACTATAATAAACCTAGAACCAATTTTAAATATTCCAAATATCATGATCTACCTTTATTATATAAATTTATTTGAGATATTAATTACAATGGTTTGGTTTAACCAAGGACAAAAATAATCATATTACATTTTATGAATTCGTAGGATAAAAATGAAATGTTAGAAAATATCATTCAACATAGTTCGTAAAAAGAGTGTTAATATATCAATGCATATACATCTGGACTATATATCCAAGAGTACATTCTTATGGAAAATCACCATCAATGGGTGTGATAATTTATTCAATTAAAAGAACCATTTCGTGCTGATTTCATGTTGGTGTATCATTTCTAGTGACACGTACTCATTTTATTTTCAAGACAATGATGAATATTCTATGAAACTACATAGAAAAAAATTTTAATAAACATATGGATTTTTTCATAAATAGATATTATTGGATTGTAATATCTATTTTGGTAATTCCGAATAAATATTATATATAAGACTAATAATATTATAATCTTGTAAATCTATTAAATTTCATGATTAATAGAGAAAAATTATTCCATGTAAATGTTTTCACAACATTATAAAATAGGATATTTGTAGTAAATGAAAATGAAATGAATGAAAATATAGATGGGAAACACAAATTGTTTCTTGAGTTGAAACTAAATTAAATTCTTTTGAAATTTGGGTCATATAAATGATCTTTAAATTCCATGAATTAATATATTTCATGATATATCACCTAAAATAAGATGTATATACTGAAATTAAAGAAATTAAGTTAATAATTTAAAACACATTTAAAATATAGGAATTTTATATCGAAAATAATTACCCTTGTATTAATTATTCATATTTAAGACATATGGTTTTTATAGATTTTATATTATATACTAGTTTTATAATAGTGGTGTATGTGTTAATATTTTTTCAAAATAATGTTATTTTTTTCTCATTATAGTTTTAATTAGGGATGATTAATTAATATTAATTATTTTTGAAAATATTTATTGATTTTTTTAGTCTTTAACTATAGGGATAAAATTGATAATAATAATGTATTCTGGATTCTTAATGATCCAATTTTGTTTCTTAATTAATAATTTACATATTGAAGTAAAATATAAACGATAAATAAATGAAAAAATTATACATTTATATAATATTATATAATTAATTAAGTTTCCATAAACACTCATGATATGGATTTATATTAATGTTCAAGTATGTGGTTAAATTGTCTCAAACATTAGTACTACCTGATTTAATAAAAATTTATGATGTTATTTATTTAAGAAATGTCCATATATCCGAAGCATAATGATAATATATAGTTATTATTAGATTTATGTAAATTATTTTTGAAGGATGTATAAGAATAACTAATGGATATAAAAATGTTTCACAATTTGTATAAAATATTATTCTCTTAATTACATTATAATAAATATTAAGATTTATGATGGTCATGTGTTGATCATTTCCATTACAGGTTTGGAAATTTTTCAGTCAATAGCCTCAATGATATATTAATAATCACATTTATCCAATAATATCAACCTTACATCGATCATTTACATGATGATATGTATTATGAATTATGTTTTCTCATGGAGGCGTTAGTATGCACAACAATGAAATGATGGTTTTTTTCTAAAATGAAATTGGAAATCTTTTTAGTGATAATTTCAAAAAAACAAAAGAAATATATTTTTTTTATTATATTAATTAAAAAAATTAATGGTAAATATAAAAGTAAAAGTTGATGGGTACAAATTTAACATACCTTGACAACATGGGGGTTTTCGGGTAAAATTCCACTGAAATATTATTCATGGGATAGTTTCTGGTAAATGAAATAGTACTATTGGTAATGCGGGTGGTAGGATAAGGTATCATGGTAAAGTTTTAAGAATATATAAAAATATTATAGTGTTATTTAAGGGGTGTTGAGTGGCCCCATTTATAGGTTAAAAGAGGGTCTTTTTCAGTGAAACGGTATATATTTACAGGTTAGAATTTTAATCACATGGGTGTTAAGTGGGATTCTTTGATTTATGATAATCAGGTGGAGAATTTATTTGATATAAGTGTTTTTAGGAATATTAAACAAATATAATCATTCTATACTCTCTGTCTCCTTTAAATAATTAAAATTTTGATGCACCTCTTGGTCCAATTTTATCCCAATTATTCAAGATTAAAAATTATAAATGTTAATAATTTTTTTACAAATATATATGACGAGTGTTTTGATGAAATATGTTTTTGATGAATCCCCATTTTGGATCCATTTTATCAAAAAAATTATATATTATATAATTTATTTAAAAATTAAATCATAATATATATATGAAAACACTTTATTTATAAATTTCATATATATTTGGTATTTTTTTATTTCCCATAAGTTATTAATTTTATGAATATTAATATATATTTTATGTGTATAACCATAATTTTTTATTAATATGTTAATATATATTATTATAACTTATTTATTAATAATCACATAAATCATATAAATATAACTATTTAAAAAACTATTTTTAATTTATTATGTTAATAAATCATTGTTATGATTAATATATTTCTATTGAATAATAATATATATTATATAGTAATATAAAATAAAAAAATTATTCTAAATATAATTTCTATTTTATAAAATTCAATTAATTTTTGTAGATAAAATCAGTTATGATATTTAAATATATAAACCCAATTTTTAAAAAAATATTCATATTCATAAATCTAAAATATCATTCTTATGAATTAAATTATGATATATATTTTTTAATTATAATTTAAATTTCTTATGTTTTTATGTTAAATTTAAATATGATTAATGGACTTTTAGAGTGTTCATTGTATAATAGATTTGATTATGATTTTTACCTTCTATAGTTGAATCTTAGTTCATACACCTATTAGATTATGAATCATCTATAATGTTTGGGGTAAGTAATATGTGGTGGTAGGATAACATAATTATATATTTTATTTTTAATATAAATCAATAACATTGAATTAAATATTCAAATACATTATTCATGAGATGAATTTTGATATCTGTATGCATATTTAACTTCTTATTTTGGGCTGATTAACAAAAAAAAATCTTAATGTGTTATAGATTATATTGTTTAAACATATTTCCATGGGTTATAGATATTATTTCGATGTAAATCACTAGAAAAATAAATCCATCAAGGGAATAAAATGATATTAGATGGTGATATTAAATCCCCATAACATAATATTTGAAAAATTCCTTAAAAGAAACAAATTCCATGAAAAAAATCATCTACACAAAAAACAACCAAGGATGATCATAGATGGATAACACATAATTTAATAATTACACTCACCACCTTAAATAAACACATGAAATGGGGCAACAATAGTTTAGTTTTTTGGGAAACAATTAATACATTTTTTTTATTTTGTGAATGACCTTAAACATACCAAGAATATTCTCCCCCTTTAGCCCACTTACGTAAAAGAAATCATTTTAGCATAGGGAAAATAAAAATAATAAACTGGTGGCCACATATGCTCAGTAAGGGTAAATCTAGGGAGATAAGATAAGAATAATGTCATAAGTACATGAAAAAAAAACTTTTTCAAATTATATCACGCATATTAAATATTGTGATATCATGTCATGGTATAAACAATATATGTTTGTAAAGAAAATATTTCAATGGATAATATAAAAATAAAAACATATCATGGAATGAAAATATGAATTTAAAATAATTTATATACTAGTTAAGGCTCCTGGACCATCCTAATTTTTTAAATCAGGGGATATCGAAGTGGGATGGCAGAAACCTAATAGGGATAACGATGTTCCCACCACCACCGCTAGTCAATGGAAGGGGGAAGGATCCATAGTTAACTCTTAATGAACAGAGACATGACTACTACCCCTTTACTGATCCGGAATCGATTCTGAGGTTTCCTGATATTAACCTCACCAAAAAGGTCCCTAGTAATTGAGAAGGCGATCCTGTGACTCGCTATCGGTTTTTGAGATTATGGAATCAAATATCTTTATGTTCCTAACATTGGTAGCATGATTCAGAATGAAACGGGCTTCAGTGGATGACTTTGAGAGGTTTGTCTATGAAACATGTGAGCATCACGAACATGCATTTTTTGGTTTGTTAGGTAAATGTCATTTGATAGTGAGATGTTCTTCATCGGAGGATATTTTTTGTGCTCTTTCATGTGATCCCATATATTTTAGTGGGTGAGGCATATATTGGTTTCGGTGGATCTATGATCTACACATGAATTGTGATTCTCATTCAATTCTGGTTTGGGTAAGCCTTCCTCAACTACCTCTCCCATTTCAAAATCCAATGATTTAACATATGCAAGGAAATTTAGAGGGTCAGTTTCTCTATGTTGATACTTATATTGCTTCTATGACCCATCTGATAAACCCAAACATGTGTGTGAAGGATGATGTGTCGATGTCACTGGTCGAGTCTATGTGGATGGAAACCGACGAGGAGGTACAATGTTAGAAGCCGGTGGTATTTTACCATTGGGTGGAGTTCTACTCATCTTATTATAGACAGGGTCACTCGGATGCCAACTACAGACGAGATATTCACCAGGGGAAGGTTTCAATGCTGGTGAGGATGGGAGATGATGTTAATCAGGTGAATAAATTTGGGAGCATAGAATTTCAGTGTGAACCTGTGTCAAAACAGTTTGATGAACCCTCTTTGTCTGGGGAATTTGATCAGCTTAATGTGGATTTGAGGGACCGGGACACTAGTAAATTAGTGGCGAAGCGGACAGATGATCCATCTTCATGACCACATGAAGCCGAAGTTAGGAGTTTCTATGGGAAGGTGGTTGTGGGTAGGATAGAAGGGAATGAGATCAAACATAAAATCTATTTAATTTAATGTGGTTCTACTTCATTGGTCATCAAAAAATTAGTAGAAAAGGGATTGGTCCATGTGGTGTTTAGAGCAATAACTCCTTTGAGTGTTTAGACATTTATGAGATTACACATGATCCACCCAATGATCTGGATGGAGGAACAACATGTGGTGTTGAGTCTGAGGAGGATTATGGAGTATCTAAAGCTCATGAGATAGGAAAGATCTCTAAGAAGAAGATTGGGAGAGGCCATAAATATTACATGCATTTACCATAATAAATAAAAACATGATTAAGTAAAAAATATAAACCCTTTGATAAAGACATTTCATATGCATCCATGATAGGTGTGTAGGAGAAGTCTCATGTTATGGTTCATGGAATCAGCAATGACATGTTTCTTGTGAGTTTTAAAGCTATTGAAAACAGTACCGAAATGACAATGAACTCTAAAGAACTTATCCCCCAATCTGAGTGGGAAATGGTGGATGAATTTCATTACGTCAACATCCCACAGGAAGAGGCTGAGAGGATGGGAATACATATTCATGTAGAGGTCAATATGAACAAGGATAATTGGATTGAAAAATAGGATATGATCCTAATGAGAGGCTTTAAGGATGGTAAAATCAGCAAAGATGTGTATATTCAATCCTAGAAAAAAATAGAGTCTCACATCGATGTTTTCATCAGTGAAGATCCAAATGAAGTAGTATAGATTATGAAGATGAAACATAATATATAATAACGTACCAATAGGTTGAGGGTAGGTTTTGATGGATCTTCCTTCTATTATGAGGCTTTGCCTCCAGATTGATTGGAACTGGTTTCTCACATTCCCAAAAAAGTTATTTTATGAATAAAATGTTCATTTTATATTAGTCTGTCAAGGCTCGTGGAGAATGCCATTATAGCTGAAAAAGGCCTTTACTAAAATTAGTTCACTCTTCATTCCATCCATATATTACAGAACTTTGTTTACATTCCAGTCTGTATCTATATTACTGAATAAATATAAATTAATGTTTCATTCATGTTTATCTCATTATATCTAATTGTATACCCAATGCATTGTAGGGATATATTTTCGCCACCCATCATATAATGAAAGTTATACATATATGTTCCACATGATCAAAACTCATTCATCAAATCTGATCCAATGGAATAAATTGGTTGTCATAAACCCCTTAAGTAATATCATAAACCATGAAAAAGTAATTGGATTCACAAATATCATTCCATCATTTTTATAAACCATCCATTGGAATAATAGAGATAGTATCATTATAAAATATACCCAAATTTGAGCCTAAGTTACAAAAAGGAATGTTATCGTTCATGGAAAATAATTTATGTACATCACTTGAAGATAATTATTGAGGAGAATATCCTTTCTGATTGGGAAATATTTATTTTATTTAAAATTAGTTAAATTTTAAATGATTGAGTTTTATTTTAAAATATCATTGAATGTATATAAAAGAAGTCATAAGGAATGAATTATTCATGAAAGAGAAAAATATATTCATTATATATTTGTTAAAAAATCATTCTTTCATGTTATTTCTGTAATAGTCGCAATGTACATCTTTTGGAAAACAACTACAGATTCCCTTAAAATCATTATGTGAAAAGTCACACATGGGTAAAGATGACATTAATGAATAATTATGAATATAAAAAAATATTTTGGAAATTATTTTTATGAAATATGAGAATGGAAAATAAATATTTCCCAGTTGGTACATACATGTAAACTACCAAAAATAGTAATAAGATTGTGAAATTAATCCAAACAACAATATACCTAGTTGAATCATTTTCCCCATAACAAAGGATAATTTTAAGGGTGGGAAAAAACTCAATTCTCTAGATAATACTAATAAAATTGTGTAGTGTATTAACCACAAAAAATAAATAGTTATTGTATAAGGGATGTGTTCCATATAAATAATCATATGAAAAAAAAATCATTTACAATACATATTGACTTCATTAGTATTTGTTAAAATGTCTATATTAATTAATATAACTATGTTTTACATATTCCAAATAAACATATTCGTATATATAATAACACATAAGAATTACATAGGACATTATATTTCTCATTTGTTAAAAATTTATTGTTATATTTACATTTCGAGTAATAATAGTGATTTCCATTTTTTTTATCTTTTTATCCTTTTTCATTTCACATAAATCATGAATTCTACATCATCCTAAATATATTAATAATTTAAATATCACATATATATATATATATTGTAATAGACCAGACCATCCTAGTCTATTACATTGCAAATTTCTAGTGTTTGGAGATCCCTAGACCCCATTAGTAAGTCCATAGGGTAGTGGTTTCAGTGGCAGGAGGTCACCATGGTGTCACCCATTGGTGACACTGATCGGCATGTCACTTATCGGTGAGTCACTGGTTGGCGTGTAACTGATAGTTGTGTCACCGTTCTTTGGGTCACTGATCTGTGTGTCACTGATCGGTGTGTTGCTAATCCGCTCCACACCCGATCGGTGCCCTGGGGGCTTGTCGGGATTTTCCTTCCCTTGTTCACCTAAAAAAAATCTTTTAAGACTTTTAACTTTTTTGATGTGGATTATGGAATTTTTTAGCCCCATAAAAAAATTTAAATGAAAGATTTTTAACTAACAACTGTTATGTACACCTCTTAGATGAGAATCATTAAATAATAATTATTTCCATCGTGTGTAACTATCCTACCGCATGGTGAAACCACGATTCACCATTAAATCCATTAAAATTCATAACCCATAACTCTAGGATCTCTCCTTTTTATCGTACAATAATTCATTATATCTTTATTATTCTTGGCTAGTCTCATTTCCTTTCATTGGAGCACTGGGAGTGCCCCTTCCCGACGCAAGTGGTTCTTGTGTTCTAGAGCCTTCCCCGCTCATTCTTTGAGTCCTCGGAGACCTTTCCCTACAAGTCACATATCCCTATTTATTGGTGTGTGGATAAAAACATCGATCGTTGATCACCCATGTATGGTTATTCATTCGTCTCTCTTTATTGGGTATCATGCAGGGTGGGAACGAGGATCTTCCTATCGCGATGGATGAAACCAAACCTTAATGAAGATAATAAAAGGTTTTTAATGAATTAAGGGGTGTGTTTTATTGTCCTAATGTACTCTATTATGGTTACATATATGTTGTGAATTGTATGGACTTATGTCCACAAATAATTGTGGTCGTTGGTTGTACATTCTTGATCACAAATCAACCACAGTTTTTATGGATATTTTTCTGTGATTATGTGGTTGTAAAATGGAAATTGGTTAGTCACGTAAACTCAGTTTATTAAATGTATGTTTATTGAACCTAAATCCTTGTTTGATCACCTCGGATATCCAAATAGGATGAATGTACTTATTGGATGGTGTGTTCGAATCTAAAAACACTCATACACTATCTTCTTAACATGTGTGATTGTTTTTCTTATTGGGTGACATAAACAGGGATGGGATCCATTGTTGTGAATTTGTTGGATTGTGGATCTGAAGTTGTGTGGGGCTATAATATTGAGCATGGTTTTGTTCCAGTACATCAAAGGATCTCACTGATCCCTTTTTTATTGACACTTTACAAGAAAACAGGGTATGAATTCTTATTTTGCTGCTTTGCTATTTTTCCTTATTTGGATTATGGCTATGCCTGTTAGTTTCCTAGTAGTAAATAATATATTAAATGGACCAACTTGAATGTGATAACAAAAATGGGTAAAATGGGGAATCATTTTCCAAGAATGATTTTTGACTTGTTTGTGGTTATAGTGGGTTTTATGAATGAATATTAATGAGGGAGTTTGTGGATGGGCTGGTTTTGGAACACCAAATTTAGGTTGTGTGATTGTTTACTTATATGTATAATTTATTTCTTATTTTTTTTATTCGCACCCCACTAATGTTGAGTACTCATGCCGAACACCCCCAATTCATGGGGGAGGGTTTTTTCCAACACTCAAATGAGTGGTTGGATACAAGATCCTTTCTTTTCCCTTTCCCCGAGTAGCCCAAGACTCTTAATTCATGTTGTGACTGCCTGAGGTCCATTATTGCCCATAATTCTTCAGGAATGGTGGTTGTGGTGTTTTTCCTAGGAGTTTGTGGGAAGGTTATTTTCCAATTGTCTTCGGGTTGAGGCCCTGGTGACTTTGGTCATGTGAGTAGATGTTCTGGTCCAAGTGTCTTCTAGGTTAGTGGTAGTTGTTCTGGACTAGGTGTATACAGGCTTGGTTATGTGGGGCTGTTGTGGCCCATGTTCTGGTCCAGGTGTCTTCAATAACCAATGGGAAAGTAATACAAGGTACCCAAACATCGATTCATTATTAAAATTATTTTACATGTATTTCTTTACTTAGTGTGTGTGCCTTGGTGAGGTTTGGGTGGAATGTTTCCTTGCTAGGTGACATGTTTATCTTCTTTTATCATAGGGAATTATAATGTCTCCCTAGTTTTGCATGAGAGATTTGGGTTATCCCTAATGGGTATACTTGTATACTCAACCTACATCAATAATTATACTTTTAGGATTCCAGGAGGACTTCATGGACAGTGCAAGACCCTACTAGTTTGTACTTTAGGACCATTGACGTTGACTCTTATTTTTCTTTTGGTACTTCCAATTATAGTTTTCTTTTATTGTAGAATATGTTATTAGATCATTCATATGGGAAATGAATTTTTGGATTTACTTTTACGTCCATTTTGGTGTTGTTTGGTGTTTACTATATTAGTTAACAATCATACTACATAAAAAAGGTTAATAACTTCCTTGTTACATATATTCTAATCCCTTGGTGTTAGTAGACACTTTGGGAAATATTAAAGCCAGGTCTCAGGGGACATTATCTCTTCGTCAACATGAAGAAGGATGAGTTTGGAAATCTTGTTCCTCTTACCTCATCTGGGTGAAGGAATGTCATTATAGAATGGTATCAGAGGAGATGGTTGAGAGATTGGATGAATCTTAGGGTTTGGAATTGGGAGGATTGCATGGGAAGGTAGGGAAACAATGATAGGAAATATTGGTGTGTGAAGTAGTCTAGGGAATACCAGCTAGGACACAAGATTTTAGGGCCCCCCATGATCTGATTCAATGACTCCAGACCTACCGAATGACCTAGTTAGTCAACACTGATTGTAGAGTAGTGATCTGAGGAATGGTACATGCAACATAATGAATTATGTTATTGTGTGTTCTGAATGTTGTAGGAATTTATAAACATATAAAAAAATTAGAAAAAATTAAAAGAAATATTGTACACTACTCGGGATTAGGCATACCTTGTTTACCTTGCAGCTATGGAAGATGGATGACAAACACAAGTAGTGCGGGAGATCAAGGCCTAAGAGTATGATCTAGCTGATTAGTGGATGAATGATTGAGAGGTGTAGGATGAACAATGGAAAATAATACTGTTTGACATTCAGCAGTAGACCATTGGGTAGTATGAGGGTTTCATCTCAATCATAGAGACCAAAATCTAGATTGAGGAGTTGCTAAAAGCTTTCATCTTGATCCCAGCTCATACGATGTACTGGGTTCCATTGCAAGCTAGTCAGATGAGAGGATAATTGCGTTAGTGGTGGAATATCTACCTCGTAGAGATTATGGAGGTTGAAGTTTTATGGACTGTCTTAGAGAGAGAATTCTGGTTGGAATTTATCTATTCCACAATAAAGGTGAAAAAGAGGTAGGAGCTACTCTCCCTTCAGTAGGGGAACTTTTAGTGAGGGAGATGGAGATCACATTCAAGGACCTCATTCATTTTCCTCTTGATCTTCTTCTAGGTGAGGAGTCTCAGGAGAAACATTTAGAGTAGGCACACCAACCTTCTCTTCATTATGTTGTTATTCCCTTCACCCAACCGACATATATGGAGGTCCATAAGAATGAAAAAGTGCTGAAAAGGATTCAGATGTTGGGAGGAGATCTGTGAGAGGGGGTCTTGTTGGGATCATCAAAGGGGAGGACTGTCAGCAATATGCCACCAGTATTATGGCCTCCATGGTTTCAGAAATTGGGGAGCAGACCCTAGCAGTTCCAATTTTATTCCCTCGGTCCACACCCTTTCCATGTGGGCGTTGTACAGAGATGATTCATCTCTTGTAGCTGTGGGAACCTTTGGAATCAGTTCCCATACCGAGTTCAGTACAGTGGGGATGGGCCGGACCAGTGCCACCTTAGTAGTAGCATTTTCTCTCAAGGACCTTTCAGTAGTATGAAAAGGGACAATGAGCTCCCGCTCCTCCGAGAGTAGACGTGGAAGGGGGAGGCCAACCCCAAGGTGCTTCTCAAGGTCCTCAACTATGGCATGGTCGGGGAGGTGACTAACACCCGAGAGGCATAGGAGTTGGGCATGGGATGTTCCAGACAATAGAAGAAACAGATCCAGCAGGACCGGAAGTTGTTCGAGGTACGATCAGCTTGTTTACCAATCTAGAATGTACCTTTTTTAATTAAAAATATTCACACTCCTTTGTTAAACATAGTCTATAACATGCATTGGGCCTAGACATAGAGACACTCTCCATACCCCTTGGTTCTATGTATGATATTTGGGGTTCATACCAGCCTGTTTGATGTTTTTTGATGATGCATACTGATGTTGGTTCTGAATTAGTCTAGTGGGTATCTCTTTCTGCTAAAAATTAATCCATACGTTTCCATCCATGGCATTGACTGACAGCTTTATGTGCATTTTGTTGTTGACTTCTTCTAGATAAGTGTCATGTTATCTAATATGGATGCCTAGAGTATATCTTCTATTGGAGAATGGAAATGTCAAGTGTGGAGACGGCATATGGAGCCTCTTTTTTCGATGTTTTCTGATCATTTAGTAGAATCAATGGATGTTGAGATGATGGATGTTCCATGAGTTGTCAAAGAGTTCCTAGAAATTTATCCATAGGTTGTTGGGGACTCTACCCCCTCGACGTGACATTGAGTTCGTGATAGACTTACTGTCCATGGGATATCTAATTTTGATGGATCGTTATCGGATGGTGACTTCTATGTTGTGGGAGTTGTGGATTCATATTGATGAGAAGATGAAGATGGGTTTTGTCTGACCCAGCATGCCTCCCTAGGGCTCACTGGTCTTATTCATGAAGAAGGCATATGGTGGTCTCAGAAAATGTATAGAGTATCAAAAACAGAATTTGGTAACAGTCATGAACCGTTACCCTCTCTTGAAGATAGAACATCACTTTTACCTACTAAGGGGAGGAGGTTGGATCTCATAGATTGATATGTTGTAGGATTATCACAAGTTAAGGGTGAATGAAAATGATACCCCGAAGACATATTTAATGTGTAGTTATGGATACTTTGAGTTTTTTGTAATTCCATTTGGTGTTACGAACGCACATGATGTGTCCTTAGGGATCATGAACTCTATTTTTCATGAGTTTCTGGATAGTTTCATCATTATGTTCATCAATGAAATTTTTATCTACTCAATATAGGTGGAGAAACATTCTAAGCACCTCAAGATGGTGATGGAGATCCTTCAACATCACTACCAATAAGGTAAATAGTCCATGTGCAAGTTCATGACATCTGAAGTGCTTTCCTCTGACACGTGGTGTCTCATCAAGGGGTATCAGTTGATCCGTCAATTGTTGAAGTAGTTGTTTCTTGGGAGAACCCATGAATGTGATAGAGGATCATAGTTTTCGGATTATGGAAGGATGTTATCAGAGGATGGTACCTGAAAACTCTCGAGTTGCAACTCCTCTTACATAATTAATGAAAACAAACTAGGCCTTTGTGTGGAGTGACAAATGTCGAGCAACATATATTTATCTTAAGGAAAGGCTGGTCATCAATTCAGTGCTTAGGTTTCTAGATGAAGGGGTTTTGTATTATGTGTTTTGTGATGCTTCTAGACGTGGATTGTGGTGTGTGCTAATGTAGAAGCGGGAAGTGATCTCTTATACGTCTACACAGTTACGTCTTCATAAGCATAACTATTCCACCCAAAACCTAGAGCTTTCAATTTTAGTGTTCGTGTTGAATTGTTGGCGACATTACCTCATTAGAGAGAATTTTTTGGTATTCAAATATAAAAATTGTTTGAGGCATATAATTACCCAGTGGGACCATATCATGGAAAAAATTGTGGGTGAAGTTTTTTATGGATAAAACATTGATATATCTTATACTAAATGTAGTGTGAATTTTCTGGAAGATTTTTTGATCAGGAAGTCACAGTGGGAAGCTGCTCAAGAAGTTGTGGATGCTTGGTAGGCATTTGAGGAATTGGCTGCCCAACACCTTGATGCAATGGTGGATGGTGGTAGAGGTTGTATATTTTAGAGGATAATGTATTCCTCTCTATGGGGAAATTTGGAGGAGTATCAGTGGGGAGATGTACTGCTTTTAGTGACTCGCGATCTTGCTAACCAAGGCAATGCTCTGGAAGGGTGGTCATAGGATGGACTAAATTGCATGCTTTTCTAAGGGATAATTTTTCTCCCAGAGGCTTTGTGCGAGGGTGTTTTTTTTAGTTCCATAACTCACTTTTAGAGGTACATTAAAGAGTTTATAGGATTTATCAAGGCATGAGGAAACAATTTTGGTGGCCAAATGGGAAGCAGGAAGTGGTGAATTTTGTGTCAATGTGTCTAGTGTGTCAGCAGGTGGAGGTTAAACACTACATCCCATGAGGTTTTTTTGTAGCCATTAGATTTCCTTGAGTGGATGTGGGATGGAATCTCGATGTATTTCATCACAGGATGAACTAGGGATCATGTATTCTATGATGATATCTGGGTAGCGGTAGACCTTCTAAATAAATCGTCTTGCTTCCTATAGATATTGAAGGCAAGTGCGGTGGATTCTTTAGCACATAGATACGTGGATGAGGTGGGGTAGTTCTTTGGAGTTTCGTGGTCCATTGTCTTGGTTAGGGATTTATAGTTTTCCTCACATGTATATAGGGGATTACATCATGTTTTTGGAACCCTAATATGCCTTTTCACTACTTTCCACCATCATACATAAGGGAAGAAATAGAGGACTATCCAAATATTGGCAGATATGCTATGAGATTTTTTTTCAAATTTTGGGCTCATTGGAATGATATTTTAAATAAGTAGAGTTTGATGAAAATTTTATATATCACTCTACTATTAGCATGAAACTATTTGAAGCCTTGTACGGGAGGTCGTTTCACTCACCTGTGTACTAGAACGACTTTGGGGAGGTAGGTGTTCTTGGCCCAGAGGTAGTGCAAGGCAAAACCGAGAATGTTTTGATTATGAGTGAAAGGATGAAGGAAGCCTATGATAGTTAGAATTCGTATGTCGATCGTAGAAGGAGGCCATTGGAGTTCGAGGTTGGAGACCATGTGTTCTTAATTTTTTCCACTATATGTGGGAAGCGATGGTTTGACATGGGGAGAAAGCTCTTTCCTAGGATCATAGGGCCTTTCAATGTTTTGGGCCTAGTCGTTGAGGGGGTATATTAGTTGGCGTTTCCACCTTAGTTGGAAAGGATCCATGGGGTTTTCCACATCTCCCAGCTTCGTCAATATCTACCTGAAGATTCCCATGTCATTCTTTGGGGAGAGTTGGGTATAGGGTATGATGCTACATTCATGGCGATACCATTGAGGTACAATGATCTAAAGGATAATGTTCTTCTTGAATGAACCATCCCTTTTTTTCGTGTGTCGTTGAGGCATAGTTGACTCAAAGAGAGTAAATGGGAGTGAGAAGATCAAATTTGTGCCCAATATCCAGAGCTGTTTTGAGTGGCTATTCTGATCCATCCTTGAAGTTCATGTTTTTTATGACCTGTTGTGATGTAATACTGGCCTATTTGGTTTAAGAGATGTTTTTTTCTTCTTACATATTGAATGATTATGAAATGTCCTGATATGTGGGGAAGAGAAAACCTGATTCCTATTCAAGATGCATCTGTGCAGATGCAATTAAACCTGTGTCGAAGAGTCAGTGTCGCCCAATGTGGATAGTATCTCAACATGGAAGAATGAACTCCCTGATCTAGGTGTCACGAAAATGTAATCATTGGAATTCATATTTCTGTTTGGAATGGTTTGTCCCCGAGAGGTGTCTTTCATGGTGGTTGTTCAGACCCATCTCATTACATCATTTTTAGAATATATTCTCAATGAAGAATATAGTTTGAGAGGAATATTATGTAATGGTATGGACCCTATCAGTCCATTACTTTTACAATTTATGGTTTTTGGAGTTCCCTCGACCCCATTAGTAAGTCCATAGGATAGTGGTGTTAGTGGTAGGAGGTAACTGTGGTGTCACCAATTGGTAACATCGATCAGTGTGTCCCTGATTGGTGAGTCACTGATCTGTACCACAATTGATATGTGCCACGAGGTCTTATCAGGTTTTTCCTTCCCCAGTTCACTTAAAATTCCACTTTTAAGTCTTTTATCCATTTTAAAGTGTTTTAAGGTGGGGTTTTCCCCTTAAAAAATGTTTTAAATCCCCAAAGAGTGGGGAGACCCTCAACGGACTCATTTTTCTCTCTTTAAATGAAATCCTCTTAATGCATAGCTGTTATGGACACCACTAGGATGAGAAATAATAAATAAAAATTAATTCCATCAGGTGTAATCCTCCAACCATTTGGGGAAACCATGATCCACTTTTAAATCTATTCTAATTCATATCTCGTAACAAAAAGAACTATCCTTTTTATAACTCGATAATTCTTTCTCTCTTTCTTTTTCTTGGCTAGACTCATTTTCATTACTTGGTGTGTTTGGAGTACCCCTTCCACATGCAAGAGGTGTGCCTATGCCGGAGCCTCTCTTGCTCATTCTGGGAGTCCTCATAGTTCATTCACTACAAGGCGTACAGCCCCAGTAGTTTGTATGATGTGAAAAACATCGATCATTGATCATCCTGGTAGGGTTATTCCATCGTCTCTTGTAACTATGTATCATGTGGGGTGGGAAAAATGATGTTTCTACATGGATGGATGAAACCAAACTATAAAAAACATAATAAATGGTTTTTTATGAATTAATGGGTGTGTTTGAGGTTGTTGTTGTACTCTTTAATCCTAGATTATATTTTGTGAATATTATGGGCTTATGTCCACTAAAAAACGTGCCCATTGGTGGTCCTTTCATGTGCACTAATGAACCAATATTTTTCTGGATTTTTTTGTTTGATTGAATCGTTATAACATGGAAATTGGTTAATCACATAAACTTAGTTGAATAAATGGATGTAGAGTGAACATGAATCCTTATTTGATCACCCTGGATAACCAAAAAGAAATATGGAAATTATTGGATGGTGTGTTCGAATCTAAAAACTCCCTTAGACTATCATTGTAACTTGTGAAATTGTTCTAATTGTGGGGTGACGTGGATGGGGATGTAATCCCATGTTTTGCAGTTGTTGGTTTGTGGATCTGATGACGTGTGGTGATTTATTATCGAGCTAGGATTGGATCCAGTACTCGAGGAATCTCACAGATCCCATTTTTTTGGTGACTTTACAATAGAACTAGGTGTGAATTCATGTGGCTATGCATATTAGATTCTATTTAGTGAAGAATTACATAAAAGGAATAAAATTATTTTGATAAAAATAATGGGTTCATTGGGGAATTGATTTCCAGGAATGAGTTGTGACTCTGTTGTGGTTTTTGTGTTTTTTAATGAATGAATAGTTTCGAGGGTGTTTGTGCTTGGGATGGTTTTGGAAAACCTAGGTTGAAATGCGTACTTGTTTACCTATATGTATAATTTAGTTATTATGTTTCTTATTCTCACCCCATCCAAGATGATCCCCTCCTATCGAACACCCGCTTTTCATGGGGGGGTTGTTTTTTCCAATACTCTTATAAGTGGGTGGCTATTAGCTCTTTTATTCTCCCATTCATGGAGTCTCCCAATACTCTTCATGTTGGCTCTGATGTCCTGAGGTCCATTATAGCCCATGATTCTTTGGGAATGGTAGTTGTGGATGTTTTCAAAGTTGGGTGTGGGTATGTTGTTTCAATTGTGTCTTCATGATGAGGCCCAGGTGACTTCAAGGGTGACAGTTACTGTTCAAGACAAGGTTTCTTCGAGCATGGTGATAGATGTTCTAGCCTAGGTGTCTCTGGGCGTGGATACATTTGGTTTTAGTGTTCTAGGTTTTTGTGGGCAGGATGTGTGGATGCGGTAGCCCAGGTGTGTGTGGGTGGGGTATGGTGGTGGGAGAGCCGTGAGAATGACTAGGGAGGTCATACCCATAGTATGTGTTCAATAAAAAATGGGAAGGTGGTGTGGGGTACCCAAACATTGGTGTTTTATTATTATTATATTACATGAATTGCGTTATTTGCGGAGTGTTCCTTGGTGACGTTTGGGTGGATAATTTTCTTGCATGGTACCTTGGTTTTCTCCTTTTCTCATGGGGCCTTAAAATTCCTCCCCAAATTTACACGAGAGCTTTTAGTTTTCCATACTAGGTACACATGTATACTCACCCAACATATATAAAATTTCATTCAGGTTTCAGGAGGACATTGAAGATTATGCTAGACAATACTAGTTCGGATGTTAGGACCGTGACGTTGCCAATTTTCTTTTTCTTTTGGTACTTCCCATTGGATTTTTATTATTTTGTAGCACTTTTTATTGGAACATGCATATGGGAATGGATTGTTTTGGATTTACTTTTACATTATACTTAGTTTTTTGGGGATTTTTATCTTATCTATCGATCCTACTAAATAAAAATGGGTAATTCCTACCTTGTTATGTAGTAATTCTATACTCTTGTTTTTAGTTGCCACTCTGGGGCCTATTGAAGGTGGTTCTCGAATCTCTTTATCTCTCCTTCAACATGATGAAGGAAGTGTTTGGAAATAGGATGCCTCTTCCCTCACCTTTGTGAAGGCGGTTCATGACATATTATATTTTTTTATATATGGTGATTTATAAAATGTAGCAATAAAAAATAAAATACCTCGTTCATAGTGATAGTAGGCCATACATTCCCATGAACATTTTTTTCATTTTCATTTTATATTAATAGAAATAAAATAAAATGATATTTTATCATTAAACAAACATCTTTATGTTAATTATATCCAATATACTCACAAAATTACTCCTTTTAACCATCTATGGGAAATATTGTTGAAAAATAAATTGTATTGCCACGTTGAGATTCAAAGCCAATCATATGAATGATCGATGTTAACACTTTGTAAAATACTTAGTTGTAAAAATATATATATATATTATATTATCATTACATAAGTGTAATTATATCATAAATATCATATATAAACATTAATCCCATCATATTTCTTACACAAAAAAGTTGGTGAGGATAAATAATTTTTATAGCTACATTGAGTATTTATGTCATATGTATGGACATGGGATACATTTATTTCTTGTTAAATAGTTAATTGGATGCATATTGTTTTTTTAATAATAAAAATAAAAATTTTACAAGTTTTATACGGTGAATATATTGGTTTATGTTATTTATCATGTATTTATACTTTGTATAAGTGAGTAAAAAAATAGCGTGATTGATTAGTGTGGTTACCTATTTTTTAAAATGAATCCTTTAGATACACTATAAATTCCTATAGAGTTACACTTTTTTGATTAAAATAATATTATTAATTTGTTAATGAATGTGGATAACCTAAATTTTTAGAGTTGTTTTGAGATAGAATGCTCATGCGGCTGTGATGAAGTGGGGGAGTAGGTACCCATATATAATTCAATTGATGCCCCCTTTTTGAATTTTAGATAATTTTAATATATAGAAAATTTATTCTAAATAACAATACCTCATAAAAGATATTTATTTGAACATAAGATGATATAATCTTGGAATTTCTTCTTACAATAGATTTTAGACTTGTTTTTTATTTACATTAAACATCATCATTTTGATTTTCCCTTATTTAAACCAATTTTGTTATAACTATGATAAAATATGAAATTGTTTGATTATGTTGTTTAAGTTAATAAAAATAGTTTATTTATTAAATTTTATAACTTATCATAATCAATTTTTATATTTTTAAAAGATTTTTACCTTTTTTAAAAAAAATTAATAAAATATTGTTTTAACAAAATATATTAACTATCTAATTTGACACTAGACAATACATATAGATTAAGTAAAATAAAAATAGAATATAAATTTAGACAATTTCATTTAATTCACCCTTTATATGTCATAATCTCCTATAAAAATTCATGGATCACCATAATTATATCAATTTATATATACTTTAAAATCCATAATGTCATTTATTTGATTTTTCCATTAGTTGAATAATTAATGTATCATAAATGTGTTATTACATATATTAATTATTTATAATGGAAAATAAATTTTATAGTCAAATTTAGCTTATATAAACCCCTACATTAAAAATTTCATAGTAACTAAAAACCTGAAAGTGAATACTCTAACATTACATTAAATAAAATATAATTGAATTCATTATATTTATCATATGTCTCAAACATGTCAATAATTAATATGTTGGTTTATTATGGTATATATATACTAAAAAATATATTTACCCATGTTTGTTTGGTATTTTATAGGTTCTTATAAATTTAAGTAAATATATTTTATTGTTGTTACATAAGCTTTCATAATCATTTCATCTTTGTATCATAAGAATTACATGTCATTTTATAGTATATATAAAGTAAAAATAAATTACTCTCATAAAATATTGAAATTAATCTTATTATAATCCTTTATATTCAATAATAACCTAATTTTTTCCTCATGTGGACACAAAAGATGTATTTTAGAAAATAAATGAGTCCTTTTCAATTGTTTATTGATTAAAATATTAATTTTCATTTTTATGAGAATGATTGAAAAAAAATTATTCTATATGTGTTAAAGGTATATGTATAATGATCTAATAAAATTTTATCAATTTTTATAATCATTTTATAATCATGATCATTTTTAACCAAAATTTTACAATTTACCCATTACCATTATAACAAAATATATTATTGTTTCTATTCATACTGATAAAAAATAAAGGTGATATAATCCATATATATTGAAACATTGAATATAAATCTGGCTTGTATGTTTTAAAATAAAAAAAAACAAGATTTTGGGATATTAATTTAAGGTAAAACTGGTAAATATGAGGAAATTTGTTTTTCTAAAAAAATACCATTTGAAAACATAAAATTCTTTAAATAATTTAGTGTTTATAATCCTTCTATAAAATATTAATTCGAATATTTAAAATAAAAAATAACTAATTAATATTTAAAACAAATCCAAATAATATTTTTACAGTATATATTAATTTAATGAAACTAACATTTTCATTAAAAATAAGTATATTCATTATTCGTCAAATGATGAAACTTTTCAGAAAAATAACCAAACATCAGGCATATGTAATTTTGAAATTCCACTTTCAAAATTGAAAATTATTTTGTTAAATATTATTTAAAAAAATTACAAAATTTTGTTCTAAAATAGTTGAACCGTTAAACAGAGATATAACTTTCTTTAGAAATATATAGATTATTATGCATAAAATTGATTTTATTCATACCTTACTTCTATAAAATATATTTCATGAATCCAAAAACATATGTTGGAATATATATATATATATATATATATATATATTAAATGGTGTGGTTGCTAAAATTTATTCCCTCTATTTTAATGGATATGTTATAATTTTCTGTTTTATATCATTAGAATAAAACATTCCTTAATAGAATCTCAGTGTTGTGTGCGACACAAAATAGGCCTTTTTTTGTGTAATGAATGATTAACATGGTGTAACATGATTTTAAATATATTATGGAAATTATATTAAATAAAAAATATTTCAATAAAATATAATGTTGTTACATTAAACCTCCATAAAATTAATTTTACCCTTGAAATTCCATTAGGTTATCAATAGTTTAGTACTTGTATCTTCAAATTATAAAAACCCATATCATGAAAATTAATATTCAAAATCCCCTTAAAAATGAAATATTTGAACAATAATGGTTACCCCATGTATATATTAAGTATGTTTCCTCATAGGATAACATACATAGTTAGTAAAAACATGGAAATTGAAGATACTTTTGACTATAATGTTCTGATGGAGTGTGATATAGAACATGGTTATGATAATTTTGAAAATATCAAGTCAATAAATTTAAAATGATCTAAAGGGCCATTTGATTTTTAGAAAAATATGTTAATATTTTAACACTTTTTGTTTCATTATCTTCTCCCTAGAGTTCAACAAAAATTGGGAGAATAAATACTTTATTTCAATACATATCATAGTAATAATTTTATCATTTCATTATTCCTTGATCAAATTACACATCAATCGTTATTCCATGAAATGGAATTAAATTCTACATTATTACTAAATATAAGTTCATGGGTTCCATATAATTATTTTTTATTCTATACCCCTTAACATCACAAATTATAATATCAAATGTTATGAAATATGCATAAATCATTATATTAAGTGATTATATTTTAATATCTAAAGCATTATACAAATTTAATTGTGAAAATATCATAAATTATTACCTTTATGATCATTCTAATAGATTAAAATAAAATACATTCAAAAGTAGGAAACTGACAATCAAAAATTAACTTATAATTAATACCCCAAAATACTTGTTTAGTTATTAATTATCACACACCAAGCATGTAAATACAATTATCATGTATTCAACTAAAATTATGTAATAAATTGAATTACTATAAAAATAAACTTATGACATAAATTTATTTAAAAATAACTCTTTCCTCGTATAATTACTGAAAACGTATATAACAAAAATCCAAGATATAATCAAACCCCTTATCGTCTTATCCAATCTAAGGTCCTCTGTATTATACTATTTTTACCATATTCAAATGTCTTGTAATTTAATTAACCCAATATCAAGAACATATTATGTGATATCCATCAATAAATTAGTTTTTTTTCAAAAACAAATTACATTACTACGACAATCACATTAAATGGTTACTTGTACCATTAAACATATTCTCATAAATCGTTATGGGAAAACTAAAGTGGACCAATATTTTGATATTTAATTATCATGTAATAACATAAAATTACTTCTTCAACATTGATCTCAAATTGCATTACATAAATAATCAATCACTTCACAAATTCATTGTCATACCCTTCATTAATAATAAATATCGAATGTGATTTACATTGCCTTTAACATTAAAAAGTAATTAATTTCAATCATAATCGATGATCCCAGTATTATGGAATTGGATAGAATAATTCTCACATCCAATTTACATGTGGCATTGATGTGAGGGAGGTGGATTCTATGTATAATTTTATCTATTATCAAAATTAACTATGTTTTTCATTACATCATCATTTGTTTCCTTAATGGACCTCTTTCCCACACATTAATCATTTACGTGCCCCCTAATGATAATTTCCTCCATGTTCCCATACACAATTTGTGTACAAAATAAAGATAATATTATTTTATACAGGTTTTTTATAAATTCATTTGCTCTCCTTATAACATTTTATTTAAAAAATGAGCGTTTATGTAGCTAAATCATCCATTTCCACAATAGGAGCACAACACACGATCACTTCATAGTTACTAAAGTCTCATATGTGAAAAACCCTTAGAATACATGGTTTTAATCCATTGTCGAATATATAAAACATAATTATGGGTTAGATGATAATAATAAAATTCTTCCATTCATTTTGGTTAAAATTATAATTTTTGGTACAAAATGATTCATCAGCTTTATATTTAATCTCAATGAACTCATTTTCATCGTTGTACGAATTATACATGGAATGTGATTATTTAAAAGTATTTGCATGAACTTTTCCCATTCAATGGAAGTAAACTCATATGACTTCATCATATTATTGATTATATTCAGCCACTGGTCCACTTAAACATATAAATGATAGACATCTAAAATAACATTTTCATGTTCTGAACAATTAAGGATATAAATATCTTTATAATGGTACCAATACATTATTCATCAACAAGTGGATCAAAAACCCACTAAACAATGGTTGAATATTCCTCATTAAGGTCTCGAGAAAATATTGTTTCATCATTTGATTATTTAAATGTTAAGTATGATTGATACCTTGGGCGATTTATTTGAGTATAGAAAAAATATGTTTCATTCATCCCCCAACAACGTTCTAATTATCATGAGGAAAATCATATCATTTCTATCGAAGTAATCATTGTCATGGTCCCCTCGGATTCTATCAAATAACTAAAACCAGAATTAATTTTAAATGAAACCTTAAGCGTAGTGGTAGAACAAACATATCAATGAAAACTAATTAAAATATTTAAATCTATAAATCTTATAGGTTAATTATTGGTTATTAACTATTATTGAAAAACTCTAGGATTGTACAAAATAGTGTGACTTATCCTAACAGTCACCCCTAGGAATATATTTAGAATAACACCTATTGGTATACCTAATATTTTTTTATAATAGTTTCTGAATGTTTGCTAAAACTTTCCTCATATACAATAAAATATTTAATCATTTTTAATTAACAGGGATATTATATCTTTTTATATGAATATTCATTAAAATACACCAGAACATCTCTAAAGACCATAATAATGTACTTCATATTGAAATAATGAAAACATTCTTATAATTTGGTGAAGTATATTTGGCACCTCCCCTAAATATATTCCCCTGTAGTAGTCCAACATAAAACCTTTTCCATGACTTATGAAAGGAAACATTGGAATGTGGTGAGATCAGATTCTCAATAAGGGTAAATCAAAGGAGATAACAAAAAAATATGGTCGTAAGAACAAGAATGTAACTATTGAAATTTATATTCTGCATATCCATGGTCATGATATCATTTCATTGAATAAATTAGTTAATATCATAATGAATATATTTCACGACATCATATCTTAAGAACCAATAATTTTAAATACACATAATAATTGAAAACCATTGCTTTGTTTATTGAGGATCACTTCCAAGACCATCATAGTAGTAAAACTCCATTACTAAGTTGAGTTCCCTCTACATTCCAACCACGTATTAGTGAACTGGGTTAACATTCTGATCCAACCTTGTATGACAGAATCATTATCATTTCCCAATCTAATTATGGAAATCTAATTTCATATAAATAATTAAAAAATTAATTTTATGGAGATATTGGTTCCACATAACACATAATTAAATATATAAATACATTTCACATAATAGAATATTTTATTATTCATATCAAACCCCATATAATTAAATTTATTTCCTAAACTTCCTTAAATCATAACACATGCTATGAAAAATAAATGGGTTTCATAAAAATCATTTAACCATTTACATAAACCAATCATATTAATAATAATGATTATATCCTTTAAAAATATAGCCCTATTAAATTATAAGTAATAGTGAATAGAATTATTGTATATGGAAAATATTAGGGAGATATTATTTGAATATATGTTTTGATGAAAATATCATTTTTTTGTTGGAGAAGTTTTCTTTTATTAAAATTACACAAACTAAAAAAAAGAAAGCCTTTTATTTGAAAATATTATAATTAAATTTAATGGGAATCAGTAAGTTATGAAGTAATCTTGAAAAGGGAAAATTGGATTTATTTTTAATTATTTTCAAATGAAATCCTATCATTCTTTCTCCAGAAAATTCACAAATTACCGAAATAGATAAATGTCTAAAATATGCCTTACTTCCCATATAGTAAAATTAAAAAATGTGTCAAAATTAATTTAACAATTCCTGATGAATTGAAAAATTATATTCGAGGTTTTTTTAGATATAGGGACATGAAATATACAAATTCCACCATAGAAACATACATCAATACAATCCTAGATAAAAATAGGACTCCCAAATAAATCCTTACAGCTTTAGAATCAAAATAATTGTATTATCCCTGATGGAAATAAAATTATATAGATATTAAAATAACATATTATTTATTTTTTTTCTCATAAAAATATACATGGATAGTTCTACACCAGAAAAAATAAATAGGTAGTGTATGTGGCATGTGTCCCACAAAAAAAACAATAGATGAATCAAATACCTAATGTATGTAATTCCTTAATATACATTAGAACCTCCTGTATAATAAATTTAATTATATAATACATAGATAACATAAACATAAACATATTTATAATACCATATAAAATTTACTTGTGAAAATATATTACATTATTATTATCAATTTCATGTAAATGTAATATTTCTGGCATTAACAGGTTTGTTTTTTTCATGTTATAGATGTTATCCTTGGTCCTCTTACATAGGTAATGAATTAAGAATATCTAGGATGATATTGATGATATAAATATCACACAAACACACACGCACACAGACACACACACACATAATATATATAGATAATTTATATTTATTCATGATGATTCAGGGATGTTAGAGATAGAAAATAGAATACACTATTCGTTGAGATAGTAGGCCATACATACACATGATGACTGTTTTAAATTTCCAAAAATTTTAAAATAAAAAATACTTTATGATATATTATTTTTAAAGAATACTTTTTATCTTATATAAAACATATATTTAAAAACAATTCATTATTATTTCCATCCATGGGAAATATATATGAAAAATGAATCAACACACATCACATGGATGGTAAGCCATACTTATTGAAGAGCTATGATATCATTTCTGAAATGATTAGGTGGTAAAAAAGAAGATATGATATTATCATTGGAGATTTATATTTATGTCATAATTATAATATAGAAACATTAAACCCATTATAGTTCTCACTCATAATAGTGGTTGATGGAAAATTATTTTTTCAGTACGTGAAGACGGTAATTCATTCATACACATGAGCGATATTTCATTTCAGGTTAAATGCTAAAGGGGTTTTATATTTTTGTGTTCATAGTTGTAATAAAATCTTTGAATATTTTGTGTTAACAATTTATTACTTTATGTTTTATATCATAGACTTATTGGAGGTATAAAAGACAAAAAAATAATGATGGTCAGTTACAATGATTATCTCTTCTTGGAAACGGATCTATTAGATCTTCTATGAAGTACCCTAATTATGGTCCTTAGGGGAGAACATAACCAATAGAATCAGTCTCATGAATTTTAGATTATAATTATTCATAGTTTGGTCTTCATATCTGACTTAAATTGATGTTAGTAATTGGGGAAATAAGTACTAATTTATAATATATACGAGGGGTACATTTAGAATTTATAACTATAATAATATATAAAAAATTCAATCCCAAATTTGATACCTTGACAAAAATTTAATCTAATATAATATTAGAAAAATATGTAATCTAATAAACCAATAAATTTGAGAGATGTTTTGTTTTTTTATAGCTTATCAATTTGAGTAATCTGTAGTTAACATGTTTTTCTTTTAATATGGTATCAAATTCATTATTATTAAAACATTTTATCTTTAACATATAAAGTGTGTATTTATCCTAAATAGTCAATTAATTAATTTTATTACTTATCATATTGAATTTTTATATTGATTTATTATCTGAATTATTTATGATAAAATATATTCATAAAATAATATTCTCATAAAATAAATTTACAATCAATTTTGGTATTATTTAATATATTTAATTTATGAATATATTATGAGGAAGATAATTTCAAATAAAAAGATTTAATACAATCTTATTATGTCATATTCAATAAAGAAAACGATGAGCTATAATTGATTCATATTATATTTATTATAATATTTTTAATATCTTATATTTGACATTTTAATTTTTTTAATAATTAATGTATCATAATAGTGTAATTATTTAATGAGATTAGTTTTCAATAAAAATTATAAATAAAATAATATTATTAATATAAATCAATTATACTTCCAAATAATATTTAATTTCAAATATATCATCAGCAAAACCTTTTATTAATAATTATGTATTTGTTAAAATCATCAAATTCTCAACTATGATTTTACAATAAATAAAATATTTATATATTATAATCCTTTAATATGGGTAGAATGATTAATAATTTTACCATTAGATTATTATGGTATTATTATAAAAAACGAATGATATTTATTCAACTGTATTTGTCTTTTAATGCTCTTTATCATTTAAAAAAATTATATTATTTATTTTTCATCATCACGCAAAAGAACTACATTAATGTTTCATAATAATTAAATGTATTTATCTATCACAAACATATATAAAAAAAATAAATTACTATCACAAACATAAATAAATAAATCTTAATAACATCTTTTATATTGATTCATAACATAATTTTTCCCATATATGGACACATGAGTTATTTTAAAGACAAGGAAAGTGACATTTTGTGTTTTCAATAGATTTAAATGAGATATTGTGAATTTCATTGAATAGGTTTTATTAAAAAAATCCATATTTATCCCCATATGTAACGGGTTGAATTATGTTTATGAAATATTTTTTTCACATGTTAGAGAATATTTATTCTCTCTAATACCTTATTTTTATCTTAAATTTCCCAAATTACCTTTTAGAGTGATAACAAAATCTACCATGGTTACTATTGATATTTTTCAAAAATAATAGGGTCTTATTCAATATATTTGGATCTTATTAATATAAAATTTTCACCCATTTTTAAAATATGAAAAAAAATTAAAATTTAATTTAAAATAAAACATATAAAATTAAATGTAGAATTTTTTTTCTAAAAAATCCTTTTTAAAAAATAAAATTATTTTAAAATATTTTGTTATATATAATCCTTTTCAAAACCCATTATTGGATTATTATAAATCAAAATGAACTGGAATAAAATTAAAAATAGTTAAAATTCATAATTTTACTTTTTTTAAGACATTAAAAAAATATAAAACATTCAATAAAAATATCTATTTTTAGTGTTCATCAAAAATGATACTTTTATGAAAAATACCAAACATTCACCTTAAGCTAATTTTGAAACTCTAATTCAAGAAATGATGTTTTTTAATTGAAAAATAATTTATAAAATTTCATTTATTTTTTAATGTACTAAATATTCAATGTAATTTTTTAAAATTATTTGGTTTTTTATGTGTTTGTGAAAATTAAAGGTGCGTAATTACAAGGCACAATGTGCCCAGAATGAATTTCTGATCTTTTTTTTGGTATATTTAGTAAACACCCGTTCTGCATTTTCAATCTTTTGAACCTGTGCTCGGAGTAAAAATATGGGGGCACCATTGAATTTAATGTGCTAGGATTTTCATATGTGATGCTTCACTTCAACAGCAAAATTCTGGGAGAAAATGTTATATTTTGTACTTCTTAATGAAAAGTAATACAACATGTAATTTATATTTTATTTATTTTTCATTTTCCTACCACATGTTGAGCGGCGGTGGAAGGGACCACAGAGGTGGACATACCATTAATTATGGGGTGTTAATTTCATGATTAAATTTTATTTGCGTAAACACCCCTCACATAATTAATGAGACACTTTAATTACATCGATTAATGATGCACTTTAATTAAGTCTGCTTATGAAGCGCATTAATTACATATATTCATAAACTCATTAATTCTTTAAGGTGTTTCTCGCCTTTCCCCCTTCTCTTTAAATAGAGCTCTAGGTGAGGTTATGGAATGGGTTCCTCAAGCGAGGAAACTCTGGTGAAGTCCTATAGAGACAACCATATACGGAGGACGAAGGCTCGAGCGACAATGATATGGGATCCACGAATGATGATGACTCCATCCAACAAGGACACTCATCTCGCTGCGACAGCGAAACCTCCAGTAAATCGCTAGGTAGGCTGTATACATTATTTGATGTTCCCTCTCTTCTTGTTGTTGAAAAATATAATGAACACGGACCAATTGACTAATTGGTAGATTTTACTTCGTCAGATCATGTTGTTGGTTTTTGTAGGATCATAAATTCATGGATTATTCTTCCTTTTGTTCATTATTAATTTTTCTCATGTTTAAAACACTATAACGGAAGGGGCAGGATGAAACCAACAAGGCCTTGATCCTCTTCTAAACATGACTTTAGTGTGTTTTTCAAGGCGGAACAAAAAACGTGGCAGAAAGGCAAATTTTAGATCCATGAAATGATTGCGGCATCTCGAGGGGAGTGTAGGAAAATCCATAATGATGAACTAACCACCGGGGCACACCGAGTGGCCCATGGAATTAATGTTGGTGCATCACTAACACGGTAGCATTAGTGACCAACACGAACGAATGTGGGCACCGGAAAGCAACTGCCAGCTGTGTTGGAAGAGCGGCGTCACTTGGTTAGCCTAACGGCAACGTCCTACCGAGGAAATGGACGCGGTATGTCATTTCACACTATAGAGGTGTTGATATGCAGATGACCCACCTCTTGCAGGGTGTGCATGTGACAAGGCAGTGCTACCTATCACCACCATTAATTAATTGAACAGCTCCTTTGAGCTGTTCAAGAATTGTTGATCACGCAACCACGGTGCGAGTAATTCTAGTGAGTGGTCTATGGGCCAGGGTGTCAAGCCCGCTACGGCCTAGCCCATCTGGGCTGACCTAGGCTGGTTCATGTCGGGCTGGGTCTAACCCAGACCCAGTCTGGTCGACCCAAACCAGGTCACCCCAGGCCGGTCCGACCTAGTCAAACTTTACCCAGACCCATCTTGGGCCCAAAAATGCATCAAGAGCCCTAACTATCTTACCAAACAACCGTTTGACAAACCATATGCGGAGTTGGGATCCTTGAAGCAAGTATATCCTTTTGAGATACTCCAATTGTGTTTTTGAGAATATTGGAGTATATACTGGTTGTATCGACACTATATCCAACCAGGCCCCCAGCACTAAAATTCTAATAACCAATAGACAGGGTGTCTGATCGATGCGTCATTTGCAGCATAAGGACCCTTGTGACAAGGCGTTCCGATGGACATACAAAGGGAGGTTTATGGATTTTGACGTGAGACCTGTGTTGGATCAAACATGAATCTAACAATTCCCTTTATACAAGACTGCCCATATCTCACAGACCTTGCATCTGATTGACATGACCTCAATCACATTGGAACCCATATGACAGATAGGTCACGTGGGTATAATTTTTGTAGGACTTCATATCAGTTCAAATATGAATGAATTCTTTAGGAGTAGAGTCTCCAGAGATCAGGCATGCTTTGTGTGGGATTCGAGTGGCAGGTTGTGACACGAAGAAGAAGGGAAACCAATTCAGTTCAGCATCAGAAACTCCATAATGGGATGATCTAGCTATACTACTAATCATTTTTACCTCTGTACAAGCGTCCAATACATGTCATCCCTAGTGACCAATACAGTTCAGTAAGAGTGACCAATACGGGTCAGCACCAGCGACCAATACGAGTTAGCACATGTGACCAATAAAGGTCACCATCTAGAGACCAATACAAGTCATCATACAATGACAAATACGGGTCAGCAGTAGAGTTACTATAGATAGGATGATTTGGCTTTAATACTAGTCATCCCTATCCCCGTAACATCGGAAGTATATTCTTATATTTAGATGTCTCTTTTGCATAGTGCCTCATGATATAGATCTTGCTTTTGATATTACAATTTTTTACATATTGTGATGTCTTCCACTGTGGATTACTGAGAGAACTTCGGGGGTCTTGGGGTCCCTTACTGTGTGTTGTTATACTCACCACTTCATGAGCTCTGCCAGCACATGTGTCTCAGGAGCAGACTATTGACACTCCAAGGTAGAATTTGGTTGTTCTAGACATGGTAGAGCTTGGTGGGACTAGAGGAGTGATGATCCTCTTCTCCGACATCAGACATACAGCTTCTACCCTCCAGGTAGAGAACTAGGGAAGATGCACTAGTTTACTTTTTTTTAGTTTCAAGGCCATTTATTCCAGCTCACTGTTAATAGTTTACAGTTTGTACGTGTTTTTGTAATTTACACTTGTGTTCATATGTTAGTATTGATGGTTGTTTACTTTAGTTTCACTTTTTGAGTGTGGACATATCTCTAAGGCAATTCCATCAATGTTCGGAAAAAGCCTTCATGTTATAGTCACCAACACCTTGCCTATGGGTGGCAGGATTTGGGTAGTCAGATCCGTCACCCACGGGATAGGTCGTGACGAAGTGATATCCAAGAGAGGGTGGTTCAACTTGAAGAACTAATAATCTAATTTTAATGAGGTAGTGCTGAAAAGTGTCTTGAATTTGGTTTTAAGTTTGGGGAGTCCAGTGTTGATGCAGCGGCCGACATATCCATACAATAGGACTGTAAATTCTATTTTCAGACATGGTACATGAAAAAATTGGTTTCTAGTGTTTTGAAAAGATTGCTCGATCATTCTGGAGTATTCTCACCTGGTATAACTGATTTAATATTGCTCATGATTTTCTTACCAAATTCCTGAATGAAGAAAGCCTGCCAAGATACATTATAGAGATCATGATAGTGTCTGATCGAGTGATGAGGTGTCAGTACTGGGACCACTCACAGATATAGCACATTCGGGTGGTGTACCAGAATCACCACCACCTGTTGAGTAGAAGATGAAACCAGTAGATCATGCATGTGGGATGAGCACATTTCATGAGTTCTAGAGATAGTGGCCTCTATGGTTTCAATGCAAGATGGGCCCCCGTGCAGCCAAGTAATGGCTTGAGGCGGTTTCGTGGGTTATTTTCATAGTAGAGAATATAGTAGATTTGATGCAGATTGTGGCTGCTAGACATTTTCATGGCTCGATAGGATGATGGTAGAGATTGATGCTCTAAGTGCATGTAGAGAGGACCGTCAACAATTTGTACTTTTAGAGCCAATTTAGGGGTAATTCAAGCAAGCAACACTACGCTTAGTGCATTTTCAAGAGCTGTTGCATCTATAGCAGGGAAGCCAGACTGTGGCTCAGTACTCGGTGAGATTTACTAACCTCTCCTTATACTCTAACAACATGATAAGATACCCTTACATCAAGGATCAGACCATTGATTAGGGGATCCAACATGAGATTAGAGATGCTATATTTTTTCTCAGCATCTCGATACAATATGGGTTGATAGAAATAGATTTGTTGATGGAGATATTCCTTGTCAATCAGGCAATGACAGTGTGATCCCCTATTGAACCACAGTTAGTAGAGTCATCTGTGGCTGGAAACAGATAGACAACAGAGAATCCCAAGCAGGCAAGACCTTCTGGTGGGAGACCCTATCATGCAGGGATAGAGGTGTGTGGTTCGAGAGGCCATGGGAGACACAAGCAATATATGATTTCTTTCCTGCAAGAGACATGATCATATTTCTCATGACTATCCAACTCCCTAGGTGGATGATTAGTAGATGGACTAGGGGACACCGAGGAAGGGGTAGTGGGAGGATAATGTGTATCATCTTGGTGGTGGACGATATAGGGGAGCCCGAAGTACAGCGGGAGGTGATCGGTGTCCCCAGGCACTACAACCACCACCCACAGGTGGTCAACCACATTGTTAGTGAGCGGGTGGAGGAGGGAATACAAAATTAACCGCAGTAGAGGATCAATTTATTGATGTCCCTGAGATGATAGGATGTACGATCTATATCTTATATACATTAGTAATAGTGTATATCAAAAGTTATATCCATTCATTCCTTTCCACAGACTTAGTTTAGGAATATATGATTCTGACTGGGATTTTGGCTCGACCGTTGCGTTTTCAAAGTCTTATGGTGAATGATTCAGCGGTCACACACTCGTGCATACAGTGGGATCATACTCTCATAGGAGAGAGTTACAGATGTGATATTCTAGTAGTGATGATGAATCCCTACGATGTCATTCCAGGAATGGATTGGATAATAGTTATTCATGAATTGATTGACAACATGAGACATACATTGCGATTTATGAACATAGATGGAGGCCATTTTTTCATTGTTGGTGAGAATGAAAATATAGCAGCATGAAATGGGCTTGCACTCAGGAGGGTGCAGGTGATTACATATCAGCAGGCTTGCATGAACATCGACACGGTTGATAATGAAATCCCATAGTTCCAATTGGTTATGAAAGAGTATAAGGAAGTATTTCCAGAAGATGTCCCAGGAGTACTTTTTCGTAGAGGGGTAGAATTCCACATTGACATGTACCTAAGAACATCACTAATATCTACACCTCCATATCATATGTCCCTTGTATATCTCTGTTATATGAGTGTAACACCCCAGGTAAATAAAGAATATTACATTTTTATATTTATCCCTATTTGTGAATAAAATGTTAATATTAATCTAAAGGGAATTCTATGCTCGATGGCTTACCCAATATGCAACAACGAGTTCCTTTGAAATCTTACGTTGCACTCTAATAATAAAATGATTTTATTTTAAATGGTAGTTAAAACCTAGTCGTTGTAATGATGGGAATGAACATAACTAACTAAAAAATGAATATATATGTTTTTCAAATATTTTTACTTTTTACAATAAATGTTAGAGGATTAAAAATGCGAATGAATCCAATTTTAAGCGTAAACATTCTAATATTCTTTAAAAAGTTGATTAACAGCCTTTTGATGGAGAACCTCTTTTAAATCCATTTTTTGACAATTTTATGTGTTATATATGACAAAATAAAATTATTCTTTAGAATCGGGACATCAATATTTACTTTGTTTAAAATTTTGGTATTTTTCCGATAAAGTTCATTTTTTAATGAATAGTGAAAAATGTTGTATTTTAATTCAAAAGCTCTTTTTAGTCTAATTTATTTATATGATTAGATTATATTTTTAATTGGGTTTAAAGTGAAATTAGAATATATTTTTATCATTTAATCCAATAGTGGCCATTGGAATTAATTTCACTTTGTAATTGGACTTAAACTAGTGTCAATCTTTTGATATATATTGTTTCATAAAAACACATTATTTGTTCTAACAACAAAAATTAATTATTAAATTAATTAATGTAACCTATATGTTTTGAAATTTGTAAAATATACATCATTTTTTAATTCGGAATATCAAATATAGCTTATGGTTAATTTTTGGTATTTTTCTGAAAAACTTCATTTTTTGATGAATAGTGAAACCACTAAGTGGTACTTAAAAAAACTGATTTTTCATTTAAATGAAATTTTACCACCTCTGTCTTTTGAATTTCAAAAATTTGACATACATGGTTTTCATTAGGAAGTAAAATGTGGTTCAATGGGATTAAAATAATTTTTTGGTGAATAGTAACTTTTAAATTTTTAATCACGATTAGAGGTAATTAGTGTAATTTAAGGTTAAAATAATGATTTAATAATATTAAATGACCTTGAAACATGTCCTACCCTTATTGGATGAGTCATGACCGATGAAAAAAATCCATTGGTCAACTTGGGGACCACATGGAGCCACTTTGGTAGGAAAATGACATTAATAACGTTTTATTTAAAGTTAAAATTAAAATGTCACAAACATGTGTTGTTTTATTAAAAAAAGTTTTACATGGGGTTATACAAGTCATATTTTTGAATATAAATATTAATTAGAAAGATAAATAGATTTCATATGTCATGATTTTTTTTATAATTATTAGACATTAAATAAATTAAATTATTTATGACACCATGATGATGCAGCGATTACCTCATTATTTAACGATTTTAAATAAAATGAAAAGATAATGTAAAATCTAAGACCTACACTTGTCAAAAACCTATTGGATGGGTGGATTCAAAACTCTTATCACCTTATCCTCAAAATATATAATTGTGAGACTTTTAAAAACTGAAACTCATTTTATAATAAAGTAACCTTTTATAACTTCCCAAGAGTGCCCCTCCTCTCCTCTTATAAAAGGCCCCCACCTCTACCACCTTACTCACACCTCTCAAGCAATTGGCTCAGAAAACCCCTGACCATTTTGTCTCTCCACATACCTCTATTACTCTTAGAAGACTCACTTTGGGCATAATCCTTTTCAAGGAAGCCTTTGAGCTCAAATCAAAAACAGTTACCCGATTTATAGGTAGTGTCTTCTCTTGTGTTCTTATGTTTTATTTTGCTTCTCCAACCCCATAAACTCTTTTTATTCCATTATTTTGTAACAACACCATTATCTTCAATATACTAGGATGTTTTTATGAGAAGTATTAGAGCTACACCTACACACATCTTCATCTAAAGGTTAAAGAACATATTGTTTCTGTGGTTGGAGATTTTCTGCCTCACGAAACGATGATTGTTAAATATTCTTTTAACACCTTTAAAGATGGACATTATGATGTCACTGTATTTTATATATGATATATAGGGTATTTATGTTTACTATATGCTTCTGTATTTTATATTTAAAACATAGCTTTATTCTTTGCATGTTGTGAAAATGCAATAATTTCATATGAGGTAGTGTGGACTACCGCCCCCTCAAGTGATGTGACTCGTTCATGAAATACATGGAATGTATAAAGAATGAAATTAATGAACATATGTGACCTAAATAACATATATATTATAGTTTAATTATAATATATATATATATATATCTCATTTATTTTTAATTCCATTAATATGAAAAAAAAAAATTAAAGTAGTGTTCATGCGTACGTACGACCTACCATCTCCATGAATGGTGATTTTAATTTTTTATCTCAAAATGTTATAGAATAGTATAAAATGAATTTTTACTAGATATATATGATATTTTAATCATTAATACTATTCTGGAAATTATGTACTTATAACTTCATGGGTAATCATTTTCAAACAAGTTCATTTTTTACTCATGTACAAAACTTCGGCAAAAACATCTGATATGAATTAACATTATTAAACAATTATTATAACATTATAATATGTGATATTAACTGAATAATAATCTTTAAATGAGTTCCCTAAGAAATTATAAATTGAACAATTTTTATAATTCAGGAATATAACAAAACGAACAAGACAAGTCGGACTTGAGGCAAGGGATCCTACCCCTCTCTTTCTTTTTAAGTACACTCTTTTATGTCATTCCTTTTAAGGTCATGTTTCTTATGATTGGGATGTTATTTTATATTAACATTAATGTAAATTTTTATTTTCATATGAAAAGAGACCCTATTTTCTCTCATCAATCCATTTTGGATGTTTTGAGTGGCGCCTTTAGGCTGCCGAATTTTCATAAGAGATCCAACCTCTCTCTTTCTTTTTAAGTACACTCCTTTATGTCACTTATTTTAAGATCCTATTTGTCATGTTTGGGGATGATCTTTTATATTAATCTTGGTGTAAATTTTATGTTAATATGATGAGATACCCTATTTGATCTCATTAATCCATTTTAATAAGTTTTAAGTGTCGCCGTTAGGCTGCCGAGTTTTCATAAGGGATTTTTCATCTCACTTTTATTCAAATGAGATTTATGCTAAAGTTTCCAACATTTCCTTTGAGTGGTATATTTAATTCCCATTATTATACTGTTTTTGTAATATACTTTTGTTTGTGAGTATTTACATCAATTTTGTATTGTTCTTCTTTCATGGGGTGTATGTTTCCAAAGATACCCAAGTCGGTAAGGGAACCTTTCACCCTCCTCTTTTTAAAAGACTTCTTTTGTTGGGTCTTTTAGTTTACATATTTTAATGTGGGGAATGTTCTCCTATATACTTATTGATGTAAATTTTATTTCCATGTGATGATCTACCCTTTTTATCTCTCATCAACTCATTTTCTGAATTTTGAAGTGAAGCCGTTAGGCTGTCAAATTTTTTGCAAGGGAACTTCTTAACCCAATTTTGATTCTTTGGGATAAAGTTTTACTCCTTGAATATGGAATTCTATGAATATGTGTGAATGAACTTTGATTGTTTTACACTTAATATCCACTTATATTTGGTGTATTAGTTTGTCACACAAAATTATGTAATTGATTTATCCTTAATCCAATGATACGGTCTTTGTAAGGGACTTCATCTCAATCTCCTTTCATTGAGGCATATTTTGTTCTAATAAAAGGCTTTATTTTATAAGGTGTATAGACCCCTTTTACTATTAATTTTATACAAAATGAGTCTTTTTCTACAAAGTGTTTTACAAAACGACAAAAAGGAATGTTTCTTTTAACGTACACAGTGACAACGACCCTTTCCGCCGCCGCGAGTATTATTTGGACTTTGGCTTCCTCAACAAGTCGTAATGTTTGTAAAAGTAAATAAAAACCATATACGCTTTTATTTATTTTGGTATTGAAAATGTTTTTTTACAATGTATTTGTTATGACAATATATTTTAGTGATATATTTTGATCGAAATGTGGAAATTTTTTCTTTCCATTTTATTTGTTTTATGTCTCATGTTTTTATAATGGTACTTAGACATTTAACGGGTGGTTATGTGATAAACAATATGACTGGTGGTGCCATGAATACCAGGATGGGTGGTTACGTTATAACCTCCAATTCATTGGGTATGGATGTCGTTCGTATGGCTATTCTATTAAGTGATATGTGTGGAAGTCGACCGTATGGTTATTCAATTTAAGTATGTTTATGTCCCATGTTACCTTTATATGTTATGTGTACATTATATGGGTTTTATGGTAATAATTTTTTTATAAAAGGGTAAGTAATGATATTTTATTCAATGAAGATTATTTTCTGCTTCATAAAGGTTAAAAGTATTACTTTGATAAAGTATTTATGGTTTACTTGTTGTTTTGAAAAACTAAGAGTTATCCTTCTTTGTGTATCCCTTACTGAGCTTTTTATACTCACACCAAGTTTCTTTTTTTAAATGTTTTTTATAGGACATAATGTTGAATAGGTTCAAGGATGCGATAAAGGAGAAGTCATGTTTTCTTAAACATGGAACTAGAAATGACTTTTTTTTGGAGTTCATGTTTTGAAAAAAAAGGAATCTTTGAAGAAGTGTCTACAGTGTAATATTTTGAGATGTAATAGTTATGGTCTAATTATCTAAAACTCTAAACCTGAAAAGATCGTATATGTAAACTATTCATTTAATTCAATAATAAGTAATATTTAAGGTCGGGTCCTTATAGTTTGTATCAAAGGTCGGTTTAGACAACTTTAGGGATTAAGAGTTGTTTTAGACACGTGGTTAGTCCCTATATCAATTATTTTAGTTAAATACTTGTTTTATAACTTTTTTTAGGTCATGTAAAGTCGGTTACGAAAGGAAGGAGGAGGATCTAAAACGACATTTCTATCTCTTCCTGATTACATACTTGCAATAATTATTGCAAAGTCATGTTCGGATGATTGTGAGACTTTTTCTAGCATAAAACTCACTTGCAAGAAGTTGTTTGAGATATCAAACTCCTCCACTATACCTCGTTATCATCGTGGATCATGGGTTGTATTTAGACAAATACTATTTTCACAATATTCTCATATTTTCAACAAAGGTAAATATTATCAAGGTATTTTCAAATAGTTTACATTGTCACAATAATTTGAAGCATATTATGATTTTCAAAATGGTGTTGAGGAAGGAGAACATTGCACAACCTATTTATATTTGCTTTTAGAATATAGTCTCTCATCACATACTTATGGTATTTTAAAATGACCAATAATAGAATGTTTCAACTCAAATTCTATTCGACTATTTTATAGAAATCATGTTTTATCAGATGTTTTGGAATTATATGTCAAACATGATTATTTCCCAAAACTGTTTTTCTGTGAACACCCATATGGCCCATGTTGTACAAGGTGTATTTGGATGGAGGAAGAAAATGATTTTGAAGGATCTCTAAATCATTGTTGTAATGCATGGGACTTCTACCTACGTGAACAAGATGATGATGATGAAACCGAGTGGACACCATGATCAAGGTATGCTGTTATCCATTTTAGGAATTGTTTTATTTTATCTTATGGTGGTGAAATAAGACTTCAAGAATTAAGATGTTGAGATCGTAATGAATTTGGATGCAAATGATAGTTATAAGGACACTATTGAGGTTAAAACATGTTAGGGTTATTTTTGGAGTTTTATAAAAAGGACAACACGCAGACCGTGTGACAACCCATCGTGTCGGACAAAGCTGTGGGAATCAAACCCACACCCAAAGTGCGACTGAATTTATAGCCTACAACTGGACTACGTGAATTTCCTGGTTAGTATGACTTATTATTTATAGTTATATGATTTTATGAATTAAGAGTAAGTTGATTTTGGGTTATCTATGGAAATTATTAACATATCATGGAGGATATTTGATTAGGTTAATTACTTTTCAATATGATACTTTTAGAGAAACTGATGTTATTTGGAGAAAAGCGTTAATTTGTACCTTGGAAGAATATGTGAATAAATCCTTCAAATATTTGGGTTTCAATATTTGTTTGGTTTACATTGAAGAATTTTTTGGCAAAATTGTTTATCGAATGGTCCTTGTTGAACTTTGGGTTTTGTTGGACAAATTTTGGAGATTGAGAATAGATTTTATTTTTATAAAGGGTTATCCTTTTCTAGATTATCTGATCTTGTTCTAACAATTTCGGTTTTGGTAAGGGTCTAAAGACATGGTAAATATATTGTTTTCTTTTTTGGATTACATAATTCACTTGAAGTTGACTATAGTACTCTTAATGTTAACATGTCTTCCTAAATACTCATCATTTGGGGAAAGTATGACTTTGTGTAAGAAATCTAGTAAAAGTTGAATGTCAACGTCACAAGTAAGTATGTTTCCTTAAGATAAAAAATAAATTCCTCAATGAAAAGTAACTTAAAACAAAAATGTTGTCTATTAACTTTTCCTACTGGGGAATCGAATACCATTTAACCCACCACAAGTTTGTGATTTTCTTGTGTTTAACTTTCTCCTAAACATGTTTTCTATCACTCTCCCTCAAAACATGAACCTTTGATTTTTCTTCCATATCAATGTTTTCCTACATGGAATCCTAGTATGGTTTAACTCGGGTGACCATTGTACTTCTCTTTCTTTCTTTTAAAATGATTGTTTTACCGACTCTTGTTCCGATGTGGGCCTTTCAATGATGTTTCTGAGCCCAATTTTAAAATTGCGAGAAAGCAATCCCGAAAAGGGGGGAAGGATGTAACACCCCAGGTAAATAAATAATATAAAATTTTTATATTTATCCCTATTTCTGAATAAAATTTTAATATTAATTTAAAGGTAATGTTATGCTCGATGGCTTATCCAATACGCAACAACGAGTTCCTCTGAAATCTTACATTGCACTCTAATAATAAAATAATTTTATTTTAAATTGTAGTTAACACCTAGCTTTTGTAAGGACAAGAATGAACAGAACTAACTAAAAAATGATTATATATGTTTTTTAAATATTTTTACTATTTATAATAAATGTTAGAGGATCAAAAAATGTGAATGAATCCAATTTTAAGCATAAACATTCTAATATTCTTTAAAAGGTCGATTAACCGCCTTTTAATGGAAAACCTATTTTAAATCCTGTTTTTGACAATTTTATGTGTTATATTTGACAAAATAAAATTCTTCTTTAGAATCGGGACATCAAAATTTACTTTGTGTAAATATTTTGTATTTTTCCGTTAATGTTCATTTTTTAATGAACAGTGAAAAATGTTGTATTTTAATTCAAAACATCTATTTAATATAATTTATTTATATTATTATATTATCTTTTGAATTGGTTTTAAAGTGAAATTAGAATATATTTTTACCATTTAATCCAATAGTGGTCATTAGAATTAATTTCACTTTGAAATTGGACTTAAACTACTGTCAATGTTTTGATATATATTGTTTCCTAAAAACACGCTATTTGTTCTGACAGTGGGAATTAATTTTTAAATTAATTAATGTCCCTTATATGTTTTTAATTTTGTAAAATAGACATAATTTTGGAATTTTTTAATATCAAATATAGAATAGGGTGAATTTTTTGTATTTTTCTAAAAAACATCAATTTTTGATGAATAGTGAAACCACTAAGTGGTACTTAAAAAAACTGATTTTTCATTTAAATGAAATTTTACCACCTCTATGTTTTGAATTTCAAAAATTCAACAAACATGGTTTTTATTAGGAAGTAAAATTTGGTTCAATGAGATTAAAATATTTTTTGGTGAATAGTAACTTTAATGTTTTTAATGGCGATTAGAGGTAATTAGTGTAATTTAAGGTAAAAATAATGTCTTTATAATATGAAATGACCTTGACACATGTACTGCCCTTATTATATGAGTCATGGCCGACTGAAAAAATCCATGGGGCAACTTTGGAACCCCATGGATCCACTTTGGTACGAAAATGACATTAACAACTTTTTATTTAAAGATAAAATTAAAATGTCACAAACATGTGTTGTTTTACTAAAAAAGGTCATACATGTGGTTATAAAACTCATATTTTTTACTATAAATATTAATTAGAAAGCTAAAAAGATTTCCTAAATCATGATATTTTTTTATAATTTTTAGACATTAAATAAATTAAATTATTTATGACACCATGATGATGCAGCGATTACCTCATTATTTAACAATTTTATATAAAATGAAAAGATAATGTAAAATATAAGACCTAAACTTGTCAAAAACCTATTGTATGTGTGGATTTCTAACTATTATCACCTTATACTCTAAATATATAATAGTGGGACCTTTAAAATCCAAAAAGCATTATATAATAACATTACTTTTCATGACTTTCCAAGAGTGCCCCTCCTCACCTCTTATAAAAGGCCCCCACCTCTACCACCTTACCCACACCTCTCAAGCATTTGGCTCGGACAAACCATGCCCATTTTTTCTCTACACATACCTCTCTTACTCCTAGAATCCTCACTTTGGGCAGAAGTATTTCCAAGGAAGCCTTTGAGCTCAAATCTAAAAGAGATACCCGATTTAAAGGTAGTGTCTTCTCTTGTGTTCTTATGTTTTATTTTGCTTCTCCAACCCCTAAACTCTTTTTATTACTTTATTTTGTAACAACACTAGTATCTTCAATATAATAGGATTTTGTTATGATAAGTATTAGATATACACCTACATACACTTTCGTCTAATGGTTAAAGAACATATTGTTTCTGTGGTTGGCGATTTTCTGCCTCACGAAACGATGATTGTTCAATATTTTTTTCACACCTTTAAAGGTGTCCATTCTGATGTCACTATATTTTATATATGATATATATGGTATTTATGATTACTATGTGCTTCTTGTATTTTATATTTAAAACATAACTTTATTCTTTGCATTTGTGCAAATGCGATAATTTCATATGAGGAAGTTTGGACTACCGCCCCCTCAAGTGATTTGACTCGTTCATGCAATACATGGAATGTATAAAGAATGAAATTAATGAACATATGTGACCTATATGACATATATATTATACTGGAATTATAATATATATATATATCTCTCTCAGTTATTTTTAATTCCATTAATTTGTGAAAAAAAATGAAAGTTGCATTCATGCGTACGTACGGCCTACCGTCTACATGAACGGTGCTTTTCATTTTTTATCTACAAATGTTATGGAATAGTATAAAATGAATATGTACTGGATATATATGATATTTTAGTCATTAATACTATTCTAGAAATGATTTAATTATTAATACATGGGAAATTATTTTCAAACAAGTTCATTTTTTACTCATGTACCAAACATCGGCAAAAACGTCTGATATGAACTAACATTATTAAACATTTATTATAACATTATAATATGTGATATGATATGAATAATAAAATTTAAAGGATGTCCTTAAGAATATATAAATTGACCAATGTTTATTATTCAGGAATTTAAAGAAACAGACAAGACAAGTCGGACTTTAGGTAAGGGATCCTACCCCTCTCTTTCTTTTTAAGTACACTCTTTTATGTCATTCCTTTTAAGATCATATTTCTCATGATTGAGATGTTCTTTAATATTACCCTTACTTTAAAGTTTTATGTTAATATGATGAAAGACCCTATTTTCTCTCATCAATCCGTTTTGGATGTTTTGAGTGGCGCCGTTAGGCTGCCGAATTTTCGTAAGAGATCCAAAATCTCTTTCTTTTTTGAAGTACTCTATTTTATGTCACTTATTTTAAGATCCTCTTTGTTATGTTGGGGTATGTTCTTTTATATTCCTATTTATGTAAATTTTATGTTAACATGATTAGAGACCCTATTTGATCTCATCAATCCATTTTTTGATGTTTTAAGTGGCGTCGTTAGGCTGCCGAGTTTTCGTAAGTGATTTTTCATCTCACTTTTATTCCCATGAGATTTATGCTACATTTTCCACCATTTCCTTTGAGTGGTAAATGTACATACCATTATTATAATCTTTGTTTAATATAATTTTGTTTATTATTATTTACATCGATGTTTTATTGTCCATATTTCATGGGGTGTATGTTTCGAAGGATACACAAGTCGGTAAGAGAACCTTTCACCCTCCTCTTTTTAAAAGACTTCTTTTGTTGGGTATTTTAATTTACATATTTTAATGTTGTGATATGTTATCATATATCCTTATTGATGTAATTTTTATGTCCATGTGATGAGATACCCATTTTATCTCTCATCAACTCATTTTCTGAATTTTGAAGTGACGCTGTTAGGCTGTCAAATTTTTTGCAAGGGAACTTCTTAACCCAATTTTGATTATTTGGGATAAACTTGTACTCCTTGAATATGTAATTCTACGAATATGTGTGAATGAACTCTGATTGTTTTACACTTAATATCCACTTATATTTTGTGTATTCGTTTGTCACACATAATTATGTAATTCATTTATCCTTAATCCAAGGATATCGTCTTTCTAAGGGACTTCATCTCAATATACTTTCGTTGAGGCGTATTTTGTTCTAATACAAGGCTTTATTTTATAAGGTGTATAAACCCCTTTGAATTTTAATTTTATATAAAAGGAATCTTTTTTAAGAATCGTTTTACAAAATGACAAAAAGGAATTTTTCTTTTAACGTACACGGTTACAACGACCTTTTCCCCCGCCGCGAGTATTATTTGGACATTGGCTTCCTCAACAAGCCGTAATGTTTTTGAAAGTAAATAAAAACCATATACTATTTTATGTATTTTGGTGTTGAAAACAGTTTTTTATAATGGATTTGTTATGACAATATATTTTAGTGATATATTGTGATCGAAATGTAGAAATGTTTTCTTTCCATTTTATTTGTTTTATGTCTTATGATTTTATAACGGTACATAGACATTTGATGGATGGTTACGTGATAAACCATATGACGGTTGGTGCCGTGAATACCAGGATGGGTGGTTACGTTATAACCTCTAATGCATTGGGTATGGAAGTCGGTTCTATGGCTTTTCCATTAAGTGATATGTATGGAAGTCAACCGTATGGTTATTCCATTTATGTATGTTTATGTCCCAAGTTACCTTTATATGTTATGTGTGCATTATATGGGTTTTATGGTAATATTTTTGTTACAAAAGGGTAAGTAATGATCTTTTATTCAATAAAGAGTATTTTCTGCTTCATAAAGGTGAAAAGTATTACTTTGATAAAGTATTCACGGTTTACTTATTGTTTTGAAAAACTAACAGTTATCCTTCATTGTGTATCCCTTACTGTGCTTTTTATTCTCACCCCAAGTTTTTTTTGAAATGTTTTTCACAGGACATAATGTGGAATAGGGTCAAGGATGGGATGAAGGAAATGTCATGTTTTCTTAAACATTGAACTAGAAATGACTTTTTTTGGAGTTCATGTTTTGAAAAAAAGGAAACTTTGTAGAAGTGTCTACTGTGTAATCTTTTGAGATGTAATAGTTATGGTCTAATTCTCTAAAACTCTAAACCAAAAAAGATCCTCTATGTGAATTATTCATTTAATTCAATAATAAGTAATTTTTATGTCCAGGTCCTTATAATGAGTGTATAGTTGGAGAAAATATATAGGAAGGGATTCATATGGCCTAGTGTTTCTCCCTGGGAATCCCCTAAGTTGTTTTCCATGAAGGAAGACAGACGTTTGAGGCTATGAATAGACTTCTGGTGCCTAAACATGGTGACTATGAAGAACTATTATCCTCTGATGAGGATTGATGATCTTTTTTATTAGTTTAATAGAGTGAAGTGGTTGTTGATGATAGACCTCAGATCATACTATCACCATCATCATGTGCAAGATGAAGACATACCACAGACATCCCTGAAATGTCGAAATTGCCATTACATGTTCTTGGTGATGCATATCAGCGTGACCAATGCTCCAGAAGTGTTCACGGGGCTCATGATCAGGATCTTCTAGCCAAACCTCAATTTCTTCTTGGTGGTCTTCATCAATGAAATCATGGTGTACTCAGTGTCGGATGAAGAGAATGTTGTACACATAAAGATTTTTTAGGACACACTCTGGGATCATTAGTTATATGGGATGATCATAAAGTGTGAGTTTTAGATACAGAAGGTTCACTTATTGGGATATGTCATCTGATAGGCTAGAGTTGCAATGGATATAGCAATGCTTGAAGCAGTTCTTGAATGGGAGACACCTAGGAGTGTTATTGATTTGCAGAGCGTCCATGGATTTGGAGGTTATTATCGGAGGTTCGTACCAAATTTATACAGAGTTTCATCACCTTTGAATACCATGAAAATGAAGGGGACACCTTTTAAATGGTCGTAGACATGCCAGCAGAGCTTTCAACTGATGATGCAGATCTTGACCTGCACACCCATTCTACGGTTGTCGGAGGAGGGCACTGACTATGTGGTTTACTATGATGCATCAGGGACCCAACTCAGTTGAATCCTAATGTAGGGTGATGTAGTGTTTGATTAAGTCTCAGGATATATGAGGCCTCATGAGTAGAATTATCTCACTCATGAATTGGAGTTGACAACATTAGTCTTCGCACTGAAGATGTGGCAAATCTACTTGATGGGATAGTGGTTCATTGTTTACTCAGACCAAAAGAGTCTCAAATATATCTTCACACACAGAAATCTGAACATGAGATAGTGACGATGGCAAGAGAGTCTACAGATGCACGTATAACCTAATGCTATGCACTTTATGGATAATTCAAAGGTGGGGAGAACAATATCCTTTTCAGAGAACGTATAGTTTTACTAGTGGTTCTACAGGAGGAGGTGCTAAGAGAGTTTAGTACATCCCATTTGGTAGTACATCCATGTGTGATGATGATGTAATAAGACTTCTGGAATTAGTACTGGTGGACAAGGATGAATAGTGTTGTGGCGTTGTTTGTTTCAAGATGACTCGCTTACCAGAAAGTGAAGGCCGAGAACAAGGTACTAGCAGGCCTGACCCAAGCCCTCGAGATTCCAGCGTGGATGTGGGAAGGGATATCGATGGACTAAATGATGGGGTAACCACATATTTTTATAGGACGCAATACCATCTGGCTGATCGTTGACCGACTTACCAAGTCAGACCACTTCTTTTCTATTCGTTTGAATGTTTTGTAGAGAGCTTGGGATGTATCTACATTCCAGATATCATGCGACTTCACAGGGTGACTTCAACAATAGTCTCATACCATGACACACGCTTTGCAACCTAGTTGTGGAAATGATTACAGGTCTCCTCAGGACTCATCTACTCTTGAACATAGTGTTTCACCTGCTAGATGATTGTCGGACTAAGCACACCACCCAGACATTGGACGACATTCTACGTGCATGTGTCCATGATTTTGGTCATTATTGGTAGGACCATCTACCCATGATGATGTTTTCATACAACAACATATACACTCAAACATTGTTATGACCCCTTTTTTGGAATTGTATGGATGACCATGCAGATAACCCTTGTGTTGCACTGATCTAGGAGAGACAGAACTTATGTGCCAAGAGATTGAACTAGCTACCACTGAGAAGGTGCAGGTCATCCGAGAGAGGATGACTGTTGCACAATGCCGACAGAAGTCCTATGATGATAGGAGATGGAGCCCACATGAGTTCCAGGATGAGGACCACATATTCTTGCGAGTCTCACCTCGATGGGGAGTACATAGATTTGGTTGAGGTGGCAAACTCTCACCAAGTTTTATTAGACCATTCATAATACATGAGAGGATTGGAAAGTTGGTGTAACTCTTGGCACTGCCACCATAGTTGAAGAGGGTTCACGACGTCTTCCGCATATCATAGCTAAGGGGTTTAGTGTATGACCCATCTAACAGCATAGGCCATACAGAGATGGTGATTTTCAGTGAGGTCACATTTGTGGATTACCTTTTGGAGATAGAGGATAGATAAAAGCAGAACATTGGTGGGAAGTTGATACATTTGGTGTGATTTCTGTGGAAGCAGGAGAATATCTAGGAGAGCACATGGGTGCAAGAGGCTCATATGAGTGCACATTACCCCTTTTGTTTGTGTATCCTTGATTGGATTTTGGAGACGTAAAGCCCCAAGGTGAAGAGATTGAATTGGACAGAATATTTAACTTATTTTTTTAAATTATTTTGCATTTTTACGTGACTTTGAATATTGAAGGAGTGTAATTTTGAAGCACGGTGTGCCTGAAATAATGTTGAGAACTTTTATTAGGTACATTCAGTAAACACATGGGCGGTGTCATCTATTTGTTGAACCAGTTCTTGGATTCAAAATATGACAGCACTGTTTATTCTACAACGCTGGGATTTGAATAAGGTAAGCTTCACATCATCCACACTAGGTCGATAGAAAAAGTACAATAATGGACATTACAATGAAAATTAGAATAAAATGAAATTGTTATTTTATTTATTTTTCTATTTTCTACTACCTATTGGGTGGCAGTGGCAGGGACCACGATGCTGGTCAGACATTAAATTATGGGGTGTAAATTTCATGGTTACACATTACTTGTGTAACCACCCCTCATGTAATTAATAATACAATTTAATTATGTAAATTAATAAGGCACATTAATTACATTAATTAATGAGGCACATTTATAACGTCAATTAATGAACATCCTTAATTCCTCAAGGCGTTGCTCGCATTTCCTCCTCCTATTCAAATGGAGTTCGAGGAATCATTATGGTATGACTACATGGATAGAGGAAACTCTTGCGAAGTCCTGCAGTGACACACACCGAAAAAGGATGAAGGCTCGGGCGACAATGATTTGGGATCAACGAATGATGACTACTCTATCCAACATGGATGATCCACCCACTATGACCATGAAACATCCAGTGAATCATGAGGTAGGGGTTATGGGTTTTGATGTTCAATCTCTTCCCATTTATAAAATATATAACAAATTTTGACCATCTAACTTATTGTCTGCTCTACGTCTGGTCAAATCAAGTAGGTGGTTGATGCGGGATCTAAAATTCAGGGATTATTATTCCATTTTTTATTATTAAATTTTCATCATGTTTAAAACATTAACGTAGAGGGTACAGGCCTAAACCAACAATGCCTGAACCCTCGGATAAACATTTTATTGGTTTCATATTCTTGGTGTATCAATTAACACATGATCAATGCATATTTGAGAGATGTGAAATGATGGCGGAATCTCTAGAGGACTATCCAGATGGAAGAACAAACCACCGAGACTCACCTAGTGGCATGCGGAAGAAACTCTGGTGTGCATTGACCTATTGGCATTGGTTAATGGAATCGGAGGATGAGGGAGGTGGCCATAAACCGCTAACAGTAGTGGTTGGAAGGGCAACTGGCAATGGCTGACCGCAGTGACGGCGGAGGTTCGCTGGTGAGCGCCGCATTGAAGGGTCACAGCTTGATGTTGCAGAGGTGGAGAGATACAATGTACCTTCCTCCATTGGTTCTGCGGTTGGAAAGACATCACCACTATGAACCACCCATAAATAGTTAGAATGGATCATTTGAGTCATTCGGGAGATGGGGGATGCATGACCCCGACCCAAGTCGCTCGAGCAAGAGGGTCGTACCGCCTACTGAACTGGGCCGGTCTGCTGGTCGACCCACTGAAACCCAGCACAACAGGGCCTAACCTAACTGTTTTGGGCCATGATGGGTGAGACCTAGACTGAATCGGGTTGACCCCAACCCTGTTGGGCCGGCCGATCCCGGGTGGGGCCGAGGCGGTCTAACCCTGTCGAACCGGACTCAGACCACTCTCGGGAATCAAAATGAATAAATGGTCTAATTGAGTACCTGGTGTTTGTTGTACGAATAATATACATTGTTAGGATCCTTTTATATTGATAGTCTCATTGAGATAATCCATGAGAGTTTTGGAGAATTTTGGAGAATATACGAGTTGAATAGACTCGGAATCCAACCGAGCCCCCACCACTAGAGTCCTAATAACTAACAGACTGACAGTCCAATCGACATGTCGTCTGTGGCATAAGGACCCTTATGAAAAGGTTGTATTTTTAAGATACTATATGTGAGTTATGAATATTTTTCACATGAAACCTAGGTTGTATTGGACATGAATACAACCGAGCCTTTTTTACAAAAGTTCCCATAAATCACAGACCGAGCGTCCGATAGACACACCATCTATCACATTAGAACCCCAATGATGGGGTGGTCCCTTTGGTATTAGTTTTTGGGGAATTAGTATGAGATGAAATACGACTGAAGGCTTCAGGAGTTTAATTTTCTGGAGATCAGGTGGGCTACGTGCTGGAATCTAGTGGCTCGCTATGACATGAAGAGGAAGAGTGACAAATACGAGTCCGCATCAGAAACACAAGAGTGGGATGATCTAGCTATATGACTAATCATATATAACTCTGTACTGGCGACCAATAATTTTCATCTATGGATACCAAGATGAGTCATCATAAGGGACCAATAATGGTCCGCACCACCGACCAGTACGTGTCACCACTAGGGACAAATAAGGGTCAGCACTAGTGACCAATACGAGTCAGCAGCAACGACCAATACAGGTCAATATCTACTGACCAGTATGGGTCAGCATAAAGTGTCCAATATGGGTAAACATTTGAGTTACTTTGGATAAGATTATCTGTATTTACGAATAGTTATCCCCATCCCAATAACATCAAAGTTATACCGTTTTAGTGAGTTGTCTTGTTTTCATTATGCTATATGATTTTTATCTTTCATGTGATATTACCAATGTGGTATTTCATTTGATGTTTTTTTAGATTATCGAGATACATGAGGGGCTCTCAAGGTCCACTTATGGTTATTTTTATACACACCCTTGCATGGGCTCTACCCGCACGTGTGTGTCTATTGAAAAATACTAATCCTCTGGGGCATACTATGGAGGTTTGCGACATGGGGGAGAATGTTGTGATGGGCGCAGTCGAGATACTCTTCTTTGACTTTAGACATACTACTACTACCCTCCCAATAGAGATCCATGGTAGATGCAGTATCTTTTTTAAATTTCTTTTTATATTCTAGGGCTTGTATTCTGGCCCACTGTTTTCAGTTGACAGTTGTACTTGTGGTTGTACATTACTCTTGTGGTTATTTCTTAAATTTTTTGGTTATAAACAAAACTTTCCCTGTTTCAGTGTGTATTTATCTCTAAGTTAATGCCTTCCCTCTATCAGAAAAGCCGTCAGGTCATAGTCACCATTACCTGGCCTATGGAAGGCGGGCATGGGGTAGTCATATCTAGGCCTCATAGGACGGGTCATGACATATTTTGTTCTAAAGTACTTTCTCTATGAAAAGATGATAAAACCCCATTTTAATAATATATTATTTTATGAATTAAATTGAATAAGTTCTTATTATATTTCTATCATGTCTGTTAGTCAACTTTGCAAAAAAATTATTAATATATATATATATATAATTCATGTTGTTGTTAATACAATTCATTGACGCTTATTGAATATATTTGTTATAATTATTTTTCTAAATAAATAGAATAAAATGTAGTTTCATAGAAAACCAGTGTTGTGTGTATCACATGATAAGATGATGTTGTGTGTAACACATGAATTACAAGGTTTATAATAAAATGAAATCTATTAAAATAATATTATTATTTAAAAATATATTTCTTAGTACTATTATAGTCTAACACACATGGTAGCTCATTCAATTAATATGTTCCAAATTATTATCATTTAAATGGTAAGAAGGTCATGTAATTGTTAATATAATTTGGTAATATATATTACCAATCTATTTTATTCACACTAAATCATGAACCCCTAAAATTATTATGTTACTATAAGAATAGAGTTGATGATGTCTATATAATTGTTTTGGTAAAAATCATCCATCTCAACTATCCAAGAGTCATATATTATATTATAAGGATGATTCTCAACATGAAAAAATATGTGACGAGATAAATTCTACAACAAGATCATTTCTTATTGAATTATTGATCATTTCTCTACTAATTGATATGATGAGTTTATAAGGGTTCATCATATTAGTGTGATCCAATTTAATGAAAATCGTAATAAATAATAATAACACATGATGAATGTATAATTAAAAAATATATTTTTTATAACTTCATCATCATCATCAAACAAATCATTGAAACTAATAAATGATTTTAGAGAGATAATGTATGAAACTCTGAATACTCTTAACATTAGAAAAGTAATTTAATACAACAAAATACTATATGTGTCCTAGAAACAACCTCCCAATTAATGTAATTATTCATTTAATTAAATAGGTCAAAAGGATATCAATATAATGTAGATAATCAATCAATTAATGTCTAAATGGATATAGATGTGAAATGATATGAGGAATTTTACTTTAATATAGTTTATATGATTTTTTATTCAAGTAAATATTGGAATGTGATTATCATTTCATGAAATGATTCAATCTCTTAGTAGAAGAGGATCTAGTTGAAATGTTAATAGATAATTTCAATGAAACAATATTTTGGACTCTATCGATGGTGAGTTTTTTAAAATATTTATCTTATAATATGTATATACTGGACATTGAGAATATTTCCAATTGTTTTTGAATAGAAGGAACAATATTTTTTGTGGGGGTTTTGTTTGATGAAATTATATCAGACATTTTTTGTGGTTTTTCAATGATGTATGGAGGGTAGTAGTAATTTAGAAGTGTATATATGTAACATGAAACACTCAGTAGAAAAAAACTATTAGGTTCAGATTTTTATGCATAATTCAATGTCACCATGTTCAATGGTGGGTTATTTTTGTAATTAATATGGAAGAACCTCAAGATGATTGGTTTGGGTCCATAATATTGTAGGGGATGGACTATTTGTACGTGTTTGATGTGAAATTTAAAATTAAACTTTTATAATATATATTGTAATTACCATTTAATTTTGTATAAGAGTTTTATTTTCTGATAACTGAAAATTAAAATAGTGTCCTTTGATATATATAATATATTATATTCAAGAGTTTAAAAAACATATTTTTATTCTATTCTATTTCTAATTCCACTTATCAGAATGTTTTATATTGTTTTTAAATTTTATTTTTTGGGAAAAAGATGACCTGGTGTGGTGAGAAGTGGATGAAAAAAATACTAAATATCATATCACAAATTGATGGGAATGATCCCATGTACTTCTTTGTTACAAAAATAATATGTCGTGTTCATGTAATTTCTAATGATCATATGTTTTGTGGGACTTCAAAATAGTAGTATTAATGACTAGTTCATGGGTCTAAAATGAACGTCTTAAAGCAGAACCAAGTAACATTTTCATACATAATTTTATTAATTTAGTTGGATTTTAATATTAATAGATGGAATGGAATCAATATAAGGTATCATATAAACAAAAAAATTATGAGAAAGACATTTGATTATATAATATTAATATATTATATTATATCAATAAAAATAAAACGGATGCCCTATTAATAAGTTTGATACCAAAGTGAAATGGAAAGTATGAATGTAAGAGTCTATATATAAAAGAAACCAGTAAAATTTGGATATCATTACACTTGAATATAACATTTTTCATCTAGAAAGAAAAAAAATAATTATAATTGAGGAAGAATCTGATGAAAATAAATTATAAGCACAAAATAATGAATTTGATTCCATGATGAGTATATTTTTGGGAATTAAGTTGAAGAATGATATCTTCATTAATGATGATGTGAATGATTTTAACACGATTTGAAATCATCTAAAATTGTTTAGTATCATGTTAATTAAATAATAGTGGTATTTGTGATTACAAAAATCAATTTTATGAAATTGATTTGTAATCATTATCATAATGATTATCTCTTATTCCAAAACCAAATTAGGTATTTTGGGATGATCCATGGACTATATTAAATAATGAATACACATATATATATGTAAAAGAACCCTATAAATGATTACTCAATTAAGTTATTTATGGATGGTATACCCCTTAAACAATTCAGTAATAATGTTATAAAAATTTATTAGATATAAGGGAAGGTAATGAATCTTGTTTTGGACCAACATGTTACATTAATTCAATGATAGTTAAAGGTATCTAGAGTTTTTTATTGAGAATACATGATTTAATGGAATCATGTATTATTTATTTTTTGGAAATTTTTTAAAAACATGGATGATATACATGGAAAATTATTTGTCTTGGATGTTTTTGAATGTTCACAATGCTAATGTTGATGGTTTTAAAATGATATGAAATCTCATAGGAGGACACTTATGTTAAAATAGTAGAACTAGGTCAGTGTGTCATACAGTCTCTCCTCAAATATTTATAATGATAGACATATATATAAGGCCATTAAATGTAGTTTTGATTACTATTGGGATTGAATTGCACCTAAAAACAAATTTCCATTGAGTCATGGATGTATTTTTTTCTATCTTGAATGAAATTAGTTCATGAAATAACAAGTTTTATAAATGGGATGTTGATGAATGAGTTCATTAGGGGACATGAAAAAATTCTAGTCACTGGCTCTCATAAAGGATGGATATAGAATACATTTTTAGGTGACTCTAGAGATTAATCAAAAGGAGATGTGTTTCAGGCCAATATAGTAGTGGAAAACCTAAAGGTGGAAGATGTTTCCAATAAACTAAGATATATCTTAAAGAAACCAATTATAATAAACTATCTGTTATGTGTTTAGTTAAAACTAGTGAAGTAAATGATAATATTTATGTGATCTCAAAATATTTCACCTACACTATATTTTTTTGTGCAGGCAGTAGTACCAATTCTGAAGGGGTGATTCAACCGACTGGTGAGAGAGGTTCTAAGGATTTTCAATATTGGGAAATGAAATGGTATGATTCCTATGTTTAGAATAATTCTAAATAGTGGTCCAATCCACGAAGTCATATTTATTGTGTCATTTTGAACAACTTCATTAATTGATTGAGTGTTGATGGAGTGGTAGATAGTAAAACCATATAAACCTCATTCGAATAGTCAAATGGATAAAATCAATACGTAGATGGAAATTCACTTGGAGGATATGGTAAAGTTATACACAGTCTAAAGATGAAGGAGTGAAATAAATAAAACATGGACCTGGGGATCTATATTTCCATTATGAAGTAAAAACCAAATGGGTGCAAAGAATACTAATCTTTACCTAGGACAGTGGGGACATGGTCAACCAAAACATATGGTAATTCAAAGTAATTGGATCCATATATAGTGTTTGGTGGAAAATGGGATCAATGTATAGATGACATCTTATATTTATATAATGACAAGGAGGATACAATGATTGAGGCTATATGAGATGTTTTGGAGGTTCCTGGAGAGGATGTAGAAGAGAAGAATGAGTAATAGCATGTTATATTCTACTACACACCACAGATTCATAGATGGAGAAGGAGTCAATAGACCCTACATGATAGTATTGAGAGATATAATAAAATTCAAAGTAGGAGTTAAAAATACTCAAGCACTCACGTGAAGAATTAATGGGTGATTATTTAGTTGTTATTTCCTCAAAAGATGAAAAATATTATAAAATAGTATATGATTCAGTTTTTCTAAAAATAGAACTTCTCATGTACTCAGGTTATGAAATACTAGAAGTCATTCTGATGATTAAGGTGACAGCGGAGGATGTTGAACCAATTAGGGAAATATAGCACCAAGTTTACACTACTTGGGAACATAGTGATTAAATAGACAAGAAAGACAACAAATTGATTATAGTCTTAATCCTGGAAAATATCAACATAGAGGGATACATGAAATCTTGGAATTAGTTGGTGTATCTATATTAAGTCTTCATAACAGATGATCTGGACACATAAGATGATTATATTCCCTGTAAATGTTTTAAAGAGATGGATTTAAACAAGAATAAACTTTTCATTTACAATTATATTGTTTCTTTCAGTGTTTGACCTACTATAATCATTGGGATTCACACTTTTCCCTTAAATGTGTTTGAATATAATAAAATTTTACATTGGTACCAACTAGATGAACTAATGGTGACAATAATGGATGGAATCCTAATATCTAAGAGTTCTTAGTTATTTAATAGTATTCATTATACTCTTTATTTGTAGAAAAAAATTTCTTTCCTAAAGTTAATGTTGATGATGAATTATAAAAACATAAAATGTTTTGATATATTCATTCCTCAAAAGTAATGGAATATTTTGTTCAATATGAAGGGAAGGAAACAAATACGAAGGATGTTATAACTTATTCAAACTGATATTTAGGGGAAATTTTCAGTTTGATCTCAAAGATGATCTTAATACATTGAAAAATTACTAATGTCCCCATTAGTAATTTTTGGCTTACATTCTAAAACATAATTTTTTTGAATTAGAATTTATTTTTCAAAAAATGTTCCGAGTATAGAAATTATCTGAATGGATATTCATTTTTTTAATTTCTTTTAATTATAGTTAGTATAGATGAAGAAATTTACATAAATTATTCATGTATTGAATAATTATGTATGTAAATAACTTACTTCATAAACCTAATCAGAATTTTGTTTCTAAAAGATTAATATATTAGTAAAAAGGGAAGGCACATAGAATTATTTTGAACACAATAATGATCATGAATAATTATGTCTAATTGGATTACCATAAATAATAATTTTGTTAAAAAAATATGTCATCCATTATTGGGTATGAAATTCTAGATGATCAATGATGTTGTAAAACCGCTGAACATAGTTATCCCCATGTTTTTGGAAATATATCTTATATATATGTGAATGTTTAAGGTTGATAAAAAGTCATCTATAATTTGATGGAATAGGTATTTTCTTACTATTGAGATGAATAATTCTGAATGAAGGATGATTAAATGTGAAAAGTTATAATAACATGGAATGTTTCAAAAAATGAGTATTTCTTATACAATGTCTAAGAATTAGTGGATAAATAATTTGAATCTAAATATTAAAATGAAAATTTTATTTTCAATCTACATAGGATTATTAAAATGGAATATTTTTCATATATTTCAATTATCTTTAAAAATTAATATTTAGGTACAATATGAGATAAGCCATGGAGGTCAACTGATAATATGTCTCTTTTCAGATAATAAGAATTTATGATGTTTTACGATTTACATCCATATATGAGTAAAATATAGTTTTAATTGTAGATATATATATGTGTGTTAAATTTTTGGTTCCATGATGTGTAATGGAAATTAATTTCATATTTTTAAATATAGAGATGAATATAAAATAAAAATAAAAAAACATAATGAATCAAGAATATTTTAGTTAACCATGAACGATGAGTTTCATTTTCTATATAAAAATAAAACTAATATATACATGATTTATTTAAGTATTTATGTTACTTTGGATCATTTTGGAATTCATATTAAATGATCATGTTGAAGTAATGAATTGGTATAAAGATAAGTTGGTGTTAAAGGGGTTTAACTAGAAATAAAATTTTAGATTTTATTAAATATGTTCCCCATTTCATTGATATAACTACATCTGTATATTGTTTCACATTATTGTGTAAGATAGTTTTCTCATATATCATATGGATGTAAAAATATATTTCTCCATGTATATTATGATGAGGATATTTACAAGAAGAAACTGGCTGGTTTATTGGATTTCCCAATAAATGTATTTGTGTGAAAATTGAATTGAGTCATCTATATTATGAAAGGGACACCAATTAGATAGATTTATAATTTTAATAGACTCTTGTATGTTAAAGTATTAATGGTAAAGCCATGGTTAACTATTTTCACCAAAATGAATTATTGGATGACAGTGTCACCTTGCATCTCTATTATATAGTTAATATGTATTAAGTGGGTATAAAATTTAGAATGATTCACGATCTATATCATGATTATTCTATAAGAATCAAGTTGAATTCTCAATTAAAATCTTGTAAAATTATTGGGATATGGATTGAGAAATACATTAATGTTGTATACATTATATTTTCAATAAATTATTATAATTGAATTATTATCTAGAGGCTCGGTGGGATTGGATATTAGATGATAAAAACCGGTATTATCTGACACTATAAGATTTATAATGATTAGACACAAAAAATGGATGATAATTAAATATAGAAGGAAAAAATTATGTTTAAATCTGTGTTGAAATTATGTTTCATATTATTTCATGTGCTCACCCATTAAATACTTTTAATATCAAAATTTTAATATATTATGTGTTATATATAGGGAAACTGAAATTGAAATCAATTAAATGGGTGATCCAATATAAAAATTGAATATATGATAAAATATTATTTCAAAAAATCATCCATTTTTTGTTTAAGTATATGTTTATTTATTTGGATATTAAGAAACCAAGAACAGTACAACCACTTTTTTTTACCGATAGAGGAATGATAGTAGTCAAAATATATTGGAAATAAGAAGTTTAATAATTGTCTAAAATAGAAGTACTATTTCATCCAAATATAAAAGTAGGGGAAATAATATGGTTATGAAATCTATTTAAAGATATAAAGGAAAAAAAGAAGATGAAATATTACATTAGTGGAAAAAAATTAATGAAGAATCAGTGATTTAGTTGTGGAATATAGCTAGGAAATAGAATTTATTGTACATGTTCACTATGGTTATATCCAAAAAAATGTAATAGGAATACATGTACCTATCCAGGACAAGGGTGAATGAACGGATGGTGAAACACTACTATGGGTGGACGTTCATTACATTATATAGTGTAAAAGAGTTTCTATTATTTGTATAATTAATATAAATTGAGATTTTTCATCGGAATTTGAATCCTATTTGAAATAAAATATTAATTTCCTAGAAATTGAAGAACCATCCAATATCTCAATATTGATGTTTTAGGGAAATAATAATGGGATCTCCATTGGTAAAAGGTTTAATATGATGATGTTATTTTCATATATTTGTACATAATTCAGTGGATTTAATTCTATAAAATTGTGAATGGAATTTATATAAATTTGTTGGGAACATTGGTGATGAAAATTAATGAGTCATTACCTTAAATTTTGAAGGATGGATGGGTGTATGAGTGATTAAGATTATTTTTATTATACCATTAATTTTTCACTTGTTATCAAAAGTCAAGTTCTCATTACTATAAGGAATGAATAGAAAATCTATATAGTAGTTGGTCATCATAGATTTTTTATTGTGATATAGCATGATGTAGAACAAGACCCGTGTAAATAGGTGGTGGGATCCATTTTTACACATTTTATATGATGTGGAAAAATAATGTAATCTGATATATTTTATAATTACCAAATTTGATTTTCTAAGACGTATTAAATCTTATAAATAAAATTTATTTAGTGTTCTCTCATAGAACATGTATTTAATTGTCCAGACCATATAAAATAACTATTTCTCATTCAATATTTCCTTAGTTACAACATTTTTATTGCTTATGAGTGTTTCTTAATAAGACTATGTGTGTAGAATTATACATGGTGTGGTGAGTTGGGAATAAATAAGTACATATCATCTATTACATTATTATTCGGGGAGGATACTATCTAGTGAATGGTTAATCGATTGTATTATATAGTGATATAAAATTACATAATTATTTGTTTTGTGGGATTATTATCAAATAATATTAATTTTTATTACATATATTAATAAAGTATTTTTTTAATACTTATTCTATTTATGGGATTCATTTTATTGAAATTAATTTAACTGTTTCAAAATATTGAATGAATTTGAGAAAAAATTACATGATATTCTCATGTTTTCATAATAAGTTGACTATTAATGTTTATGTAAAAAATTTATTTCATTGAAAATATGAAAAATTGGAAACTGTAAAGAATAGAATAAAGATATTTTACTATAAAATTACATAATGTTTCTAAATGTAGTTTTTATGGGATATTAAAACATATGGGTTTTATCATGAATGAAAAATTATTCCGAATGATTGATTTTTTCAAAATACAGAATGGGATCTTGAAATACTATTGAATATATATTATTAGTAATAGTGTAAAATTAACTATTTATATTTTAATTGAATTTTATGTTACTAATATTTTTTATAAATGTTTGATAAATATATAGGACATTAAAATCATGGAAAATTTGGATAGTGCTTTTATTTTCAAAAATAATGTTGATTCAAACAATTATTGAAAATTTGATTTGAATTTATTGTTATTTATAATTCTATAATATATATAAATAAATGATGTGTTTAAATATCTAATTTAACATTAAGGATAATAATGGGTTTTTTGTTTCTAATGAGTTTCTATAAAAATTGAGATAAATATTTCAATACCCTTGGTTTATGATTCATCGGATTCTATAATGTTTTTCTATAATGTAGAAAGAAATATCTTTGAGAAAATGATTCTATAATTAATTTTTCAAATATGATAGCTGATATTCGTTTTACTCTATAAAGACCCTGTTTATGAATAAAAAATTCATTAGATGAAAAATATTAGAACACATTTAATATCTTATATCATATATAAAAAATGGATTATTTTCTAAATTTCTATACTAAAAAGAAATATGTTTTATTACCTAACTCAATGATGTTTTTATATCATAGCATGATATTCTAAAGATAATATCGTATAAAAGAAGGAATTGGGAATATTTTTAGACTTAATATGTTAAAATTTATGAAATAAATTATTATAAATGTATATAATTAATTGGATAACCACATAATTTAATAACAAGGTTAAAATGTATGATTAAAAAGAGATATATAATGATATATTTTTACTTAGTATTAAAAAATAGAGATAATTAATTTTGATGTGATTTTTTTTCAATTTAAAATGTGAATTTATTTTAAAATACTATTATATTTTTAGGTTATAGAGGTAAAAAAATATAAATAGTTCCATTTAAATGTTTTAAATATGAAAATTCCACATTATCGTAAAACTGTTTAATATGTGATTAGAAGTAATAATATAAATTTTTTTATTAGTTATCAAAATATTTAAATGAAAATGATTGATAAATAGTCTTCTATTGATAACAATGATGTACCTTTACAATTTCTAGGCTAAAATAAATTTTAACACCATATCTTTATTTTGGGAGATTTTATGAGTATATATATATTAAAGGAGTTGAACATTTGGAATAGAATTAAAAAACACTCCATTATTTAAACATGTTTTATTTACATATTTTAGTCACAAATGAGTGTGGTGGTATGTTTTTAATCATTGGGAAAATTGTGTTGTGCCTTGAATTTCATATATATGTAATGGTTCATGAATACCCCAGATGGATAAAAACGTAGGATTTTCCCTATAGTCCTATATATAATATATGATAGATAGGTTATTTTGTAGGGTTTTATTAAATGTATTATTCAATGATTTTTAGGATTATAAAATATCAAATATAAAATAGAATAAATAATTTTTTAAAAAATATGATATATATTTTTAAATATTGAAATACTTCATGATTTGTAATGATAATTCACCTATCATGTTATTACATTATTTTATCCATGATTAACGTTTATCCAGAAGTATTAGATGTTATTATAAAATTTATTAGTCATAATGGGAATAATTATTGTCCCGATATATAGAATATCTTCAGGAGAAACAATGATGTAATTTGGTACATAAAGTGACCCAATATGTATATTACATAGTGTTTCATTTACTATGTTTTAATGAATCATATTTGGAGTCCCCAACCCAAATGGCTAGCAATATTCCTAGTGTAATTACCTTTTTACTTTTATATCATTCTTCTAACAGTATATATAATTCTATAATCTTCGTTTGGTTTTGTATGATTGTAATAAATAAATATTCTAATATCAGTAATTATTTGAATATTTCACTCAAATTATGTTTATTTCAAACCACCCTCGATTGACATAGACTACAAAATATACATATATATAATGAGATAGTATATATCATTATTTTATATATTTTTATAAAATAATTATGTGATCACCCATATAATGATGTTATCTCCCATATAATGATGTTATCACCCATATTAGTGAAATACATGGTATATATTCCTTGACCTAGATTGTTCAATGTCATAGACTCAAGAAAGTACAAGCCATGTATATTGTAATAATGTACTTATTATCCAATGGTCAATAAATTTCTGAGTCAATGGGAATGAATGCAGTTGAACACTAGTATATCATGCATCTAATGGAAATGTGTATAAAAATACATTGGTTTGATAATGATCATTATATACCCCTCTATAGCTTGTGTGTCATGGAATATTTTTCATTTGTTTTTGTTTTCATAAATTTATGCATCTATAGATTCATATTTTTATTCAATTATATAAAGGTATATCTTTACCTAAATTATGGTTTGCTAAATAGGGAATGATTTTTACTCAGATAGGTACTCTAAAGGTTCTTTAGAGTAAATCCAAATGAATTTTCAATGTATATTCACAATATACTATATATGATGTGATATATGTTCTATTCTATGATATCTTTCCAAAAGTGTTTTATATAATATACAAATGTATTTTTCAGACTAGATTCAAATGATAATATTTTTGATATAATATTTGGTGAAATAGAATAATGTCTTTATGATATAATGAAACTATGATATAAATTGATATCTACCGTAAACGATAATTATATATGATGTAATAGGGATAAGTTATATTTTTTAATAGAAGGAATGTCCTAAATTATGGAAAAAAATATATATCCCCTATCCATTTAAGTAAAAAGTTAAAATTTATGCATATCATATAGAACTACACTATTATTATGATAGTTTTAGTTTTTATAAATCTTACAAAATAATATAAGATATAATTTCATTATCTTTTATGGTTTCTGAGGTTGAATGATAATGGTTATCAACAAATAGAATCCTACACATTAGTTATCATTAATGTGGTATTGCGTGAGATGTAATTAAAGGGTATTGATAGATTATTTAATGTTTTTTATAATATATTACAAATATTTTATAATGAATGGATATATTTATAAGGAATCAAGTAGTTCCCTCTTGGGATATAAATATAAATAATGTTACATTGGAAAAAATATGAGAGAGTGTGTGTGTGTGATTTCATTTATTAAATCACACGATATCAATAGATACTATCATATCCCAAGGGCCTCTTCATCCTTCATATTTTTCCAATTAAGTACTATAATATCATAGGGGAAGGATAACCTTACCCATGGGATGATTAATTTTGTTTCAACACATTGATATCTACAAAGGTGGGACATATTTCTAATAAAACATATGTTATCGTAATCAAATACACATATTGATGTTAATATATGATACCATGGAATGAATAATGTATGTAACACTTATATATAGTTTATTCATTTTTAATGAATTATTTCATATATCTATCATAGTATGATTGAGGCTAGGGATTCGATATTCCTTTAGCTAGTTTATTTGGTTTTTTATGATATAATAAAATCCATAAACAATTGTCACTATGATATGGGTTTATTATCGAAGAAAATTCAATATACTTCATCATATATAACTAAATTTTTCTTTTATATTATTTTGGAATTTCAATCATTCATGGGACCTCCAAATAAAATCTCCAATTCCATAAAACTAACACTATGTAAATTACTAATCTATTTTGAATCATTTATCAGCATTCCATGATTCCTATAGGTTGTACAAGATAAGTATATTTTAGTTCATGCCAAAAACAACCCAATCAATTAAATTATATGGTATATATTTTTTCAACATGAGTTGAGTAGTATAAAATCTATATTTAACTATTTAATTACTTTATGGTAATATCAATATAGACACAAACTAACAAATATGTTTCGTAATCTCAAATAGATATACATATCATGGTACTAAAAATATTTACCATCTTATAATATTTTTCCATAATATAATGCCACACTTAATAATATGTGGTCACTAATATAAATAATTAATTGTCTTTAGGACATATATATATATATATATATATATATATATCAGAAGTATGATGTTACCAATTTATTTTGATAATTTTAGTTTCCCCCATTATTTTTGACACCAAACATGGTTTAAAGATTTTATTATTTGAATTCATTACCCCATAGAATGGTTCTAATATTTCTATTCCTTACAAAGCCTCATATAATTAAATATGTATCAATCAATTCTAAGAATTATTATATGTAAACTCTTATAATTGGTTATGCGCACGAGATCTTTTATTATTGATCATGATTTCTCAATGAATGTCTGCTGAAAAATATGTAATAATTTCTATTTTCAATTTTATCAATTGTGATAAGTTATAATAATATTTCATATTAAATACATATCCATATGAAGAAAACTCAATAATATATATGTGAAACTATTATATATATATATATGAGATTATGATTATTGAATCACAATAATAGAAATATTCATAACATATATCATGATATTATATTTAATTGATTTTCTTGAATAGGAGGTAAATGAATTAATTTTAATATTTAGTCAACTTCTACTGAACAAACATCATATTTTTCTGTGTTGTTTTGGAAAAAACACCATTACATTAATAAGTACATCTTCAACTTTATATGTCACCATGTTTTGTGGCTATAATGGCCTAGATACTCATTGATTAATTTTATTTGCCTACTTATATATCAATCATTAAGGAAAATAATTATCTACATCCTTTCTCATACAAAATCCTCAAAATATTTTCCTAATATCAAATTATTTTTTTATAGTCTATTATTTCACTGTAAAGTATGAAATTTAAAATTATTTGATGAACTATTTCAATAAATTCATTAGAACATAAAATTATCACTTAAAATGATTTTAAATTTTTCATTCATTTAAAAAGTAAAAATTAGAATTCATATAATTTATGGAGTAAAAAAATCTTATAATGAATATTAATTAATATCTATAAAATAATTTGATCTAATATTTGTTAATTTACATTCAATCATCAGAGAAAAAAATATAAAAATTATGGTGGTTTAAAAAAGGACATTTTCATCCTACTTATCAATTAACATTAATCTTTAGCATTATTAATTTATTGAGATATATTATTTTTACACCACAAATCATCAATGACACTCTATTATTTAGGGATATATATATTTTCTCAGTGATAAAATATTTAATATATTAATCCAAAATATATTGAGTAAAATTCAAAAAAAAAATTGTAATAATGTTTATATGAAATTTCAATAACAATTATATATATGCAATTCTCATAGATGAGATATCATATCTATTTTATTTTTTAATGAAACACAACATATAGCCCCAACTCATGTGTAGGAAAATTGAAAAGTGTGGTCGAATGTATCATACTCCATACTAAAAAAATAATATCACTACATGAAATAATCTCCCAATCCTAATCAAAATTCCTCGTAGTGAAATGTATAGACTTCCCCTAGATCAGACATAATAATAACTAATATTAAAATAAGTCTTCTATCAAACTCTTTATATGCCTTTTGATATTTTTTATTACAATAAAAACATTAATCCCTTAAGAGTCAAATTCATCATAGGTTATAAAGTCATAAGGAAATAATAAATCAATTTCTAATAATATCATTCTAATCTATTGAAACTATATAAAATAATATAAATTAGTTTATTCTACTAGGAATTTAAAACCATAAAAAATTATAGAATATAACAAGTTATCATAAATTTAATGCACTATAAACATCACTTAATGAATGAATTTTTTCTTTTTAGAGATATTGGCATCAATGTCATGATCTCACAAAATAACCAACGCATAATTTCAAATGTCACACATTATTCACCAAATAAATAGTGTTAATTAATATGTAATGTATTAAAGATTCTAAGAAACTCTATAAATAATTTTTTAATATTCACATCACAAAATCCACAATCACTAAAGTGGAATTCAGGATTCCAAATTGCATAATAATTTATTCATATTGTTTATGTAAAATTAAAAATGAAATATTTGTTTTCTCTTACTATTATGACCATTATTTAATATATATATATATATATATATATGATATAGGTATGTTTTGTAAATATATTTATCTATCTAAAAATGGACAAATAGATCTCCATTTTAGGTAAAAAATTATTTTTTTCATCCCCATATAATTTACATTTCAATAATAATTATGAAACCCTATCCACTATTATGATTAATGAAAAATAATCCTCCTTAAACCCAAAGTGGATTACATTATCTAATAAATTTTTCAACTATAATGAAAAAATTACTATATTTATGTCCCTTAATTTTAATAGTTCCTTATATGGATATGTTAGAAAAAATTAGTTTCATATTAAAAAATTTCAATGTAGAATTTCACATCTATCATTTAAGAACTATTTTATAAATCCCAATGTAATACAACCTGAACAATTTGAACATTTAAAAACAATTATCACTACAGAGTATAAAATAACTAGTCCTTATTAATCAAAAAGGATTAAGCCATCATATCAAATGTTGAGGACACATATTCATTCATTAACATCACACAATCATAATAATTTATCAATAATGATGTTGAAAAAAAATATAACCCAATCATTATTAATTTATATTGGAAATTTTTATATAATGATCAAATTTATAAGAAAAATAAAAAATATTTCTTCCACCTTAGGAATAATAAATATCATAAGATATAAATACTATAGAATATTATTATTCATTATGAACACTTAATCACCTAAGTTAAAACAGTATCAATGGTATAAGGAATTAAATATACAAAAATTTCAATTAGATACACTCCTCACACAATAAAAAATTATATTATTCCCTACTTTCAAAATCTATATACACATTGATATTAATATAGTGAAAAGTTAAAGGTCTAGTAATTTCATTATATTACTAAAACTCTTTATCGGATGTAAAAATTCATTTATATTTCAGTTATAATATGAAGGTCTCTCCTCCAATATAGTTCTTTCCATTTACTAAAAGTTCATATTCAATATATCATTTTTTTTAAATGTGGTCCCCCTTAATCCATAATCATGGTTAGAGAATGAAATAATTACTTCCCAAAAAATTAGCTCATTAAACTCTATCATATTTATTATCCTTTCATAATGAATACAATGCCAAGGTGTTGTTTCACATTAATATTTGACAATCCAAATATTAGAACTCTAAAAATTCATTAATAAACTAATTAATATTAGGAAAATTGTGATGTTATTGTTTATTTATTATAAAAGTTCATTCATGTATTCATTTGATATTCAAATAAAAAATTCCCATTACATAACCATGGAAGGAAATAACAATCTAATATTCTAACGTTATACATTTTTATCCCATTTTTTGTATGATTTGATTGTTGCATTTCAACATTATATTTTATTTTCAATGTTTTGATATTTTAATTCATTCATTAGGTACATTGTTTTTAAAAACACAATATTTCCATCTTTTTTGTCATATATTTATTATTTTTTCTGAATTTTTTTTATTATAATTAATATAATTTATGTCTTTTATTTATATATATAAAATAATTTAATTTAACTTCATAGTTAAATATAATTTTCATAAATGAATTATGAAATTAATATTTACAGATGAAATTTATTGAGTAATGTTTTATGAATTTTTTGGTTATTATAATATCTAAATATTATGTAATGATGTTGATTTCTAGATAAGTTTATTAAATATTTATAATCAAAAATAATATTTATAATTATAAATATTTTATTTCATTTTATTTTTTTAATTAAATTTTATTAAATTTTATTTTGTATTATTTTTTTATATATCTATTTATAATATTTTGATATTTCTAGATGAATTATATATTAATTTTTAGATTATTTATATTTTCATTATAAATATATATATTGATATTCATATATTATAAATTTTTTATTTGGATTAATTATTTAAAGTATATATTGTATTTTAAATTAATTTTCATTTATATTTATGTTAAAAATATATATAATTACTTTTTATTATATCACATTAGTTTCATAACATATGAATATTATAGTAATATGTATTTGTAGTTTGGAATTATTATTATATTTAATTCTCTGAAGTGTAATTATTGTCTATAATATCACTTTTATACATACTAACAGTTACTGATGGCTAAATAATATATAAAGTATAAAGGATAGAAATATTGAGGATGAATTAGAACATTTACAAACACTTATCCATATCAGAACGTATAATTGTATCATAATAAAAAAGGGAGGTGAAGATTCTACTTATAACCCAGAGGGAAAAAATATTACTAAGTAATGCAAGATTAGTCATTGAGATATAGTAACTGTGCTTTTAAAATGATGGACTTAGAGGAGCCACTATTGTAAAAAAGACTCTCATATTAATAGTATCAATTAATATATTAAAATTTAAATTTCTAAGATCTATATATTATGTATATTATTTTCTTACTCTAATTTTATAAATACCTCTATTTAATTCCTCTTAATTTTATACAATTTTTTCTTATCTTAAAATTTTGGGCAATAAATTTCTTAAAATATATACAGGGAAACAAGTTATTATGTTATAAGTGATATTAATTTTTAAAATTTATTATATATAAGAGAATTCATTATATTCTGAAATATATATTTATTGGTCTATTATTACCCAAAAATACTTTATTGATTCAATTTAATATAAATTTCGTTCGTAAAGTGTTATCACTCATTAATTTTTTGAATGAATTACTTCATGAACCTTGAATAGAATAAATAGTATTTTTAATATTGTAAATTAATATCATGATGGATTTTGAAATAAATTATTGATGAAAAAATGATAAAAAAAAAGAAAAAATATTTAAATGAATTGAACCAATTTTATAAAAAGTAATTAATCATATTTTACTTACTCATTCATTACTCATGCATGAATGTATTTAACTATATTGTATTACTAAAATTATAATATTATCATGAGTTATGAATTATTATTAAATTTCTTGTTTGTATATTAATTATTTTAAAAATAATATATTCATTATTTTTAGATATCTTGTGTATATTATTTGTGACTGTAATAAAATACCAAAGAATAAATTTTCCGATTCATTTGTTTCACCATTTACAGGTTCTATCCAATCATTGTGTAATTGTTTATAATTTCAATTTTCATGAGAAATAGTAATTTAACAGATTATAAATCTGTAAATTTTGTAAGGGATGAATGGATTTCTTGTTAGTATCGTATCATCATCTTTGATTATTTTCATATTGAAATCTTTTTTTATAGTTTATTTTCTTAAGATGATAATCCTTACATATAAATCATTATTGAATGTAATCACAAAATATTGAATTGAATGCTACCCATTTTTTATCAACTCATGAAGACAAAAGAATGTTCCTATTTAACAATTCTTCATGATCACATACAATCACAACTCCATACTGTAGGTTCAATATATCAAGAACTGTAGTCTACATTAACTCCACAAAGCAGTAGTGATTATTAAATAAATTAACATAGCATTTTATATCATGATCAGTATATATTCCACATTTAGAAACTATCTCCTACAAACTTTGTACTAGTACATCCATTACACATATTCCAATTCTGAAAATATAACTCTTCTATATTTGAAAAAATTATATGATATGATTCATATGGTATATAAATTCACCAACCTTCTTTAGTCATTCATGATCTTGAATTAACTATAGATTCTTCCATTGAAACTATGTGGTCAGATCCGCATCACTACTCCTTTAAGGTCTTGTCTCCCTAGTAATCATCTACATAGGCAAGATAAAAAAATATAAATGATGTGAAACTACATGGTCATTATCCACTATTCCCCAACCTCATCCTCAGGGAAACCATCACCAATTCATCCTAATTATTAATAATCATTACAAATAATATTAAATATTTTATCTTTTTCACCAATAACATCATTAACCAGAATAAAAATCATTATCTTTCCACACTCCATATTATATAAACATGACAGTGTGCAATTATTTTTGAATCAACCCATTTAATAAATCAATAGGACAAAAAAATTATAATTATTCATGATAATTAAATATAATGACATAATGAATATCATCACTCATTTGATTATCTAAATTTTTATTTTCCATATGATAAACAAATTTCAAAATAATGTATAATGACTATGTAAAAAATTATATATAAATTATTTCATCCCATAATTTCCTCCAATATTACTATACTAATTCATTTAATTTTTATTTTCTTGTCATATTTGGGTGAGGTAACCAACACAAATAAACATAGAACATCCCATAATCCTTTTATATATATTTTTTAAAAGTAGATATCTTAGTAAAATTAGGTTTTGTAATAAGGGTTTTAAAAATCTATTTTATCGGTTTAGATGATGGACTAACCATCATGTTCATCATTACTATAATGTATAGTTCTAAAATGAAAAACAACTAACAATTAAAAAAAATTGATATCTAAATTTCTTCCATATATTTTATGGTGTTTAATAGTATTAGTTTCTATATGTAAATGATTATTCTTGCCAAATGTTGTATAGTTTATCATGATTATTATTTTATGGTGTGAAATAGATTACATTTAAAAATGGAGAAAATATGTATTTTTTTCAATTTAATTAAACTTGGACACATTAGTGATTTCCACAACATGAGATTAGATTTTTTTGGATGACCATGCATCAAATCATTGGAAAAAATTGATGAACCAAGAAAACCGAAGGAATCTAGAGAAGAAAAATGAAATTAAATGTTGTGTAATCATTACACAATATGTTACGGTGTATGTGGTGAATGAAAGTCCTTAAAAAAATATGATAAAATAATCATTTAAAATTAAATGGGGTGTAATTACATTACAACTGTTTTAAATTTATTAATGGTATTTTGACACCTATATTCTAAAATCATCAATTGTTTACATGATTTTTGATATATGTCACATTGTTGTACAATTCCATTATGGAATTAATTAACTATATATCTCGTAAATTACTATAAATAAATAGATATATTGTATCTATTAGAGACCCTAATCTAGAGACCAATGTTTTGAGAGACATGCTATATTATATAGGGACCTCACTAGTTCATATCCCTTAAATTTCTTATTTATTTTTCTTGTCCCCTTCTAAATAATCTTATTATCACATGGATATGGGGTTATACCACCTTACTCTAAGATTTTTTATAGTAGGGTTAGGGTGTGTTGGATTTATTTAAATTTATTTTTTCATATATTTGGATGGTGAACCTTATTCGGTGACTTTCTATCCCTTTCTATTTCTTCTATCATAACAATTGATAATCTAATAAAAATTAATCTAAATATTTCTCTACAAAAAACACTAAATTCTGAATGAAATTTTTTCAAACAATAGGGGAATTCATGTACAATGTTGGTATCCTAAAAAACTTTATTCATAGAAACCAACATTACCAGATCAAGGGAAATAGGGTATTGTTGGATTGTGGAGGAGAAACCATAGACATTGGATATTCATCGTCTCAAATCTGACACTGACTATGATTTAATCTGAATATTTTCATCAATCCATTTTCACCAAACACTGAAATTTAAAAAAACTTCAATTCATTCAAAACATATTTTCAAACAATGTAATCAATCAGCTTCATTTTCATTCTGCATTCAACATATTAATAAAATTATATCTTTCTAAATCCAAATAAAATTTATTACATTGTCTCTATGGATTGATATAGATCTCATGTAAATACTATGTTTTAATTAATTGAGTAGAATAGTTTATGTTTTTTAAAATATATTTTTTAATAGACCCCTTTGAAATTAACAACACCCACTTGGCAAATCACATTACATAGTTCGATATAAATGATCCCAAAAAGTTAAATAAAACACTTAGATAACCATACATACCTTGAAATAAATATCATTATAAATGAGATCATTGTTATGATGAATAATAATATATTATAATATAGATAAATAAATTAATACTCAAAAGTAATTACCAAAACTGGGAATACAAATTTCATAAAAAAAATTCAATAACCATATCTAAAAGGAACGAATAATCAACACCCTGCGAATATCTCGATTTTAGGTCCTATAACAATATTCTAAATGTTAATTATTTTATCATTTTACATTTATAAAGGGAAAATATTTTATATGTATACTATGGAGAACATTTAGGGGATGAGTGATATAGTGAACTAGATTTATATAATAAAACTAATTTATTTCCATATATATAATTATAAAAAATAATAATCTAATGAACTGTTTAATCAACAAAACTATTAAAAATTAACACATAAATAATTTTTTTTAAATGATGTCATTAATAGGCACTCATATGGATTTTTTTTTTCAAATGTAAATTTTGTATGAATATAAAAATACATGGTTTAATATTATAGAAACACTCTTTCTAAATCCTTTTGCATTACTTATCAAATTTTGAATTTGATAATAATTTAGTTTTTCAAATATATATTAAATTATCAAAACCATTTACCGAATGAAATATTTGGGTTGATCAATACTTTGGAAATCATAACCCATAATGGAAACAAATAGCTAGTTATTGAAACAAAACCAAAATTATACATCACACATCAATCATAATTTAAAAAACAAGTAATCTCCCATGAATATGTTGACTCTATTATCAAATAATATTATATAGAATTCTTTATAAAGAAATTTTTTTGTCCAATGGCAATTTTTTTAAATATTTTTAAATCCTTCACGCACACTCTGTATAAATACTACTTTAATGATCCATAGTGATATTTGTTCATTATTTCAAGACAAAAAACATCATTTTCATTTTTTATTAATCCAATTCAAAACTTACCATAAATTATGAAAAAATATAAAAAAAAATTCTTTTATTTGGAATTAGTATTAGAAATCAACATCCTAATATATGAGAAAATTAAATTCCATGAAAAATATTTTTAATTTTCTTTAAAAGATTATTTTTAAAAAATAAAATGTTAAAATTTAAATCAGAAATTTAAAAAATATCATTTCTATTATAGCATATAAATAATCTAATTTTTTTATAATAAATTACTTTTTATAAAATTTATTATATGGAATTTGTTATATTATTTTATCATACATAAAAAAGTTATTTTAATATCAATCGCTAATAAAATTGGGGATTATTCAAATGAATGAAATATATCAAATCCACCATTCCTAACATGGAATCCTAAAATCTATATATATTTCAAGTCACTATAAAGATAATAATGTAGATCATTTAGTCCCTAAGAACACATATATCCAATAAATATCTAGATCCATTATATTTAATATTCAAAATCAATAATTCCAAATCATTGAATGACAATGTAGGAAAAATAAAAGAAACAAGGATATAAAATATTTATGGATCTATTACTAGTGATATAATGTTTACAAAACAAATTATAGACTGATATCTTTCAAACATTTGTGTAATTTCTTAAAATAACTTTTGATAAACATCTATAAATTATATATGGATATATATTCTATTAACATGTGATAATATATTGACACAACGTTTCTAATATTACTATTACGTCATTTTAATGATAAAAAATAAAATATTATTAAAAATAAATAATCTAAAGGATTAGTATATTTGGAAAATTATTATCAAAATTATCATTTACATAATAAAACATTAACATTATTTAACTCTTTCTTCTCTATCATTTTATTGGAACTCATGTTCTTTTTATTACATATAATCACCTAAAGATATACATCGAAAAAATGTTTGTTGTAAAATCCTAGTAAGAGGATAAATAAGAGAAATGTAACATATGTGATCATTATTATAATCAACATAATGTATGAAAAGTAACATAATTAAAATGATGATAGGAATTACTAGGTAAATTTATGAAATGTGGAAATGAATAAAAATAAATCATCAAGTCATAGTGGTAAAATAAAACACATTTTTTTGAAAAAGATCTCATATTGTTCATATAAATTTCAAAATATCTAATGAGATACATTACTATACACAATACATTGGGGTGTATTATAATTCTGACCACACTCGTTGCAACATAACACTTCTATTTTCATGAATTCCACAAAAAACACATTGTAATATTTGATATAAAATTACCCATTGAATGGAATGGAATATATTTTTCAAGAATAAAGTCACGAATAGTGTTTGGGTTCTTAAATGAATAAGGGAATAAGATGATTAGTATAAGAATCATCATTCATGAGTGAAAAAGAAACAATCTCATGAGAATTAAAAGATAAATTTTTTTAATGATTTGTTATTTTGGTAAAAATCATTGAATAATCATAAAAAATTATTAAGAACATGTATATCCAAGAAAATAAAATTTAATGGAATTGAAATTATATTTATGGAACATTAAGAGAATATAAAAGTAGAAAATGGATTGTAATATAGAAAAGACAATGAAATAGAGTTGGGTTCGAGTATCCCATTACATTATATAGTAATTATTTATACATAATAAAATCATGTATAATAAAAATGAATTCAATATTTAAAAAAACATTTAAATCATGACTTTAATGAATTATTTTTTTATTCCATTTTTTGGGCTTATTGGCAAGTTATAGTGTTTAATTTCATCATTTGGGAGTGTTGGTTTTTTTTATTTTCATTATCAGCTCACGTGTATATGAATATATAAGATCATGTAAAGTAGGAATAATTATCTATAATTGATATTATATATTATTAATTAAATTTTATAATATTTAACAACCCTATATATCTTTTGATATAGGGTCTGAAGAAGATTGAATGTTAATGAAAATTAAATAATAAATTTTGGCGATTTCAAGACCGCAGTAATCTCATATCATTATATTTATGATTATGATTATATAATACATAAAAAAATATATAATTCATAATATTTATAATAAAATTCAATTTAACCCTTAATATGTTTTTATGACCATCCTTTAAGGTGGTACAGAAACATGAAAACACATCGTCCTTGGTGTTGGTAAATTGACACACCACAAATGATATTTTCATGTTCACTAAAATGGAAGATACATGGAGATGAATTGTAACATAAACATAATAACATTACTATATATGAAATATAATTACGAAATCATTCCAAATTGAAAATATGGGGTGAGGTAAAGATAAAAATGAAATGAAATTGAAATTAAATTAAATGAAAAAGATAGGGAAATTTAGTTATTAGATTTCTCATCCATGAGAACCTCTATAGGGGAATTGTTTTCTATTTTGTTGATAGAATGATCTTAGGTACATGGGTGGAATTATTAGGATGTTTATTGGGTATAATTTGGTAATGTGTCATTACTTGGAAGGATTTATTAGAATAAATGTAGAGTGGTTATATTTATAGAAGAGGAAAAGATTTTTTTACTCATTATTTTTTATTAGTTTATTAATTTGGATCAAGAATATGAAAATTTTGAGAATTATAACTAATATATATTAATATAATTATGTGTATTTTAATATTATGGTTCTTAAATCACAAATGAATGATTTAATAGTATATTTAACTTATAATGCATATATATTGTAAATTACCGTAATATATAGTTTACCAAAAATTCTTGTATATCAGATAATCCCAAAAATAATATCAAAATATTTTAAGAAGGGTATAATTAATAAATGATATATATTTTATGAAAATATATATTTTGGAAATAAAATCATCATTTACATGGAAATTGACAATTTTTAATTTATAAGTGATTTTATGACACATTGGTAAAATTATAAGGTCTCATAAAATTATATTATTATAATAAAAAAAAGATATTAATTTATTTAAAATATTAAATATATTTATTCTTTTGAATAATTATATTAATTACTGAAATATTGAAAAACCTTCATGTTTCATAAAAATGTTGTCAAATTATTTATAATATTTATAATATTAATTTACATATAAAATGATATAATTATGTCATATTATCACTTATAATGTGCTTAAAAATAATTTATACTTTCATAAATTAGTTTTCTATTCTATTGGAAGGATTACTATTCTTAATAGTCACATTACTATTCCTAAGGTCAAGTTACTATTCCATTTGTATATGTTCATTAATTCTAATAAAGGTCTCTTATTTCCATAAATATTTATTTATAATGTTATTCTTTTCTCTTCTATGTTATTTTCAGAAATTTATAATATATGATATAACCATAATAACATAATTTACAATGAGAATCTTTTAGGCCATTAATATTTTCCCCTTTATAAAAATTCTCCCTCGAAATTTCAATTTTAATTCTAAGATAAAAACCTATGACGGTAATTCTCTATCAGTACTTCATATGGTTCCCATGTAACCTCTTCGTTATTATTGTTTTTCCATTGTACATTGAAAAGGTCAATCATATTGTTCTGGAGAACAAGATCTGTATGCACCAATATCATATCTGGATGCTCCTCAAAAGAGATATCACATTCTTACTAAATTTGCTCTGGACTTAGTACATTTGATTAATCTGGTAGTTACTTCTTCATCTTGGATAAATGGAATGAATCATGTACATGAGACGTGGTAGATGGATATGCCATTCAATATTTCATACCTCTAAAAATATCAATAATGCTAAAAGGACTGATATACATCGGACTAATATTTCCTTTATTCAAAAATCCCTTGATCTTTTTCAATAGGGATATGTAACGGACTACCATGTCTCCAAAAATTAATTCAAGGTCTCTGTGATGCTTTTTTACATATGTCTTTTTTCAAATTTGGAATAACATGATGTGTTGATGAATGGTTATCAAATTCAAAAAAAATTGGTTCCCCTGTTTCAGGTCATATAATCATACATTCACTAAAATCATCCAAGCATACTCAGGTTCTGTATTTTGTTTATATAAAGATATTTATATGGATCCATTTGGAAGAATGACTGGTAAATATTGTTGTAAGAGAAATCAACTATAGACAGATGTTGAACCATCCCATTTGAAATTAATTGAACATGCATTAAAAATTATTCTAATTTCTAAATATCCTGATCATATTGGACATTAGTTTACTAAAAATTAAATGAACAGATTTTCATATAATTTTTTAGATATTAATTGAATCTTTTCACAACCATCAAGGTGACTCTTAAATCCTGATCAAATATAATCAATTTTTGTACACTATATAGCATTACCATTTCATGGATCCGTATACATTGAAGCAGATATAGTGTTAATTTATCTCAGTTTTGAAAAATGTGATCTATCCTTTAAAGATGATCCACAACAATCCATATGTAATTGTTTCTTCACGATGTATTTTGATTCCCATTGACAATGTACATAGTGATGTTTTACCATTTTAATGTTGTTATGGGTAATTGTTTCATCATCAAATTAGACATTTTCTTTTATACATACATTATCTGAAAAATGAGGAACTATAATGTATATTAATTGATCTAAAATATCATATTGTCCAACCAAATGTTTTCTCAGTGATTTATTTTCATCTTTATTCTCCTTAGTTCAATAGTGGTGGTTGTGCTATGTGGGTCATTTTGAATCATCTTCATTATTATGGGATTATATTCTAAACATACTCATGGCCCAAATCATATAATAAATTCTAATATCTATGCATTCTCCCCTTGTTAAAACATCCAAGTTATTCTAAATTACCACATCATTTCATTGAGAAACCTTTTTTTCCCCTGAGTGAAGAAAACATTTGAGGAAGGATTGGTGATGTTCAACCCATAATTATTCCCATGAAAATTTGTTGAAATTCTAATAAGACTATATCCCTCTAGATTTGAAATATTGATAAATATGCATAATCCTTTCTACATAGAGAATCTTCCACGTTATTATCTTTTCTATAATTGGAGTAGATTGAGTAGACATAATCCTTGGAGAGGTACAACCATATAAACAATAACATATTGATCCAAATATTTTAGAATATATTTTTATATCTATTATGATTATAATATATTTATGAATTCTCCCCGATATTTAATGCCGCCAGATTTTATTGCAAAGATCATAGCTAAAAACTATCAATCATGTTTGGGATTGTTTATCTCTAAAGTTTTCATCTACCTTTAGTTGTAGGCTATCACATAATCATTTTTCATTAGAACATATCCTTTGGCTTTATTACAGAATTAAGGAATACCAAAAAAAAATTCCCACTTGTAATATATTTGAGTACTTGTATATGGATATGCTGTTTTATTAACTCATTGATGAAATATATACATTTAATTTTCTAAATAAAATTTCACCCATCTGAGTGAGCTTTATTAGTGTCTTTTTCAATAATGATATATTCTTAAAAAGTCAACATTGATACCCATGAAGGAAAATAAATCTTCTGATATCTATTATAGATGTTATTCTAGGCCCCATGTCTATATCCATTGCATTGAAAGGCTCCACAAATATTATTTTGATGGAAATAACATTCCCTCATAAGGATAATTCCTCAATCTAAAACACATAATTAAAATATAGTTCATAAAAATTCCCTCATAGAAATTTCTTTAGAAAAGTATTAAATTTATCTCCATGTTTCCCCTTTCACATGGAGTGTATTATAATATTATGGATAAAGACTAATATAAAAATTCCAGGTAATCTCTTAATACTCTATTCACGAAGTACATGAAAATTTATTAATAATTAGTGAGTTCAAAGGGATTCACTGTGAACTCATAGTGTCCATACCTCATTAGAAAGGAATTATTTCAAATAAATTCAATCCCCATATTTAATTTTTAATTCATGACTAAAGGTACATATTATTGAAATACATGGCACGACAAATTTGGTAAAAAACTTCATCAGTTGGTATAATGGGATACATGTTAATTATATATTTATTTTTGATCTCATGATAATAAATATTAATCTACATTTATCTATCCTTAATCATGAAGGAGAGGACTGGTGCACCCCTTGGTGAGTCACTCAGGATTTATAAAACTAACGTTCACATTATTTTGTATCTTCATATTCATTTCTGATAACTAAATTTGTGGAAACCTATAAGGTTTTTTTTATATTCATAGATTCAAGAATATGTTAAATTGATAACTCAACCTATTATTCTTTAGGAAAAAAATGATATTATTTGGGTAGCACATCAATGTATTTCCTCAAAATAATCATGCCTCAAAGAATGATTTTGTAATTTGTATCAATCATTTTAGGTATATATGCATTCACATAATGTTATAATACTCAAACAAGAGATGATGGTTCTAAAGGTGAATTATCATAATACGTGCAATTGAATAGAACTGACAGATGAATCCAGAACAGGGGACTAATATCCCTTTCTCAATATATTATATTGGATTTGAATAACCATAGTCAATTTATACCCAATATAACATCAAACTCTATGAAATAATGTAATACAATATTTTATTTCAGGTTCAGTACTCAAACAATAACTAGGGAGGAGATGTATATTTTGGGTGAAATAATTGCACCATAAGTTGTTGTGAAATATAAATCAACATCCATATTATTTGTTCATGTTTGAGAAGTTCTTCTAAACTATCATGATAAGAAATATTATGTAGAACCAAAATCAAATAGTATATTCACTATTCTTGAAAGAATAACTAGTATATTTATCACCATGTCATTTTCAATATCAAACTCATTATTAGTAATGACCAAATCCTACTCTTGATTCTTTGGATTTGTTGGATTATTATGTTGATTACCCTCAAGGACCCGTGTTTTAATGCACTGGCTGGCATAGATCCCATGTTTCATATAGATGAGGCATTGAACCATGTTTGGTTCTAGACTTTACCCTTCCACATTTTCTTTTATCCTCATGTCACATTGATATTCGTGGGATAGATGGAATTCACTCCCACACATATATCATTATCCTACCCAATTGATTAAGTTCCCATGATTCTTATTTTCAAAATATTGAAATGTGAGTTGTTTTTTTTCATCCTTTATAATTAGATCCCCTTCATTAAAACACCATCAATCGTTTATTATCATCAAGAAAAATGGATAGTATTCCAATCTCAATCTCTACTTTCAGATCACATCAAACAACTTCTTCATAATTCCCAATGACAAATATTTATTGAGCCTTTCTATGGTGTGGTTTTATTGTAGTAAATAATATTCATATTTTGTTATAATTATGGATAAAAACCCCCAAAGAGTATATTTAATGATTTGTGATTTTATTTATTTTTCAGGACAGATTCATATTATTTTCTTTCAACTGTATGAATTCCATATCCATATTTGTATGAAGAGTTTGATTTATATATTTTCTTAATAAACATTATCTTCTTTTCTTCCCACTCCATCTACTCAATTTCATCTTTTGGATTAGAGTTTTTACTCAACCCCCACCATTTATTAGCATCTCCATCTAAGTGATAATCTCTTAGATTGAATTTCTAAATAATTGAACATTGGTGAAAAAAGACCATATACAACATGTTAACCCATTATTCTATTAAGAGTGGACCAGAATATCTAAAAACAGTGGTGGTTGTTGCTGCACAAAAGTCTCAATATCTAGTTTCTATCTGTTATATGATGGTTTAAATTCCATGTTTTTCAGTTTAATGTTTATAAACGTTGAATGATGGGTAATTATTTCCCTAAAATTTTGATCACTACATCAAAAGGAATCTGGGATGTCGTTTGGGGATTCGTTGAATTATCCCTTTTACAGGTTGTTGGATTTGTTTCTCCTCATTCCCACAATTTTTTAAATTAAAAAAGGATTTAATAGAAAATTGTTAGTAAGTAATGAATAAATAAAATATTATATTGTGAAATTATCATTAAATACATATCTTTTGGGATCAAAATATTTAAAATTTCTCTAATAAAAAGCATCATTGGTGTATTTTTATATCTAGTCTCATACAAAGGGTTTTAAGTATGGTCTTATAGTCCCCATTAAAAAATTAACTAAACCATTTATTTAAAGAAACTATATTGTTACTGATTTCCTTACATTAATATTAAATAATTTTAAATATAAAAAATATAATATTTCTACAAATATAGGATCCAATGGTTTTGTGTATTTTGAAAATTAGGACCCAACACAAAATTTACATAATAAAAATTTAACATTATGTAATTCCATCTTCCCTAGATTCTTATTTTCCCTCATGTTCCACATAAAAAAATTAATCTCTTGAAGATATAAATCAAGTGATGTAGATATAAAAATTCCCAGAAAGATGATGAATAAGATATTTATAAAATTGGTGTATATTATCATCACTAAAATAATGTAAAAATGAATATAATAATAATCATGAGTGGAAGAATTAGATTAAGTAATGTAATGGAGGAATACATAAATTTTAGAAACTATGTATTAGTTTAAAAATACGATATGTAGATGTGAAAAATATTTAATAACATTCGTTAATATTTCATTTTATTTCATGAGATACATCACATTACACAATTCATTTTAATTCAATATAATTCTAGGCTCACCTGTCACATCATAACATTTACATTATCATTCATGACTTATATAAAGTATTAAAATATTGGAAATATAATTACCCATGTTTGGATGGGGTTTAATTTCACATGAATACATTAATTAATAAAATTTAGTATTTAAAAATTAAAGAGGGAATAAAAATCTTTTTATATGAATCTAAAATCAAGAGTGATGAGGAAACAAGCTCAATTGAAGAAAAATATATATTTTTGAAAAGAATGGTACTTTTTTAAAATTCATTCAATTGTCATTAAAGTAGATCAAAAACATTTTTATCCAAAATAAATAAAAGTGAAGGGAAATGAAATTATACATAGTGAAAATTAATGGAATAGTCATTCATATAGAAAAGTTAAAGACTGATAACCAAATGAAAATTTGTTCGATTCGAGAATCACCTTGCCTTATGTACAAATTCAATCATCAAAATATTATACAAGATAATAAAAATTAATTAATTAATTAAAAATTAATTAAACATTTATTCAGGAATTTTATTCATTATATTAATATAAATTTCATTTATGGTCTATTCGACGAGTTATATATATTAATTTCTCGTTATTTAGATTTTTTTGCGTTTCATGTTCGAATCACTTGTATATGAGTATGGTAGTTCATGTAAAATTTGAATAGTTATCCCAAAATCAAATTATTGGTTTTTGAAGAAAATTAATAAAATTAAATGAAATTATATATGATTTAGTTATATAATATTAGTATGATTGAACATTAGTGATAATTATTTAATTAATTTTGGTACTTTTACAACCATCATAAGCTAATATAAATTTATATAACGTCATGATTATATATTTCACCCACAAAATTTTATATTTTTTTAATATGTATATTTCAATATCATTATACCTTAATGATGGTTTTATAACGTTCCTCAAAGGCAGTTTCCAAAACATGATAATGTCATCATCCATGGTGGTGGTAAATCAACAAGCCATGAATGATATTTTCCTGATTATAAAAAAAGAAAAGTGAAAATACATTATACATAAATTTTTAAATTAACATAATAGAAATTAATAATATAAAATTTAATTGGTTTACAATAAATATTGTATATGTTTTGGTTTGGAGAATATATATAAATAAATTAAATTGAAAAGAAGTTAAAAGATAAAGAATGTTGATTTTACCTCATGAATGTATCAGCATTGAGAACCCACTATTGGAAAAGGAATTAGACTTTTGAGGATAAAAAGAGATACTAGACGTGGGGAGGAGATATGGAAGTTGATTAAAAAGAATTTGGATATGTCTCAATGAAAGGAAGATGCAGGTGTAATAGTATCTTTGTGGAGGAATTTAGACGGGAGGAGAGGCTTGTTTTATTATTATATTTTTCATTTGATTATTATTTTGGATCTAGATAATCAAAAGATTCTGAATTATCATTAAATATGTTAAAATAAATAATTTTAGTTTTAGATAATGATTCCTAAATCTATAATGATGAATGTAATAGTGTATAAAATGTAATGAATATATACTTTAAATTAACATGTTTTACTATTCACAACAAATTTACCTATTTCGAAACAAATTAACCATAACAATTGATCGATATGTAGTTTCATAAATGACCTATATTTGATGAAAATGTTTTTCTTGATATGTGTATATTTAATTTTTCAAAAAAATAATCATTAACATGTAAAATCAACGTTTTTAAAATTTTAACTGATTTTATAACACTGTGAAAATTTAAATAAGGTCTCATCAAATTATATTATAATAATATGAGAAAAAATACTTATTACTGTATACATTTTATGAAAATCAATTATATTTTATAAAATAATATTAATTATAAAATTATACATAATCATGTATACTAAAAATGCAAGCAATTAATTAATAAATTTCAGAATTTTTATTTTCAAATAATATGACATAATTATATCATTGTACCATTTATAAGATCACAAAATTTTATTTATTCATTCATGGATGAGGTTACTACTATATTGGACGAATTAAAATTCCAAATGGTCACATTATTATTCCAATGTTCACATTACAATTTAATTGGTATAGGTTCCAAATTTCTAGAATTAATTATTACTTCATTAATTATACATTTATAAAGCTTTTTATTGTGTCCTATATGTGACTTAAACTATATGGTATAATAATAAGAAGTAAATTTTCATTGATATAATATGGTTCACTATATATTATAAATATAAAATGATAAATACTCTTATATTATTAATTATTTCTTAATTTATTATATTTTTATTTAATTAAGAAATGAATGTTCAATTAACAAGATTAAATAAATTAGTTTTTCTGAGAATATATATAAAAAACAAATTCTATAAATAATTTATTTGACAATTAAAATGAGAATTAAATATAATAATGAAAAAATATTTTCATATAAACTACTAAAATATATTTTAAGTTAATATAAAAGTTGAATTGTAACACCAAATGATATTAATAAATTTTTATTAAATTAAAATTTCATTGAGAACTTGTGTTACTCGTGTCATGGTGTTTTAACACATTGTGGAAAACTATAAGTATTATTATATAAAAAAGGTCCTATTAAAATTTTTTTATCAAGTGTTAATTACTATTATTTGATTTATTTTAAATAATAAATATTTTAATTTTATATAAATAAAGAAAATTGATAAAAAATAAATATTTTTTATTAAAGTCCCTTTAAAAAAAACTATTTTTGCGAAAAATATTTTTTTACTACTTTTTGAACTATAAAAAACACATATTTTTTGAACTATATAGAAATATAATTTTATAAAATAAAAATAATAATTGAAATATCCATTTTAAAAATTTTATAGATATACTTTTTGGGATTTCTCTAAGATTTTTACATTTTGATCAGTATTGGAAATTAGTAGTTTTTATTGAAAACTACAATTTAATTTAATGATTTTATAGGGTTAATTTTTTTATATATTTGATTAAATTATGAAATTCAGCAATAATATTTAAATTATTAAAATTTAATGTATCTTAATAATATTCATAATTTTTTTTATAAAAAAAATTTTAATCTTTTGAACATGTTCTCAATGGAAAACATGTTTCAAGGCATATTTGTGCGTATAATTTTAAATTTTATTTTCAAACATTTGTGAATTTATTTTGGAATAAAAATGGACACCATATTTTTAATAATATTATTTTTTATTAAATAGGTTTAAATTTAATTTTTTCCACAATGAATAGTGAAACATTAAAAAATAAATTACTATGTTTAAGATGAAGATCTATTTATCAGGATGTTAATCTAAAATGATATAGGTTAATAATAACCAAATATATTTTAAAAACATATTTTATATTACTATATTTAACTTTGAATGTATGCATATTAGTCATATATAACTTTGGATCCTTTTGGTATGTGATAAACGTCAATAATCATTATTCCACCCAAAATTAACATTTGTTCCACTCACCTCACTTATAAAAGTTTTAAAAATTCTCATATCCTATTCAAAAATTCAAAAAAATGTTTTTTAGGCCAGTAGACCATATATTTTCTTTAATTACATACCCTAATCCTAGAATCATTAATTCATTCATAAATAAATCTTATTATTGATTTTGCTGAAAACCAAAGGAGGTTACTCAAAAAAATAGGTAACGTTATTCAACAAGTGTTTTTACTTTATTTCCTCCTCCACTTAATCCAATTATTATTAATGAATAAACATATTATATTATCACTATATTAAATATTATTATATTTTTTATGATAAAGTAATGATATAAACTGACTTAAACATCAATCAAATGGAATACAAAATCATCATTCATGTCAGAAACAGACTCCCACATTGCAAAACTAATGTTATTGATTTTCCACAATGAACTATCAAGGGTATATATAATGTTGGATTAAAATTATATATATGATATCAATGATATTATTAAACTAATTTAAATATTATAACACATACACCAGATTTTTTTATTCTATAAGAATACAATAACATTGCTTATGTGTGTGACAAACTACAACCTCAAGACGCAATATAATTCATTTAGGCACTACAAAAATGTAATAATGATTTTATAAATGAAAATTATTTATAGATATGAAATAATAAATATTATTTATTGAGAATTTATTATTTAACTCTATTTATTTAAATACATTGAGAAAATGGTAACAAAAACAATGTGTACGTACAATCTATAATCTCCATTAACGGTGAATTTCATTTTTGATCCCTAAATTTTTCATTTTACTCTTAATTCATATATAATAAATGTAAATGATATATAATAAATGATTATACTTTTGGATATTATGGAATCATGATCAATGGAATTAAACAAAAATTTAAAAAATCAAATCACGCATGAAAAACAATATAGTTATTTCCCAAAATGGGACATTATCCATGAATTGTTAACAGATATTTTATTATATGTCATAATAAAATAATATATAGTATGGTATATATTAATATGGTTATATAATATATGGATTATAAATATATATTTAACAAAAATGAGGATTGAATATGTACAATATAATTCAAGACATATGGTAAGGGATATTTGTCTCAATTTTTCTTATTTGATAAATAAGTTATGTTTTGAAACTAAATTATTTTAAATTGTTTATAAAAAGTCACGTTGACATTTATTGTATGGAAGCTATTTATTTTCATGGTATTCAATGATGTTTTATCATTTTTTTCATGTGTAAAATTATTCATAGTTTCAATAGTGGTAATCATTTAATGATACAATGTAATCATATATCATTGTTGAACATGAATATGATTCCAATGATGAAATATAGTTATCTATACCAAATAATTCTATTGTATTTTTTTAACAAATGTTTATTAATGGATAATACTTTTTTCTCTTAATTTTACTCTATTAATGTACTCGAGAGTTCAAAATAATGATCTAAGGATAATCATCTTCTAATCCCTCTTCTGTTGAAAACCTAGTTTCTTCCAAAAACATTTTTTGTAAAATTTTTTTAAAAAAAGTGTTTTCAATATTATATAAATATTAAATTTTTTTAAAAAATTCCATGTATTACTACTAATTTTTTATAAAATAATCATTTTTTGTTTCAAAATAAGTTCTATTTGGATTTTAATAAAAAAATTTAAAATGATAGTTGTATTAATTTCTATGACATGAATAGAAATTAAAATATTCCATGAAAATTATTTTCATTAAATCTAAAATTACAAGTATTAATGTGTTATTTTCAATGAAAGGGAATATCACAATATTAAATCAATTTTTAATTTTAAAAAGATTAATTTTATATGAAAATATATTTTCTTCCAAATACATTCCATATAATTTATCTTTAAAAATAATTTCCCATATCAAATGACAACCATTATTGTTAAATATTCAGTAGAAGGTATGTTAACCATGGATACAAATCTTTTTAGTTATATGAATTTTTTAGGATTGTGATGAAATGATTTTAAGGAAACCTGTTAATCTTCGACTGGTTATACCATGATAAAATTATTATGAATATTGCATACTTTTTACCCATGTTATGCACTGATAAAATGTTGACATTAATATAAATATTATTTATTTTCATTGTTTTATGCTATGACTCACTATTTATAAAATACATTCCATTTTAGGACTTCTAAATTGATTATTTTTTATGATTATTTGGAACACATATGTATGGTTTAAATTATATAATGGGTGGGACCAATATCGCCCTATCATGCATAGTTTAATGATGGATATATCATGAAATAAACATGACTATAATGGTAATTAATCCTAGTTTGGTAAGGGAGTCATTCCTTTATAACAGTCTTTCATGATAACATTGTCCACTACCACAGTTTGTTTAGTGAACCAAATCTGCTATTATTGTTAATGAACTAATCATTAAACTCCAATCAGACTGATTGTATATTCTTATATGATTTCCAATAAAACAATTAAGATGTTATTATATTATTTATAGTCATCATTTATTCCAATATGAATCATGTCTTATGGAGTACGCTGATTGATTTAATGAATATAATTTATGATATGTCATATTTAGTGTGTGGTTTTAAAATGTAATTATTATGTTCTTATCTGATTTTTGTCTTGTTATGTTGATATTTCCATTGATTAGCCTTATAGAGCATCTAATATCACCCTCTCCTATATTTTCATTCATTATTTTTTTTGTTGAAAGGTATTACGTATGATCTTTTTAATAAGGGATACAGTAATGAATTATAAATTGGGAGATGACATAGCTCACTTATGATAATGTTTTGTAAATCTCCATGATTCCAAAAGAACTATAACTTTAAGATATTTAGGAATATTATTTTTAAATTTCATTAATATTCATATAAAATGTGGTAATAATTAAGTATAAGTAGTTATGTTATCCACATTAATAATAAAAAATGTAAAAAACTAAATAAAAATTATAAATAATAGGAAATTAAAAATATCGAATGGTGAAAGAGAATTTTTTCAGAATATCACTTAGTACTATATTTAATTGTTGAAAAAATAATGATAATTTTAGGATTATATCATTACCTTCTCCAATGCTCACTATATCTATTTAACAATAAAATATAAATTTAAGAATGGTTACATAAATTAAACCCAGTTTATCAATAAAATATATAAGATAATGAAATATATTTTTAAGCAATGTTTCACCCATGGGTGATAAATTTTATAAATAATCATGATTTAATTAACTAATGTTCTTAACTATGTACATTGGTAAAAAAATTGAATAGAAGTGACATGATATAATGATATAATTATAGAAATTTTAATCCACTACATGATAAAAATATGTACTTGTTGTTCTAGATTAAATGTTTTATATGAATAATATTTTTATTTATAATTTATCATAATTTTTATCTTCTAGGATTAATTATCAAGTTTAATAGAGTTGACAGTGATTAAAAATTTTGTGTGATATTTTAAAAGTATGTTAATTATTTTAATTATACATATTATGTATGATCATATTTTAAAAAAACATTAACTATGGTCAGAGATTATTTTAAACAAAAATATAATTTACATAGGTGTTTTTGTAGTATGTTTTATATATTTGGTTTGATATACTTATCCATAATTTTTCATTTATTATCATTAATAAAGGATGAAATTATTAAATAGTTGGGGATTTCTATGTTGTTTTATTATGTATAACTCAATGGAATCCCTATTTATTGTGCTCAAAAAAAATGAACATCAATTTTATACAGTATATTAACAGATAGGTTTATTTATTAATATTTTTACCTGATATATTGGTTATGAAATATTATGAATTGATCTGTTTCTCTTGGTATTAATAATTTATACCATAGTACACATGTTAATTTTCCCCAAATGATTTTTTAGGTTTTTGATAAATTATTTTTAATAATTAATATTAAAATAAGATTTACTTTTTTAGAAATTATAATTTTATCTCATTTTATTATTCAATTGGGTTTTGTTTTTTCTCTAATAGAAATATGTGATTAAAAAATTGTAAAAATACCATCATTTTTTCTTGTATTCCAATTTAATGATTCAATATAATATCTGATATATATTAATAGTAAGTTTATATAATGTGCAATGAAATATTTTATAATTTTATTAGAAATATATTTTAACAAATTTTATTCATTGAAAAAATAATGATGATGAGTAAGAATCACTATATAATTTATATTTATATATAATTTATAAATATATATAATTTCAACATGTAATATAGAAACCAAAATTCAAAAAATTAAAATTGCGATAATGAAATGCCAAATTATATTAAATAATATCAATTTTCTTAAGATATTACACTACATTCTATTACACAACATGTATTTTATATTAGCCATTCTTTTTTACCAAATTGGTACCATATTTTATGTTTCCTTTTATATTACATTAGGATGAAATATTAAATATTAATATTTAGGTATTTAATGAATTTATTTATTATATATAGGGGCCTCCACGTATTAAAAATATTGATCTTGGTATTTTTTTTCTTCCTACAAGTGGACAAAGGAAGGTTTGTATATTAGTTGGTAATGAAACCATAATAAAATATAGTATTATTTATACATTTATCAAAAACACTCAATGAATTATAGGGATCATGATGAGTATCAATATATAAGATTAAATTAAACAACTGTAAATCATGTATTCCTCTAATAGAGTGTAATAATTTTTATTTTTTAATTGAATTTTAATTTTACCCATCTTCCTATAAATTTTGAAAATTATATGAATATGAAAACACATTCATTAGATAGGAAATTTCCAAAAAAAAAATATTGTCCTTTTCATCATGGAGTGAAATGAATCATTAAACATAGGAATAGAATATACTAATTTTAAGGGTGACAATAATTAATATAACCATTAAAAAATTTGTTTTAAATTTTATTAAAATTTTCATTATCTCTAAAATATATATTTTCTAATAAAACTTATTAGAACTTATATTATGTAGTGAGTCTATAAATATAATGACGGCGTAACAATATGAAAATATTTTTTAACAATTCTAAAACATTTAATCATAAAATGATAAGTTAGTGATCCAATAATTGTTAATAATTATAATATGTGATTCATTGATTCTTGCTTGAACTATTTAGGACAAAATGGTAACATAAATATTAATTGAACTATTTTTATATTATATTAATGACCTTCATAAATGAATGTGAATGATAGATTTATCATTACATATATCTTATAAACATTATCCATATATAACTTGTTTGTATAAATATGGTTTCCTCAATTCACTAGTTCTAATAATATATATATATATTATTAGAGACCTTAGATAAACATAAATTGATCAACATTTTTATTGTTATATGTTATTATGTGATAACAGAATATGATCATAAAATATATGTGATATAAGTTAGCAATGTGCATGTATTGTGAAATAGATTACTAGATCACTATTATTGAAGGAGTATATTTTACAAGACTTCTAAATTATTGATTTTATGGTCTTTATGTTTTGGTTGGAACAATAGTGGTGAAACATTTTAGTTATTTTGATCAATTTAAATTAGAATGAAATAATATTTTTCAGGATTCTATAATATTATGTTGTTCTCCCTTTATAATTCTTTGAAATATATTCCATGTGTAATGTGAATGTTTTTATTGAAGAGGGTTTGGATTTAATGGTAGTCTTTTCTATGATAAAACTATATCATTGATTTCCTACCATTCTATGTTATTATTTCTTTCATTGTTTGTTTGTCAGATGTGTTGTAAATTAATATTGAATAAGTTAAAGATGTTTTGGATTATATTGATAAACAAGGTGATATTTTGAAAAGAATGTAACAGAGGATCCAAGAAGCATCACATTGTTCATATGATTGAATTACATGGTGTTAGTAGTATATTCCAACCACAAATGGAATAGTGTATACATACATTGAATTTTAAAAATTGGATGACAATGGAATCAATGGAAAGGAATCTTTAATTTCATCATATATCCTAAATGTAGAAATTTTTCAAATAGTTTAAATGATTAAAATTATATTATTAAATATCAAGTTTATTATAAGAGAGAATTCATGGTTTATTTTAAATATATTGTAATTATTTATTGATGAAAGAATCACCATGTATTCTATATTAAAGTTACATTAGATAATGAGTTAGTAGGAAGAGTAATATTTGGATAAGGTTGGTTTTAATTTCTGTACATATATGTATGAGAAGTAATATGGTAAATGAGACACATATAATAAATATAGAATATTTAATGTTTATATAAGGGAAAAAATATTCTATCCATTATGATAAAAAGATAATTATAGAAAAGGACATAAAAAAGAGAAATATGTGTCTCTTTAATAACACATAAGATTAATATAATTGATTTACAAAATGTGATATATTAACATTGTACTGAATTCATCCTTTCATTGATCATTAACTCTATATAGGTTACACGATGAAATTTTGAAATCTCCTCATACATAAATGGTTCATAACAACGAGAGATGTTTAAATAAATCATATTGTGAAACTATAAATTATAGTATCATCCCAAATAAAAAATAATAATAATTTCAATATATATAACAAGGTTGACATCAAGGGATATGAAATTTAATTACTACATAACAATATGAATAATATATTCATGATATAAAAAATACATTTTTTTAGTTTATATAGTTTTACGATATAGAAAATAATTTAATGGTTTAATCATAAACAGTTTAGGGTATATAAAAAATACAATACATAGAGACCCAAAAATTATCATTTACTTGTTCAACGTCTGCTTTACAAATGGTGTTTTCAACTACTATCATATCTACCTATAAGATTTTCATAAACTATGTCCTCTTTTATACCATATTATCTTCGCACATTGTGGTAATATTTATAATCATATATTTTATTACATGGAACTTGTAAACGTACTAAAAATTGTACTTATCAAATAACTAGTTATTAATAATATACACATATGATTGAATAAAACTAACCACATGTTGTTCAAAAAAAGATAAATATGTGAAAATAATAATATAATAACAAATTTATATAATATTACCAAGCAAAAACAATCTACCCCCATTAATGTTATTATAACTTCAATATGAAATAGAAAATATGAAAAATGAAAATAGAGAACCTTGTTTATATTTTTTCTATAAATATTGAATATCTAATCGTCCTCATATAATATATGTCAAAATTGGATTTCGGGCCATGTCTATACCAATATAATCTCTTTAAAATATCACTCCTTAAAAAGTTAGATAAATAATGTGGGAAGGTAAAAATTGATTAATCTGATCTCAAGCATAAGGCATCGTCACTCCTGATCAAAAAACTAGTAAGAAATAAAAGAAAGGCATCCCCTGACCATATACACTATATGTCATAGGTATATCAATAACTGTATAAAATAACATGTTTATTTTCTAATTATCTCATTCCTATACCAAAAAAATCATGTTGGTTGATCGACCACTTCATAATATAATAATAAGGAAAATATGAATGGTAGAAAATATCTATATCAATTTAAATCAATTGGAATCCTGATACGTACTTGGAAAAATATTACGTAAAATGGGAATTTTTCCATTCTCTATACTGAACGAATCTAATATAAATATAGATCCATGTGTTCTATAATTTTTAAACAAATGGAAAGAAGGTATATGTCTATATCGATCATAGTCAGCAGGAATCCCAGATCAAACTAAAAAATATATATATAAAATGGTAATTGTGTCCCACGTATATATTTAAATTTTAAAATAAGGTTATCCTAAATAATTATCAGTATGGTATTAAAAAATTGAATATCCACCCAATGTATATGTCAATATCCACCCCCCTAAATCTTGATGTCATTTTATAATTAAAGTGAAAATAAGGAAAAAATTAATTGTTTTCATAAAAACCCTATGCTAAATGGACATTATTCCCATAAGTGAAATAAAATCAGTTTATGTATAATGTCCAAGTCTATAAGAAATATATTTTAATTTATAAACAATGTCCAATACTAGAATCATTATTTTTTGTATTTTTAATAGGATTCCATGTGAGATTAATATCAATATGAACATTACATGGCATCTGATTAATGTAACAATATCATTACTCAATAAGTTGATCATCTGACACATCAAAAATAATTTATTACACCGTGTAAAAAACAATTAACAAAAAATCAATAAAATATGTGTCTTTGTCTCATACTCATATCCAATTCCTCAATATCCAATATCCATGATACTTTTAAAAATACTAGAAAATCGATAAGTGGTATGAAAATCCCTATTAAATAAAATTAATCCATCATACTAAATGTTATATTAAATTACACATTAAATAGTATATCAAAAGATACCTATAATGAAATGAACATACTATAAAAAATAGGTAAAATGTCACAAATCATATTCATTTTAGTGATAACAGAAATCATGGAACGCTGCAGATGGTTTAGAGTAAGATTCCCCTTAGTCATCATTTCAATAAAACCATCATTGATGGCCATGGAATCAATTAGATAACCTAAAGGAACACTCATGACCCTAACAATCATATTTAGATTCATTATGTATAAGGAAATAAAAAAACTTTCATTCTAATATTTTCACACATTCATTATAGTATCATATTCAATAACTCAAATACATTGAAAATAACTAAAGGATCGCCCTTATTATTTTCACTAGGTGAGTATCACATATCAGGAGAGGCCTCATAATGGTGTTAGATTTATTAATAAATAATGTACTATCTCATTGTGACCAAAAATTAAATTGATCAAAAATCATATATATGAAATGTGGACATTGAATATAAATATTAATAGTATAATAATTTATAACACGCCTAGTAACAACTAAAAAACATTATCAATGTGTCATATAATTTTAATTATCCATGATTTCATGTCATGATTCCCTCACCCACTTACCAACTCTTTCAAATATGAAAATAAATGTGAAATGGTATAATAATCTATTATCACATACTACCAAACTATATAATGAATTTATCTTCTCATTCTATGAAAAATTCAACATTTAACAACATATTCTCAAAAACATCATCATCTACGATTCCCTTGTTCAACCATAAGTATCGATAATAAAATATATACAACAAATATTTTATTTAGATTATTAATTCATCATTTTCCCTTTACCAGTAGTTAGGTTAAAGTCACCTCATTATTTATTCACATTGAAAACATAATAAATTTTTCAAGATCACTCTCACAATGAATACAAACTTATAAAAAGAAATATCCCCAAAATTAATTATTGAATAAAAAATTTTTTAAAAAAAATAGGATGATAACGAATGATTAATCCAATAGGTTCATTAACAATCACAACTCAACATGAAAAAATGTTCCATTATCCTCTCATGGGATCCTCTTACATCCACGTATAAAATAACAACTCTATTGGACTGATTTCACTATGATTTACTAAAATCACATCTAAAACCTATAAAAAATAACTCGAAAACAAATTAGAGTAATAGATATAAAAGAGTATGAGGTATAATATAGATTAAAATACTTTTGTATAATAGTAAACATGAAATGATTGAATCAATATAAAATTAATGTCCTGAATTTTAAAGGAACTACTAGAAATTGAATGATTATGATAGAAGTAATTATAATAATGAATGAAGTTGTTTATAAAAATTGTTCATCTAATATAGAATATGGAAATATTCCTAGAGAAATTCATTGTGAATATCTGAAAATTATGAATGAATTTGAAATGGAAAATTATCATTATTGCCTGTCATGAATAATGAATATTGATAATAAGGATTATTTGATGGTATATATATATATATGTAATGCAGAATAGAGAAATGATTTTATTTTGAAATTAAAAATTCAAGATATTTATATTTATTTTATATGGTTTTTGGAATTATAGGATATTTTTTTCCTAACCACGTTGTAATAGACTGATAATCAGACCATGGTATGTAATATTTTAGTCAAATAAACATATTAATTGAATTAGGATATCTAATATAAGGATTTTTTTGAGTTTAACTAAACATGAATGTGTATGCATGGAAAAGTATTTATGTTTCATACACATATAATTCTTTGGAAATATATTCATTAGATAAATAATCCGATATATATTTTCAATGTTTTAGAGAGTAGGAAATATTTATGAAAAGTAACATGTATATTTTGATAAGGGCATTGTATGATATCAATATTCATTTTTCATTAATTTGAGAGAAAATATATATATTATTTAATAAAATATATTGTTTTAAAGAATAAATTATTTTTTTTAATAATAAATTGATGTAACTGCCAATAAAAAATAAGACAAAGTATAAAGAATTAAATTTTAGTACATAAGTATATTATTTCAAACATTTTGTTTTATTATTACTACATGTGTATCATTAGAAACCATAAATAAATCTCATAACATCATGTTGTTAATCATTGCTACAATTATAAAGTATAACGAAAATAGAGGTCAATATTTCATACAACATTATATTATGATACACAATAAATTAGTTCTATATGGTGATATGTATGAAACATTATTATTTAAAACCCATTTAAACTTTACTAATTTAGTATTTTGAGGACGAATAATTTTGAGTGACCCATGGGTTGAAATGATTTATTCATATATCATTATATATATAGTACATCTTTCTTTAAACATAGTAGGACTGATACCATATATCCACCAAATATTGAAGGAATGTGTATATTTCAATATTGACATGTCTTAGTGTGTATGATTCATCCACATATATCGAATCAAATTAACAATGAAAAAAATGCATGTATTTATATCCATTATATTTCAATAATTTGGATGGAATTTTTTAATGGTGGAATTGGGGGAGTATGATATGTTAAATTAATTAACCATAATTATTGAATAATATTATATTAATGGTTATGATTAATGTAAGAAAAAAAATAAATTTTTATAAATCTTATATTCAGCCTACCTCCACTCAGAGTACTCGGGTCAAATTACCATGTCCACATTGTCCAAATCGTTGCTAACAAATCAAACTAGTATAAATTTTAATCTCAATATTATAATTTTTTATAGTTACTCTACACATGTAATAATTGAAAAATAATATTATTTTAAGTGGTACAATTCTTTATTTATGAAAATTTATAATTTTTATTCTTCTATTTGTGTGATGATATTATAGGTTACATATATTGAAAAAATGCATTTCAAAACATGATTGAAATTGTTTGTGATCTAATATTGGAAATGGAATTTTATAAATCAATGAAAAATTAATTATACAAGAAGAATAATCCTTATGATAAATTTTTTCAGAAATGAAATAAATCTGCTTTTTTATTTAAATTACATGTTAGAAAATAGTTGTGATATATATCCGTCATGAGAATATTGAAAAGGAAATATCGATGATCCTAAAATGGATAAGTCGCGGAAGATTTTCCATGGAACCAAATTTAAGGAATACATTTTAAAATAATACGAATAAATCCTATAAAATAAAGAAAACACATCCATTATTTTGATCAGATTATTTATAATTCTATTGTTGAATGCTTCGAAAACAAAGATATAGATTCCCCCAGGACATTGGATGTGGGTGATTATTAGATTCAGGATAAAGACACAAATACCAGTCAAAATTTTGTTAAATAATTTTTCATCAATCGTGTTGTGATCGAATCCTTGCATAAGAAGGGATATAAATTAGAGATCAATCATTTGTTGGATTATAATGTAAAAGAATAATCATATTTCAAGAGAAAATGATTTTGAAATAAATAGTTTAACATTAAATGGACAATTTATAGTATTGGGTAAAATATAATGAGTAAAATTTTATAATATATACATTATTCACATGGTATAGATGTACTTATGCATAATTAAAAAATAGATTAAAATTAATTTAGTTCCTCTCAAAAAAAAACATAATGATAGAATGATATCTTAAAATGAATGGATTGAGTTAAATGATAAATAAATAAAAGAGAATAATGTGAAAATGATATAGATTAAAATGATTATGACATCCTACTTGGGAAATATATAAATTTCATTAATGGAATACTCAAAAATTTGTCTGTACAAATGTTATAATCATTACAATAAATGAAAATGGATGATGTAATTGAAATATAGAAATAATTGTTTTCATTAAAAGGTTGCAGTAGTACGCTATAATATTTTATCCATGAGATTGATAATAAATGTATGATTGGAATCCAAAAATTTATGATTTAGTAAATTTGATGTATCACCACAACTAACAGAATGAATATTGATGTCATATTTTATTTTAAATCTTCATGTCTTTTAATAAATAGGCACCAGGTGAATGAATACAACATAACAAATGAAGGCTTTTTCAATATGATATATTTTTCCAATAACATAGAGTATACGTGCTTTGATGGTAAAAATGAAATTTCACTATAGAATGCATGACTATTTTTTGATGATATATATATAAGAACTAAAAAACTATGAGAAGTAATACACAACTTTAAAATTATTTAAAAAAACAACCATGAAAAGAACCATATAAATTATGTTAGATTAAGAAGAACTTGTTTTTACATGTGTACGAAGGGATATAAATTTTGAATTTGTATTTACGGATGTGAAATTTTAAAATCATAATTAAATAATAAGTGTTTCCACAAATACAACAATAAATAAATATGATATGAATTTTGGAAGAGTTATCTATTAGTAAAAGAGTTGTTACCAAGGATATATGAATTTATCATCAACAGAGGAAATGAGTATAAGTGGAATTATCAATATATGTGTGTTAGATAACAATCCATGTAATTTATATAAGATAAAAACAAATATATATAATGTAAATTGTGCAATTTGTACCATTTGACAATGAAATTATATAATGTCTTTTAATATTGTTGAAAAGAAATGATTTTTTAATCAATTCCAACCACATTTATAATTTATGGATAGCCTTGAAGTACCCCTCACAACATTTATTTACATAATATAATTGTTAATTTAGTGTTGAATGAATATGGGAGATATATGATCCACGGGTTCAATACATTGAAACACCATTTGATTGATTTTTTCTACAAATATTAGTAAATAAATTTATCTAATTTACTAATACCAAATTTTCCAATGTTTTCAAAAAGTATGTCACTATTTTTTAAACAAATAATTTTTTATGAAAAAAAAATTTTACAATTGTATTTTGTACAATCTCTGAATATAAAAAAAACCCCACATGCTACATACATTATTACACTACATCTCCAAACCTACACCCTCATGCACCATTCCACACAAGCACCTCCAATTTTTATGCTACCTCTCCACACTATTCACACTTGACTGGATGCCCCACCTACCCTCCACCCTCTAACACATCACAACCACACATCAAGTACAACACAATTTCTCACCCCATACTTCCTCCCCTTGTTCCAAGGAAAAAATACCCCCTAGAATATATACTGAAAACCAAAAAAATTATACATATATAACATACTGAATCACTTGTTCCAGTTATGTATTTAAAATTGTCTTATGTTATAAGTATATATTCAAATAGATTTTGGTACAAATAAATATATATATATATATATTATTAATGTACATATATTGAAATACATATAAATTATTAAATTCTAATTTATATGATTATATATTTATATTTATATTTATATTTGATATCATAAATTTTTATATTTTATGTTTATAATATATATATTTTTATATTTAATATATATATTATTATTATAATAACTATATTTGTGAGTGTCTATATATATAAATATATATGTTTTTATGTATACATATATATCAATATATATATATATAATTACACTCATTTTAAAACAATGGTTTAAATGTCAATAAAAACCCATATGTTCCATACAATATGATTAAATTTAAATATATATGGGTATTTATAAAAATAAATGTATATATATATATTTATATTTGAATATATGTATGTGTATATATATATATATGTGTGTGTGTTTATTAATATGTGATAGTATATAAGAAATTAATAAATTATATATATATATATATAATTTATTATATTATGATACATATGTTAATATTAATATATATAAGTATATTTTACTTTTAATTTATATATATAGAAATATATGATAATATTAAACTATATATACTATTAGTTTATATTTTTTATTTTTAAAACAAATTTTGGGAAAATATAGAAAACCATGCCAGTGAAAACAATGGTTTGTTACGCAGATAAAGAGCTAACATAATTATTAAATATAAGACTAATATTATGGCTGTGAGACACCCTATATAACTCACAATGAAAGGTATTCTCATGGAAATCTTGGTCATCATTGATATGGTCCTAAATGTGAGTATCTATCTTGTCCCATGTCTTTATATATCCCTCCGAACATATATTACTTTTAATAAAGTATCAAACTAAAATACGACCCCACTTATTAATTCAATATATATATATATATGTATATATATATATTATTGTGTGTGTGTGTTTGTGTGTGTTGGGGTGTGTGTTTTTATATTAATATATGTGTGTGCTTATATATAAATATATATGTGTTTGTAAAATATATATATATATAAATATATATTTATATAATTGTTTTGATACATGGGTAAAAACATTCACTAAAATACCAATGTTTTCATAAAAACATGACTTAATTTAAAATATATTTATGTATATATATATATATTTAAATTTATATATATATACATTTATAAATATGTGCATGTGTGTGTTTATATATTTGTGTCTGTGTTTATATATATTATTATATATAAATTGATATATTTATTCATGTTGATGTGGGAAAATGCAATATATATATATAGATCTTTTATTTAAAACATCTGTAATTTTGTGATGTTTCCTTAAAAACATAGTTAAATTAGTAGTTATTGCAAAAAAATGATCATAATTATGCAATATTTGTCATGAAATGTCACTACTATATCAACTTTTCTCATGAAACATTAATAAGTTAATCCAATTTATTGATACATCGCTGAATTTTTCATGCTTTTAGGAGGCTCCTAGAAATACATCGTTATAATATATTTCACTTGTTTTTATTCTCATGATTTTTGAATTTTTAAATTAAGTGAATAAAATGGAAAATATATATGTTATTAATTTAAACACATTATTTTGTAAAAATATTAACTTTTAATTTTTGAGAATTTTATCATGAAAATTTATTTTGTGGTATGTACACTCAGTAAAGATTCACCGATATTTAATGTAAAATTTGTAGAAATATTTATCGCTACGAAAAACTAATTTTTCAAATTAATATGGTATTTAAAACTACAACTAATCATTTAATATATAAAATATTATTAGGATACATCATATATTTCATTAAATAATATATTTTGTTATTATATAAATTTACAAAATATTGAGATGAATATGAGGATCATTTTAAATCATGTTATAAAAAATGAATTGTATGAAAATGGTGAAATATTAGTTTCATGAAATAAGAGAGGATAAAACACAGTAAATTGATATTTTTTAAATGTTATATAAAAATAAATGATTAATTATTAAAAGGGATAATGAAATTTTTTGATGAGTTTATTTTTATTGAATTTTTTTATCCTATATCAATGGGGGGTGTTACTTTATTAAAATTTGGTTCAATCATTATAAAAAAATGATTACATGATTTTATAGTGATTACCCTAATGAATTATAGAACTCTCAATTTGAGTTTTGTTTCCATTTTTATGACTTTTAAGGTTTTGTATATTCTTCGGGTGAGTTGGGAAGTGGTTTGGAGTGTTTGGAATGGTTTTGAATAATTTTGGAGGCTTTTATAAGGGTTCACAGTTTTAGCACGGTTAAGCGAAAATGTGTAGGTTCTCTAGAAAATTATGCAATGGGAGATGGTTATAACGTCCCAGTTTCGGAATCCACCCATAGGCACCCCATACATGGTTGGTCACATGGCCTCAAGTGCATTTCCTCGAATGCCAGAGGTTTCCGACTAGTAGTTAGGGCCTTCGGTGTGATATTTGGGAAACAATTCCCTCATTGGAAGAGTACACAATGGAAGTAAAAAAATATACAAAAGAGAAGAAGCAGTAATAATATCAAACAAAAATAAATAGCGGAAGACTAATAAAACAAACTGGAGAACATATATAAATTTATTCATAATAAATATGTCTATGAAAGCAGTGTACAAGTCACAATGCTGGAATACAAAAGTACTAAACCAAAATGCAAAAGAAAGAAGGTACACTCTTCCTCATCGCAAGTCGTAGCTTGGTCCCATTCTCTCCATCTCCATAGCAAGTCAAGTACTTAAAGTAGATGGGTGCTTGCACTTATCTATAGTAGAAATAATATAATTTTTTTGGGCCCAAATGCATGGCCCAAAAAGGGTGTGAGACTAAATCTTAGTAGGAAACCACCATGAGATCTGTGCCTAATAGTCAGTGAATATATGGCAGGTAAAAATTCAAGAAACAATAAACAGGAAGGTACTCAATAATAAACAATCCACAGTCTCAAAACCATGAAACAACTAAACAAGTAGATAAACACAATAGGTAACCCTCTGGGAAGCACACTAAGTCTTACCCTTCTGGTACTACCTAACTAGTACATGCAACCCTCTGGGTAGCACACATAGTCTCACCCCTCTGGTTTAGCTAATGTATAGACTCCCTGAGCAAGAATTCACCGTAAATTCCCCCTATAGTATCGTAACTCTACTATAGGATCTCTAGGGTAGCACATACATCACATTCCCTTTGTGACCCACATCTAGGAACTACAGAATCTCTGAGGAAGTGGTCAATGTCAATTCCCCGTGTGGTCTCACATCATAATATTATAAGTCACTCCGGAGAAGCCCTAAACGTCCATTCTCCCTATGGTATATACACCACATTCTTACGGACATGTCTAAGTCAAGAATGTGTATCAGCATGTAACAGCCAAGGTAAACCACAAGAACTACATGGTTTGAATTCTATAGCACAACAGCATGACATAACAAAAACCACACCCTCCTATAATACAAGGCATGTGAATGTAAATAGAAGCCTAACAGGTAACAAGACCCACTGGTCAAAACAAGAAAACCATGCATGGAAAATACATCAAAAGTAAATCAATTCACCCTATTCAAAATCAAATATCTTCTACTCAAGCATACAAGCAAAGAAGTCAAACAATAGGGATAAAATGGTAAATGGGCAATACCCTATTAATGTGTATTGAGAAACTTTGCACATATAATTCAAATAATTCAACAAAAAGGCACAGACCACCTACCTCAGTGTTGGGAGTTTTCTATACTTTAACCACGAGGTTTGAATCGCCTTAAAACATCGTGGATCTATGAAAATGTATAAAATGTTCAACCCAAGATAAATCACGAAAAAGGATAAATCAAGCGATGGTGCTCTAGGATAAGAGAGAAATCACTGATGTGATTCTAACACAACCATCTATGTTTGATTTAGAGGAAGGAAACTCGGAGTGAGGGATCATCAAAGATTCACGGCTGCTCGGCACTCTCAAATGAACTATGTTGGGAAGGAGACGGTTCTATCAATCAGATGTGACCCCGGTGAGTTTAATGAAAAAAACAAAATACATGGAATGAACTTTTTAAGTACATGTCATGTACTCGATGTTTCCGTACTCCGATTTAGGCAGCCTCCATGTCATCACTCATGGCCATGTTCAAGGATGCTATAGAGCCAGCACAAAGCTACCCATGGTATCCAAGTACACGACATGTACACATAAAGTACATGGTGTGTACATAAATAATTTCCAAGAACATTTCTTATCTCAAAAACTCTAGGAAAAATAAAAACATACCTGAAAAGAAGATCTGAGTTATTAAAAACTTCTCCCTTTAAAGAAATTCATCCAACAATTTCCCTGGAAAGATGGTGTAGAAGAAGAAACATCGAACAGCTTCGGCCACAGTGATCATACATCATCCTCCCCCTCCTATGTATCATCCAGTACTCGCTTGTGCTTCTATAACACCTGTACTGGAGGAATAGATCGTCCAAGGAGATCCTCCATACTTCAATCAACAATATGGATAGGTTTCTTATCAAAAGATGAATCCACTTACAACACAACCTCCCCTAGTTGGAAAAAATGAGATGGGTCAGAAATGAAACATCGAAGCTGAGAAACGTGGAAAAAGTCGTGTGTAGCTCAGTTCCACTGTGGTAACTACAACAGGTAAGAAACAAGACACACTCTCTGCAACACCTCAAACAACCCGACCTACCTCATTGAAAGCTTGATCTATCTCCTAATCCTTTTGTGTCCCAACCTCAGTGTGATATGTAAAAAAAAACTTGATCCTTGATCTCGAACTCTAGAGGTCGTCCCCGTTGATAAGCACAATACATCTTTCGAGACTATGTTGTAGCCATCCTCTTCTGGATGAACTCTATCTTCTTTGTGGTCTCTTGAACCAGAAGAGTTCATAGCAAAACTGCCTCTCCTGCCTCCAACCAACATTAGGGTGATCAGCATGGTCTAATATACAAATCCTCATAAGGTTCCATCAGGATAGTTTTTTCAAGACTATTGTTTTAGGAAAACTCTACAAGAGGTATATGCTTCTCCCAAGAACCTCCAAAATCTATAATGTGTGCTCAGAACATGCCCTCAAACAGCTGAATAATACGCTTGGAGTGGCCATCCGTCTGGGGGTGGTATGCCATACTAAAAAGTACCTGGGAACCCAATGCCTTATGAATCCCCTGCCAGACCAGAGATGTAAAATGAGCATCTATATCTGAAATAATGGGGTGTGAAACTCCGTGAATATGTACAATCTCTCGGATGTACAACTGTCCCAGGTTATCAAACCCTGAAGGTCTCCTTGATCGGCAAGAACTGAGTAACCATCATTAGTCTATCAATGAAAACCCAAACTGTGTCATTCTATTGAGGCGACCTCCGCAAACTGTTCACGAAGTCCATCGCGACGTCATTCCACTTCCACTCAGGAATGGGTAACTATTATAAAATAATTGTTGGTTGATGATGCTCCACCTTTAACTGCTGACAAGTAGAACACCTCATGATGAAACCAGCTATATCCATCTTCAAACATGGCCACCAATACTGACAGTGTAGATCATGATACATCTTGGTAATGCAAGGATGAACTTCCCACATCGAGGAATGAAAGTCTTGCATTAGCTCCTCGCCTATATCTATTGACACCCATATGCACCCCTAAAAAAATGAAAGATCACATCCTTGCCTATGGTCCACCCATGAATAGGGTCCTCTCCTAACACACTTTCTCGCATGACTAGGCCTTCAGATTCGGCTAGCTGCCTCATTATTACTTGATCAATAAGGGTAGAGGTAACAACTATAGAAGAAAGAATGGTATGAACATGTCTGTCATCCACCTCCAAATGCATCTCCGAGAATAGAGCCATAAGTTGCCACTCAGTACTAGCCTCTTGAAACTGCATGTATCTATGTCCTCCTTCTCCACACATCAGCCACTGTATTGCCTTTCCTAGGTGTGTAGGCAAGATCAAAGTCAAAGGACTCCAGGTACTCAACCCACCTGTGCTATCTCTAATTCAAATCACGCTGAGTGTAGATGTACTTGAGAATATTTTGGTCGGTGAAAACCAAAAAGTTCTCTCCTTTAAGGTAATGTCTCCCATAACTTAAGGCATAAACAACAGCTTCCAACTCCAGATCATGGGTCGGGTAATTCATCTCGTGTGGCCTCAACTGTCGAGACCCGTATGAAATGACTCCATCACCCTACATAAGAAAATATCCAAGCCCGATACTTAACTTGTCACAATAAAAAGTACATCTCTTTCCCTGTTCTGGAAAGACTTGTATAAGTGCTGAACTCCACTTCCTTTTCATCTCATGAAACTCTAAATCACAAGAATCTTACCATAAGAACATCGTACCCTTCTTAGTCAGACATTTCAGCGGTGCTGCTATGCGTGATAAGTCCTATACGAAATGTTTTTAGCATCCAGCCAGCCCTAGAAAACTATGCACCTCAAAGACGTTCTTCGACTACTCCTAGTAAAATAATGCTTTCACATTCTATGAGTCTACTGACACTCCTGTCTCTGAGAAAACATGACCCTAGAAGTGAATCTCATCTATCCAAAAGTTTAACATTGAGATATTTACATATAATTAATTCTACCTCAGTGTACTCAAAACGATCTCAAGATGGGTAGCATGGTCGTGTCGAGTGTGAGAGTATAATAAGATATCATCCAAGAAGACCACCATGAAGGAATCCATGTACGGATGGAACAATCAGTTCATCAGTTCCATGAAAACTGTAGGCGTGTTTGTGAGACCGAACGACATAACCAAATAATCATATAGACCACACTATCTCCATAAGGCTATAAGAGGCATATTTAATGGTATAACTCACAATTGATGGTAACCAGATCTCATGTCAATCTTCAATAACACCCAGGCTCCTCGAAGTTGATCAAAGATATCATCAATACTGGGCAAGGTATATTGGTTCTTGATCGTCAACTGGTTCAAATTATGATAGTCCACCCAAATCCTGGGGGCATCATGTGCCTTCTTCACAAACAGGACTAGCGAACCCCTAGATTAAGTACTAGGTTGGATGAAACCCTTTTCCTACAACTCCTCCAACTGCTTCTTGAGAACCTTCAACTCAGGTGTAGGCATACTTTAAGGATGAATGGACACCAGTGTCGCTCCTGGAACATGCTCAATCAAGAAGTATACATCACGCTCCATAGGAAAACTTGAAAAGTCTTCCTGAAAGTCATCTATTAAATGATCCACCAATAGAGGAAAGTCTAACATTTAATTCCCCTGGTCTTCCAGATAATGACAAGATTTCTTGGCTATAACTCATCCAAATCCATGGTGCTCTGGACCTGATATACTCGCATGGACACCCCATTAACCACTATGAATAAAGGATCCACCCTATGGTTATATAAAACACACCCTATGGAAATAAAATTTGACAACGTCTTAAAATTGAACTAATTAGTCCATCTCGAGAATGACATCATATCCTATCATCTCTATAACATAGAGGTCCCAAAGAATGCGACATCCACCAACCTATAGTGGGAACTCTCTGCACTGACGTACACTAGTTGTTCTAGTCCCCAACAGAGGGTGTAGCATCAATATATCACTAGAAGAAATGATACAGAGCCCAAGGCTCTCCATGAAAAGAAAATATATAAAGATATGGGAAGACCATGTATCAAAAAGATCAGATGATAAAACTGAGGCTACTAAGATCGTACCTAGAATGGTAGAAGGTCGGGTATCCTGCCCATGCTGAATCTGCTCCACTGCAAAATTCTGGCATGTATCGCAACCCTGTGACCTTGCCTGACCACATTGAGCTGATCCGCCTTGATGTAGATAAAAATCAAGAAAATGGATACCATGGCCATGACCTCCACCTCGACCTGAATGACCAGAAGAACTCCAATTCTCAGACTGGTGAGAAACTGGTGGTGTTGCTTTTGAATGATGCAAAGACTCTATGTGGGGATTTCGACTATCAGTAGGAGGTATACTAACTCATAGTGCCAAGAAACCCTAGTTCAAAAATTCAGATTCCCTCATATTTCACTCTATGATTAGTGCCTGGTTGACAATAGAAGTGATATAAGTCAAGTAGAATATATTCACCTGTGATCGTATGGCGTGCCTCAGACCATCCTCGAACATCCTTGCCATGAACAACTGATCACCTCCTAAAATAGGCATGAAGCACTACAGCTCAATAAAGTGGGGGGAATACTCCATAACAGAAAGAGTACCCTGCTCCAGACTCATAAACATCAGGACTCGATCGGCCCTTAGGGTCTTCAGATAGAAGTTGTAATAGAAGAAGAACTAGAACGCCTCTCATAACATAACTTTTTGGTGTCCCGACTGTGAGATAATGTCCCACCACCACTTGGAGGATTCCCGAAGCTTATAGGTTGTGAGCTCGACCCTCCTCTCTGGAGGCATATCCAGAAGCTCAATGATCGTCATCATGGATTATATCCATCACTCTGCTGCCTGAGATCTTATTAACCCTAAGAAAGTGGGAGGATGCTGTTGTTGGAAGACCTGTTCCAAATCTGATATCGAAGGGTCTGGAGGCAGTGCCCCCTAAAAGTTCTGCATCATCCACATAAAGCATTCCTTGAACTATGAATCAGAACCGGTATTAGGTATAACTGTTGGTTCGAAAACCGACACAACATGAGGATCTATGGGTAGTCCCTTATCATCCATGTCTGGTGTCTGATCATCACCTGGAAACTGGAATACAACCAGAGGATGTCTTGGTGGCATGAAACTCCAAGGATAAATGCACACCTTAGAACAAGATTATCAAGAACTCAAAACTAGAATCATATGAAGGGAACATGAGCATGAAATCATTCATGTTTCAAAAAACATGACTCTAAAACGTGTACAATTCCTACACGGTGTGTTCCATTAAGTCATTTACATGGGTGTGTACTCCATCCTAAACTGGTCGTGTAACACACCAAACACATGGAATGTTCTCTAAAAACACGGTGTGTACTTGAATCCACTTCCCCTGCCAGGTTCCTTCTACACAGTTTGGCCACATGGCTCTCCTAAGACAGTACTACATGGCATGTTCAAGGTAAACAAGGTGTGTACTAGACATGCTTCAACGGGACTGTGTTGTTAGGTACATGACATGACACATGGCTCAAACTACATTGTGTGTTTCAGACGGACATGGCGTTTACGTGAAAGGATAAAACCGACCAGTCTTGTTCGTGACACGGCTGAGAAACTCGGTTATAATACATGGCATGTTCAATGCAGACACAACATGTATGTGAAGGGGTAAAACCAAACCCTATTGTTCATGATACAGCCTAGTACCTTGATTAGAATACATGACACGTTAAAGTAGGACACGACGTGTATATCTTCAAACTTATTTGTCCATGTTGTTTGTTATATGGGCATGCATTGGGTTTATACCACACGGTGTGTACAGAGGGTACACGGTGTGTCCCTGAAAGAAAATCCCTATCCCATGTCTCTGCCCACAAGGCTTTTGACACAGTTATAGATTACACAGCGTGCACATAAAGTACACGACATATACTTAAGGAAAAAAGTTTTCTTCCCGAATAGAAGAACACATGGTGTGTATTCAAAACTACAGGTTGTGTATTCTAGGTTTTTCCAGAAAGTATGCCTCAGAAAGTACTCCATAGCACATAAAAACACTGAAACGAACTTTAAAGGTGCCAAATTCTGATCCATGAGGTCTCATACTCCCCTAGAATCAGTGTTTGGTTTCTTCTACATTCTATAACAAATCAAACAAGGAAAAGATCCACCAAATTCCAGTCCATGAGGGCCCATAACACGTCATGAACCAAATTTTTGGGATTCATTCAAGAAAAACCTTTCACAAACAATACCCTATAAAACAACATGTATTTTTATCAAGGAATCTATCAAAACAACATGAATATTCTACAAAAGATCTATCATAGCAACATGAAATTGCTAATGCATCCTAGATGGCATGGAAAAATACATGACATGTGATTTCAAACAAGTGCATATATGATAAATGAGATGGAATACCCTCATCTAATCAATTTGTGATAGAAATAGAACCTCAATAATGGCAACAATAATAACACAAAACATTTTGAGTCAACCATCAGTGAAAATCAGATTAACCACAAACTTGAAAACAAGAGCATATTTCCATAAATGATGCAGATTGGATTTTCCCAGTTCACGGGTTAGATACCCCTGTGCAAAACTTATTACCATGTACTAAATCTATCCTATCCCTGGGTAAAGGCTTCAAATAGTAAATCTAGAGATAATAATTCTGCTAATACCACATTTTAATGTCCTAGTTCTGGAACAAACCCTGAGGCGCCCCGTACCCAGTTGGTCACATAACCTCAAGTGCATTTCCCCGAACGCCAGAGGATTTTGACTAGATATGAGGGAATTGGTTGTGATAGTAGGGAAAATATGACCTCATTAGAAGAGTACACAGTCGAAGTAAAAAATATATACAGAAGAGTGGAAGCAGTAATAATATCATACGCAAATAAATAGTGGTAGACTAATAGAACAAACTGGAGAACATATATAAAGTGATGCATAATACATTTTTTTTAGGAAATCAGAAAACAAGTCACAATGCTGGAATACACGAGTACTAAACCAAAATGAAAAAGAAAGCAGGTAAACTCCTTTGTATCTCAAGCCATAGCTTGGTCACATTCTCTCCAGCTCCACAACAAGTCAAGTTCCTGAAGTAGAAGGGCGCTTGAAATTATCTATACCTGTAACAATATAATATATTTGGGACCAAAAAGATATCCCAAATAGGGTGTGAGACTAAATCCCAGCAGGAAACCACAACATGATCTGTTCCTCACAGTCAGTGAATATATGGATGGTAAAAATATAGGAAACCATAAACAGAAAGGTACTCAACAATAAACAATCCACAGTATCAAAACCAAGAAACAACTAAACAAGAAGATAAACACAATAGGTAACCCTATAAGAAGCACACTCAGTCTAACCCTTCTGTTCCTACCTAACAAGTACATGAAACCCTCTGGGTAGCTCACACAGTCTCACCCCTCTAGTTTAGTTATTTTATAGACTCTCTGAGGAAGCACTCGCCTTCAATTCCCCCTATAGTATTGTATCAGTAATAAAGGTTCTCTAGGGAAGCACATATGCCACATTCCATCTATGGCCCATGTCGAGGTACTACAGACACTCTGAGAAAGCACTCAATGTCAATTCCCTCTATGGTCTCACATCGTATGTAAAACAAACACACTGGAGAAGCCCTCAACATCCATTCCCTATATGGTCTACACACAAGGTTCTCACGACCTTGTGTAAGTCAAGCAAGTGTATCAGCGGGTAACGGCCAAGGTAAACCTCATGAACTACTGGGATCGCATTCTATAGAACAAAAAACATGATAGAACAACAATCACACCATCTTATAATACTAGGCATGAGAATGTAAATAGCAGCCTAACAGGTAACAAGACCCAAAGGTCAAAAGAGGAAAAACATGCATGGGAAACACATCCAAAGCTTGTATATTCACCCTATTTAGAATCAAATATCCTCTACTCAAGCATACATGAAAATAAAACAAACAATAGGGCTGAAATGGTAAGTGCGCAATACCTCGTTCATTGGTATTGGAAAACATTTCACATAAAAATCAAATATTTCATTTGAAAGGCACAAACCACCTACCTTAGTGTTTGGATATCGCCATAGATGAACCATGAGGCTTGAATATCATTAGAACTTCATGGATCTATGAAAATGTATAAAATTTTCAGCCCATGATAACTCACTAAAAAGGGAAATCAAGGGATGGTGCTCGTGGAGAAAAGAGAACTCACCGATATGATTCCAACACAACCGTCAGTGTTTGATTTAGAGGAAGGACTCTCGGTTGGGGGCTCATCAAAGATATGTGGCAGCTCGACAATCTCAGACGGACTAGGTTGAGAAGGAGATGATTTTGTCTTTCATACGCAACCCCAATGCGTTAAAAAAACAAAATACACGACATGAACTTTTTAAGTATACGTCGTGTACTCGTTGTTTCCATACTATAATTTAGGCAGCCTCTAGGTCATCACACATGACCATGTGCAAGGCCGCTACATGGTCGTCACACAACTACCTGTGGTAGGTGAGTACATGGTGTGTACTTCAATAATTTCCAGAAACTCCTCTTTTCTCAAAAACTCTAGGAAAAAGAAAAAAATACCTGAAAAGAAGATCTGGGTTCTTACAATGGTTGGATATGCATGGCCTGCACACCATTTCCCTAACCGTATGATGCAACTGTGTGGACCCCTTCTCTTGAAGTCATGGCATGCGCACGATTTTCCAAACCATGTGGGATACCCGTTCGGCCACAAAAAAATAAGGTTTTTAAAACTAGGCTCCCTTAAGATTACCACATTTCCTTCCGAACATCCTCCCACGTAATGCCCACTCTAGATTTTGGGTTCTCATAGGTTGGAGGTTCTCTCTCACAAGTTTTGGAAGCATAACTTAGTGGTTTCTTGGTGGATTGAATGTGGTTCTTCTCATGTAAGTCTCCTCTCATGGTAATTTGTGGTTTCCTCTAGATCTACAAATACATCTCTCTTGGTATTCTATATCTACACCAATTATGTAATGATCAAATGTAGTTTTTCCCTTGGGTGTTAATTTTAGTCTTTTTAATAATATGGAATTATATCTAGATCTGTTTTAGGGGATCGTTCACTGGATTAGCGGTGCGGTTGTTCGTAGGTCTATTTTTCCAGAACACTAAATGTAGGTGGATTCTCTCTCTACTCCACATTATTTCTTCTATAATTCATGTCCCATTTACATGTTTTTTAAAAAATTAATTGGTTATTTAGATGTGTGAAATTGGTTAGAAATCCATTTGGTAATGTTTTGTGTGTTTTTTGTAAAAAGGGGTCTTTGTCATGTAATGTTTTTGATGTTTGATTTTAAAATGGATATTATAAAATCAGTTACATGGGTTTCTTGGTGAAAATGGTTGATGAAAATGGTTTTGAATAAAAGTGCGGTTTATTGAACTATGGTTTGGAATGTAAAATAGATAAATATTTTTTTCAATAAATTAGTTATTTATTGAAGTGAATAGTCATGTGTTGAAATTGTTAATGTGCTTGAGGTATTTATAAGAAATGATGAATTGTTTACATGATGTGATGTGATTTTGAGATATGATTTGAAATGAGTTAAGAATTAGGGATTGAATTAATTGTGTGTGAATTGGGCTTGGAGTAAAACAATAAAATATGATGGATAATGGATTGAAGGGCCACCTTCAATGGATAAGTTGGTGGGAAGTACCTATGGTGTTGGAATGAACTGAACATGTTTGGACAGGAAGTTCCACCATGGTTTTTTGTTTGTTGGGTTACTATGCGAGAAGAAAATTTGTAGTTATAATGTGTGATAGTGATTTGTATTATGAATTATTGTTAATTTTTATGTCGTTGTCATGGATTTGTAAGGGTATGTTTGGCATGTATTTAGTTGTTGCACTATAAACTATTTAATATAAATATACTGACAGTTCTTTCCTAGTGGTGTGTGTAGGGAATTTATTTGTGGATAACCTAATGATTATTAGTACCCACCCCATTCTTTGTCATATTGGTGATTTTGAAGATGTCATGTTTAGGGACTCATGTAATGGAGAATCATCTCATTGCTAGTGGCTTGTGGTTATACATGGGAGATGTTTTGGTGCTTGGAGCATGGATCATAGTGTGGAACTGTGAAGTGTGTCTTATTTTATTTTGGGTATCTTGTTTAGTCTTCCACATAGTACTCAGACATTGTGTTTGGATTTATTGGTTTTTGGGTGGTATTTTGGAACAAAATGGTTGCGTTGTTGGTAATACATTGTTGGGTTGAAATGTCGATATGCATCATATGGTATCTTTTATAGTGGACTGTTTGGTTGGTTGTTTTTATTGAAAGTTAAAATCATTAAAAACTTATTCTCGAAGCCCTTGAATTTATTTATAGCCCTTTTCACCATGGAAATGTTGCATAATGACACATATCATTCCTCCACCCTCTCAAGCCAATGATATGGGGTGGGATGTTACAAGTGGTATCTGTTTATTCAGTCCTTGGATTTCATGTGAGAACAGTTGTTTGATCCTTGGCATTGTATTTTTATATCATGTTGACAATCTTTAAAAGATTGTTCCTTATGTAAATATGATATCTTGACATAGGATTGTCAGAACATAGATTGAATAGAATAAAAGGGCATAGCATACCATTTTTGGTGACCATTTTATTACTATGGAGTTGGGTACATAAGTGTTTGGATACACATATAGGCATTCTATATCTCATTAGAATGTGTGTATCCAATGAGATGAGCATGCCATGCATGGTAGAAATGAATTCCCACTAGGATTAATATTTAATTGTGCTATAATGATTTATGGAGTGATATGAATGTGTGGATTTCAAAAATATGAATTGGGTCTCGAAACAGATGGATTTGAAACATAGAAACTGGTGGTGTTTTGAAAATGGGACTTTTTTTAAAACATGGTGGATTTTACCAAATAGTGAAATATTCGAAATGTAATCTATTGTAAATCTTGGTTGTGATAGTTTTTATGTAATTTAATTTGAAAATCGTACACTCTTTCTTGTTAATGGAGTGAGACTTGTGGTTGTTTTTCTATTAGTAGAAATGGCATTGGGTCGACATCGTAGAGACTAATAGGAGGAAGTAGTTGAGAATGTGGTTTCACCTAAGCATCATGTGAACTAGAAGATAGTGAAAAGTCTATAGAAATATTTCCATGTAGTTGGATGTGCTAATAAAGTGGATTATCCAAGAAATTTGGATCATGTGGTTCATTTTCAATGGAAGAATCCACCATTCTTTAGGAGTGACTAAGATCCCTGGGGGGATGATGCATGGCTGAATAGAATAAATATGTTATTTGACTTCATGGGTGTACCATAAGGTATGAAAGTGAAACTAAACACATACAATTTGTAAGATCATTCCATTTAACGGTGGGAGATGGTGGTCCATGATGGGACGGACCAATGTGTGTTATGGGGTGGGTTGAAGAATTGTATAATAAAATATTCTACCCTCATACGGTCAGAATTATGTGTAAAATGGATTTCTTCATTTTGAAGAAAGGTAACATGGATGTGGTGGAATATGTGACTATGTTTATGAACGTACTATATTATGCACCTGAGGTGTCGGGTAGTACACCATTGAATGCATTAATTTTTTAAGTTGGGTTGAACTATGAAATTTATTCCCAGATAGTGGTGATGTGTATAGATGATTAAACAGATATGGATAATTGAGCTACTGTGGGTGAGTGGGATCATGAGGGGATATAAAAGGGGTAAGTATGTGGGTAACCTTGGGAAATAGTGGGAAATTGAACCCTAGGATCAAGAGGAAGAGGGACACTTATTTCTATGGGGGGAGTATGAATCAAAATACAACGGTATGATCGATGAATCATCCTATGATTCCTTAGATTAAGCAGAGATGTTTTCATTGTGGATCTATGAACCATAACATGAGGTATTGTATGGAACAACCTCAATCATGTCATAATTATAATAATATGGTTCATCTTCAGTGGTATAATTAGAAAGCATTGAGGTCAGGTGTTAGTAACACTCCATTGGAATCGCAGGGGTCTTATGAATTGACTTAATGAGGGCAGAAACATCCTACTTAGCAACATAGTAAAGTGGGTCATGGGGATTCTCGGAACCCCACGATGCCTCATCAAGATAATAAGAAGTAGATTTTGGAAAGTAAGCAGTTGTTTGGAGCTTACCAAGTAGTGATAGATGATCAGTCTGGACCATCCACAGTTCAAGGTTTGGTTCTTTTATATTCATCATTGATGCAAGTATAGTTTGATACAGGTGATTTACATTCTTTTATTTCTTTATTCATCTGTGATTTGTTGGGTTTACACTAGGAAATGACGCCTTTTTTTGAAAATTCAAACTTCTCAAGGTCAAAGATATTTTCAAGCCTTCTTATGTTGTATGTGTTGCTCAGTTATAGAAATCATTAAATTGATGATGGATTTCACAGTTATTGTGATTGATTATTATGATATAATCCTAAGAAATAATTGCTCTGTGATGTTTATATAACACATCAATTTCAATGTGAGAATGATTTTTTTGAAATGTAGGATACTGTTATACCTCTCATAAGATATGAGAATTTTGAAAAGACGGGTGGAACATATTTGTTGTCACCACCTTTTTGAATGATCTTATATTAGTTAAAGGCATTTTCATTACAATCAGTGGATGGTGTGTAGCGAAGATTTCATATATCATTTTTGGATAGGTTTATGGATTTATTTTTTTATGAATTCCTATGGTTTCCACCCCCAAGATAAGTCGATTTTATTATTGATCTCTTTTCGGGGAAAAGTATTATCTCACATCTGTCTTACTGATTTGATCTAATAGAATTCATTGAATTAAATGTGCAATTAGAAGATATATAAGGCAAAGGGTTTATCTATCCTAGAACATCTCTGAGGGTGGTGCTAGTTTTTATTGTTAAAAAGGAGGATGGAACATTGCGGCTCTATGTTTAATATCATAGACATAATCTGATTATGATAAAGAACTGATATCCACTACCATGAATTAATGATTATTTTGACTAGTTTAAGGGAGCTCAATTTTTATCCAAGATTGAATTGAGTACATAATATCACCAATTACGGGTGACAATAGAGGATATTCTGAAAATAGCTTCTAGAGGTAGATATGGCCATTACGAGTATGACATTATTCTCTTTGGTCTAATGAATTCACCAAAAATATTTATGTAATTGATGAATCAGTTATTCTAGAGATATGTAGATTCTATTGTGGTGGTATTTTTGTATGATATACCTGTGTATTCGAGGAAAATGGTAGAGCATTAGAAGAACATTGTGATCATGTTAGGTATCTTGAGGGATTAGTTGTTGTTTTCCAAATTTTTAAAATGAGAATTTTGAAAACAAGATGTATTATTCCTTTTCATGGTTATTTTTGAGAGGGTTGTTTTAGTTGATCCAGGAAAATTATAGGATGTTATCTCATGGAAACAACCAAAGAAATTTTTAGAGATATGGATCTTCCTCAATCTTGCTGGGTATTATAAATTTTTTGTTCATTATTTATCCCAATTGGATTCTCCGATAACAGCTTTGACAAAGAATAATATCTCATTTTAATAGGATGTGATGTTCCAGAAATTTATTTAAGAACTAAAGTGTCCCTAACGTCATCACCAATCATTTTTTATCTTGAACTAGTGAAAGGGTATGTGGTGTATAGTGACACATTGGGAGTAGGGTTGGGGAGTGTTCTTATTTAGGGGGATAAAGTGGTTGCATATGGCTCATGGACATTGAGGATTCCAGAGAAAAACTACCCCAACACATGATATTGAATTTTTAGAGGATTTTTATGCATTAAAAATGTGGAGCCATTATCTATTTGGTTAGATATATATAGTGTATTCCGACCAGAAGAGCTAAAAGAATATTTTATCACATAGATGTTTGATCATGAGGGAAAAAGGATGGATGGAATATCTCAAGATGTATTATTTCAACTTAATCTACACAACTGGTAAAGAATATTCATTTGTGGATGAATTAACTAGTAAATAATGTGATCTTGTGGTGAAGAAGGTATTAGATCATTGGCATTTGATATTGGTTGTAGCCGACATGCGGTTAGAATGTGAGGACTAGGGCGACACTGTGGCCTTCATTATGGTTACGTTTGTTCCTATAATGGATGGTTTTCTTAAATAGGCATATTCATATGATTCTGAATGTATGGAAATGAGGTCGAAACTCAATGGTAGGGAAACCATGAAAACTGGGAAATAAATGGAAATTCGGTATTTTGTTTTCAGAATTGGATTGTGGTACCAGTGGCTTATTGGGTGGAACTTCACATGGTTTATCATCATTATAGGTGGTATGTACATCCTAGAATTCATGAAATGTATAATGTATTGAGAGTGTTGGTTTGGTGAGTTGGTATGAAAAGGGATGTTGTCTGGCTTGTCTCGAGATGCTTGAATTGATAGTATGTCAATGAAGAGCATAAGTAGACAACAATTGTGTCGCATTAATTACCTATCCCCATGTGGAAATCTGATAAAATAGAAATGGATTTAATGATGGGTTACCTAGGAATGGTCAGAAAACACGATTTAATATGGGTGATTGTGGATCGAATCACAGTGTCGGCACATTTCTTCAGGATTCTTGATTCTCATACAGTGGAGGATCTGTCCAAAATCAATATGTGGGAGGTGGTAATCAAAAATGGTGTTCCAATTTCAATTGTATCAGATAGAGGTATGAGGTTCATTTCTCATTTTTAGAGATCCCTCCAACAAGTCCTTGGGACATATTTGATTTTTTGAACAATAGATTATCCGCATATGGATGTTCAATCCAAGATGATGATACAAATAATGTAAGATATGTAAATGCCACTTGTGATGGATTTTGGTGGATCATGGGAGGATAACGTACAGTTGGTGGTGTTATCCTACAATAAAATTTATCATTATTTGATACATATTGCTCTATTTGATCATTTTTTATGTACATCCATGTTGTTCTTTACTCTGTTTTGTGGAAAACGGCAATACATTGATGATCAGACCAATCAATGTACAGGAAAATACATAGAAAATCATGTTGATTAGGAAGAGGATGTATATTTCTCAAAATAAACAAAATTCATTTGAGACCATCATCGAAAACTGTTATCATTCAATTTGGTTGATCATGTGATTTTCAGAATATATCCTTGGTTGGGAAATCATCGATTTGCGAAGTAGGGTATGTTATCTTTGAGTAACATTGTGACTTTTAAGATACATTAGAATATTGGAGAGGTGGAATAATAATTGGCTTTTCCACTGCTGTTTAGTTCTATTCACAATGTGTTTCATGTGTCACTATTGAAAAAGTATAATCTGGATCATGACCATGTGATTTGTTGGGGGCAGGTTGTGCTAGAAAAGGATGATTATTTTGTGCATGTACCATTGAGGAGTGTGGATAGATAGGATACATTCATTCATGGTAAAGTCACTGGTTTATTTATGGGTTTTTTTTGTGGGATCATGGTAAAATTCAGGAGGATACGTGTGGTTAGGAGAATGATATGGTCGAGAAATGGCCCGAGCTCTTCAAAAACGATAATTTTCTCTAATTATTGAGGACAAAAAGTCTAATGTTGGGGAGAATATAACACCCCGTGTTTGAGGTATGTAGAATTTTAATTTTATTTTAGGTGTTTTATGTTTTTTTAATGAGTTGGGACGATTCTGAGAGTGTTTAGAATTGTTTTTAATAAGATTTTAGGCTTTTCTAAGGGTGCATTGTTTGAGCTATATTTGGGGAAACCATGCAGTTTCTCGAGGAAACCATGCAGGGGAGACAGTGGGATTCGCACAGCATGCACATAGTTTTCCAAACTATGTGATGAAACCATAAAGACCCATTCTATCAACGAAGTGGCATGTTCATGGTTAGCGCACGGTTTTTCAATCTATACAGGCAAAACGTACGACCACATAATAATAGTTTTTTTAAATTCGGGCTCTGTTTGGGTTACATCATATCATTCCAAACTTCTTCTCACTATAGATTCACTTGGTATTTTGGGTTCTCAAGGGTTGGAAGTTATCTCCCATATGTTTTGGAAGCAAATCAAAGGTGTTTCTTAGTGTATTGAAGGAATTTATTCCCATGTATTTCTTCTCTTGTGGTTATTGGTGGTTTCCTCTATATCTACATACACATCTCACTCTGTTATCTAGTTTTATACCTTTTGTGTGTAGATATAGGTTTTCTGTTTACTTTGGTGATGATTTTAATTCATTATGATGATATGGAAGAAGATCTAGAGAGTTTATAGTGGACCGTTCTCTGAATTTTTGGTGTGGTTATTCATGGGTTGATTTAGCCGGAACCCTTAAGGTAGGTGCCTTCTCTCTCAAATCTCATTTTTAGGACTAAATGGTTTATTATAGTTAAGTGGGTTTTTTAGAAATTAAATAGATACATATTATGTGATAAATTGTTTATAAATACATTTGGTAATGTTTAGGTGGGTTATGGGAGAAGGGGGTCTTTTCATGTAATGTCTGTGATGTTTTATTTTAAAATGGATATTTTAAAATCGATATTATGGTTTTTTTAAATAGTTGATGAAAATTATTTTCAACAAACGTATGGATTATTGATATTTTGTTTGGAATGTAATATGGTTAATGAATATTTTCAGGAAATGAGTGATTTATTTAAGTGAATTGGATTGTGTTGAAGTTGTTAATGTGCTTGTGGTATTATTTGGTAAATATGAATTGTTTACATGATGTGGTGACCATGTTGTCATATGATTGGTAATGGGTTAATAATTATGGATTTCATTAATTTTGTGAGAATTGGGAAGGGAGTACCATAATAAATGATGATGGATAGTGGATAGTATGTCAATCATCAAAGCACAAGTGGGAAGGAAGTTCCATTAGTATGGGAATGGAGTAGACAGATTTGGACAGGAAGTTCCAACGTGGTTGTATGGTTGATGTGTTTCTGTGAAAGATTGAAATTGGTTTTTTTAATAATTGATGGTGATATGTCTTCTTGATTAGTGTTACTTTTCTTTGGTTTACATGGATTGGAAAGGGTATGTTTGGCATGTTTTATGTTTTCTTCATTATTAACTACTATATGTATATAGATTGTCTTATATAAATATATTAATGGTTTATTCCATTGTGTATTTTGTATATAATTCATTTGGGGAAAACATAATGAGTATTAGAACTCACACACTGCTTTGGAACATTGGACCTTTTGCAGATGTTGTATTCCAAGATAGAGGTAAAGATAAAGCATTTTAATGCTAGTGGATTGTTGTGATTCTTGGGAGATGTGTTGGTTCATTGAGAATGGAGCTTGGAGTGGAACTTTGGAGTGTGTCTTGGTTTATTTTGGGTCTTATGTTTAGTCTTAAGCTTAGTACTCTGATATTGTGTTTAGTTGTATAGGTTTTTGCTTTGTATTGAGGAACTACATGGCTGTCTTGTTGGGAATACATGTTTGGTTTCTTTGTTGATATGCATCATATGGTATTGTTGATAGTGGAATGTTTGTTTTTTTTGTTTTATCTAAAGTAAAAATTGTTCCATAATGTATCCTCAAAGCCCTTGGAAATGATTTTCAGCCTTTTGTGCCTTCAGAATGTCTCTTATGTCCATGCACCATTCCTCCTCCTTCTCCACCTAATGAGATGGGGTGGTGTGGTACATGAGTCAAATTGAAAAATAGGTATAATAAAGAAAAAAAATTATTTGTTATGCCTTGTAATTTATTATCAAAGAGGGGAGAGAAGTCACCCTAAATATGTTTATTTCCATGGAATATCAGGGGTTTTTTATAGAAATGGATTTATATAATAATTTACAATAAATTCTAATGGTGGATAACGTTATAACTAAATTTTTTTGATGGAATTTTTTTTCAATAGCAGTTGGAAAATATGATGATGTCAGGGAATGTAATAAAGATAAATGAGATAGTTTGAGATAATAATAGTGGGATCCAAGAAGAAATATTATGATTATATGATATATTACCTTGTATAATGTATAATTATTCTATTATTTAAGGCTTATCATTGGATTGAATGGAATTATCAAATGAAGATAATCATATAATCTATGGAGAGGAAACACTAAAGTCACATTTTTGCATATAATGAAAACATAAAGAATGTTTTTTAACATATATAATGATATCATTATATGAAAAGGATATAGCATGATATGAATAATTAATTGTGAATATACATTAAAATGATGTTTTATGAGATAAAAAATTGATTATTATTCCACAAAGTGTCATTGAAGGATGACTGGGAATTCATTCCGCAATTTGGAAAATGATAGAGATAATTATGGAAAATATGGGTTTGATAAAAAATTATAAATATGTACTTAATAATATTAATAATTTATTCGTACTTGTCACATAAGAATAATATTGTTTCAAGAACAACATATGATTAAAAATCATTCAAAGGAGATATATATATATATGTAATCTATTTTTATAATAGGTTCTAAACAATCATATTATGTTTTTAAAATCTTTTTATGATTAATATTTCATTTCTAGGGTATTTATAAGAGAAACTTAATGTTCTAAATAATTAAACATAGAATTATTTATTATATTTGTTTTCAATCTCAAGAATAATTTTTAATAACTAATAGTAATTACATAATGATGAAAATGGGTGTATCGACAAATTCAGTTTTTTATAAAATTCATATAACCAATGAAGAACCTAAAACCGTAAAAAATATACCATTATTACTATAGTATTTCTGGGATTGAACTAGAAAATGGAAGATAGTCTGAATGCATCATGTGTATAATCATATTTTTTGGATAATTGGATTGTGTTATGTTATCGGTATATTGATGTTATAGGGGAGGGAAGTAATTTTTTTAAATTATTTGAATTGATATATATAAATTTTATATATTTAATAACATCATTAATTTATTTAATGGGTCCCTCAAAACCATCTTGTTAATTGTTGGTTAATGAAAAAATTATGATAGGTGAAAAAATGGACAAATAATCTTATCAATTTGAATTAACTGGTTAAATAACATGATTGTGTTTTTTGAGATTGTATTGACTTGAAATGTTTTCTTTATTAACACTTATAATCATGGATAATTTCAAATAATCTCGAATCATTAATTGAAGGAGAATTTATCCATATCATTGATTAATTATTGGGAGATTAGGATTTTTTTATATAAATTAGTAATTTTATTCTAGTAAATATCAAAAAAAATTACATTTGATTTACATACTTAAGATACCTATCCAACAAAATATTCATTGGTATGTTTATTTTTATGTAATTATTATTTTAGTTAGAGTACATTAGATTTAATTGAATTTTGTTGGATAAGATAAATCATTCAAATGGATATTCTACTAAACAATTGTTCGTTATTTTAAATTATTAATGTACACTACTAGAAAATATTTGTAAGTAAAAAATATTAATTATATAAATCAGGATTTCATCATATCTATTATTTTATAATATTTAGAGGTACATGTATATCATTTTTTTAAAATATTATATAGTTTATAATGAAAAATGAATTAAATATTTATACTAATTGTGAATATTTCATCGTATCTATATATTAAAAAAGTTTTCCAAAAAGTAGTTAATGTAGGTGAAATAATTAATAGTGAAACATAAAAGGAAGTGTTACATCCTTACATCATTGAAATATAAATATTCCTTATTATGGTGGGACTATTATGGATTCCCTAAATCGATCATTCTATTCATTATAGCATATTTTTATACAATGAATTATCACAATGTGTATCCTCTATTGATATGACATATCTATATAAACCCTGTTAAAATTAATTTGTTTTTTACAAGTCATTATTTGTGACTGCAATTTTGAGATGATAAAATGTATGAGAAATGATAGTTTTAGAGAGATCCATGCAAATGGGAAAAAATATGATGACATGCATCGGTCGTAGTCAGAAAAAATAAATTCAAAAAGAACAAAAATAATCACGAGGATACCCTATGATGATTATGAATTCAATATATATATATATATATATGAATTTATTACATAATTCTACTAATAGATTATTATTTCATATGAGTTTATTATAGTTTCCCAAATTCTAACATGATTAATTTTTAGGAAGGTAATTAAAATTGTATTCGATATCTTTAATGTTGTGTTATGTCATTGAATAGGATATTTTATGTTGATAATAAAATTTGAATAAGGTTGTAGAAGTTGTTTTTTGTTTCTTTTTAATGTGTCTATATGAAGCTATTGTTAAAGATATTTTTCTATGGTTTACTAACAATCACATTTCAAATTTCTAAAATCAAAATTGGTTCCATGAATAATGGAGTGACAGCTCCACATTTCACAATTTGATATTCAAAATCAAATGATTGAGATGATGAACCACATATCCATATCCACTGAACAGCCACCTCAAAACTTAACCCTAGAAACCTGTGACTCCAATGGAATCCCTCTACATCTTCATCTATTATAATAATTATAAATTCATGTTGTTGATGAAAAATAATAATGAAAATCCTGGAATAATTAATGTAATTATTGTAAATTTCATTTCCATTGTCAATCACCACCAAGCACCCATCAAACACTGTCACAAGACTATATCACACATCAATGTCGTGGATGATGCGCCCTAGGACCCAATTATGGACCATGAAGATGAAAATTAAAAATATATAATTCCATTGAGTTCCCAAGTGAATGGATAATTCAATAGTCACGCATACACTATGGTTTAGTATAATATGGAAATATAATTTAACGACTGAATGAACAAAATAAACAAAGAGGTTGTTGTCACCTTGAAACTTTCATGATTTCGAAATTTAAAAATATGATCATAAAATTTTTCAATGATACTATTAGGTTCTAATGAAATAAAATAATGAATAATATGGAATGTTTCTATTTTATAATGTTACAAGGGTATCAAATTTGGAAAATGTGTTATATGAATAAATTAAAAAAAGTATAATTATATGTAATATATAAATTAATGTTACTCAAAAATAATTTTATAATAAATATGTGTTTAATATGATGTTGTGGTGTTTTTTATTATATTCTTAATAGAGGAAATAGTTCATATTTTGTGGATGTGATATTTCTATAAAGGTATTTTATAGATTCGGTACATAATTTAGGGTAATTCTTTTTATATATTTGTTTTTTATGTTTTTTTATTTTTTACACACCCCCAATTGAGTCATGTACCTTTCATGATACCCTTATGAGATTTTGGGTAATTGGTGAACACCCATCAATCTTAAAATGGGTTATATGTATGGTCGACTAGTCCCTCTCCAATTCTACTCTAAATGACCATATTGAGATAATTTTAAAAAAAGTGTGTTTATGGTATATTTTATACATTTTTTTCTAGAATAAGGGTTTTTATTTTGGTTGTTGTGTAAGGATTTGGATTTTTGTTATTCTAGGTATATGTGTAATATTTTTTTGGTTTCTGGTAATAGGATTGAATGTGAGTGACATTATGTATTCCATTTATAATTTATAGTGACAATATTTGAATGAATGTAAATGGGGGACTGTATTTTTATATTTCTTAATTTTTTATTATATACTTTTTTAAGGATTTACATAGTGAACCTTTGTTGTTGTCAATTTATATTTTCACATGTGTGGGGAATGAGGTGTTTTTGTAATTTCTTGTAAATCTCTAGTTTATTCCTCTGTGAGAATATGGAGTTTATAGATTTTTAAGGAATCACAGAGATTTATTTCATCTCATTCTAAAATCTTCTCTCATTTTATCAATGTTTTTCATTTCTTACTCACCAATGGTATCATCTAGCAGTAGTGTCACCCAGATAGTGTCACCCATAATGTGTCACCCAGAAAGCATCACCCTAGAGGTGTCACATAGCATCGATGTCACCCAAGTTGTGTCTCTATGGAAACATAACCTCAGAGATGTAGAGCTGACAGTGTCTTACCTCAGTGGTTGCTCGCGTGTAGTATCTCACCTAGGATGTCTCCCACTTGTGGTACCTCACCCTAGCAGTTTCTTACATGTCATATTTCACCCCTGAAGTCACATGACTATCAGTTCCTAATTAATTGGTGCCTCATCCAGCAAGGTCTCATCGAATGTTACCTCATCCAATGGTTCTCTATACAATAGTATCTCTTCCAACGGTGCCTCACCGAACAGTGTCCCATTAACAATGCTCCCAGATCGTCATGTTTTCCCATTTGATTATCTCATTAATAAACATTTACTACATTATTTAATTGTATTTGGACCCGTTATAAAACATGTCAATATTATAAAAATCTTATTCTTCCCTTGAGTTTCAAAACATCATGGTTTTGGTGAAGATCCACCTTTAATGTCATTTAAAAATAGTTTTTCCTATCTATTTATTATTTTTCTCTACCAAGGATGATTTCTGATCTTCCTTTTGGGTTTTAATTTCTCTTGATATTATATGACCCAAACACATTTCTTATGGTGTCATGAAGCCTTGGATGTGACATATGTTTAAGTTCACCATTTAAGTGAATTCCTACTTTTTTGACACCACTATCTAGGTGATATTAGGAAGAATAGTTTTCCTCTTTTTCTTGGTACGTTTCCTTCATCTATCACAATTGAGTATCATGTAGGGTTGGTGTAAATATTTTTATTTTATTAATATAGTTGAATCCATTCAAAATAAATATAATTGAACAAAATTTAATATCTTCTAAAATGTGATGTATAATATTATTTTCATTTTTAATTCAGTTGTTATGATAAATTGTACTTGGTTACTACCCACTAAAAATAATGGTCGTTGGTGGTCTTCATTTTCTTATGATATAGTTATAGATTTTATATTTTTTTTCCAGGAAAATGATTATATATTAAAATTTTAACGACATATTCCTAGATAATAAATAGACACCTTATAATTATACTTTCAATGATAAACCCGAATTGAAATTTAGGATTAAAAGAAGGGATGTTCAATTCAATATAAATTTTCATTTCTTTTCTAAAAGGGGGATTCTTGTTTTTGACATGTTTCTGCATAGGGGGGTTGGTTATGTGTTGGGTGAGGTGTGGTTGGGAAGTAGGGATGCTGAGATTATTATAATGATATGTGTTTCTGGTGCGTTTGTGAGTTAGTGGATTTCTCTATTCGGAGGATGGTTTGGGTAGAATGAATTTGTAGAATAATTATGGTAGTGGTAGGTATGGGTAAACTTCACAAGGATTATCTATGAATATTATGTATAATTCTTGACCCCATTACTTCGGATCAGTATGTTTGGTCATGAATGGATGTTAAATAGATAAGTATTGTGAAGTTAATTAATTTACCTTGGATATTATTTTCAATGTGATTATGGATGTGTTTCTTTTTATATTTTGTGTATATAACTTTCCCTTTCCCATATGGAATGACTATATGATTTTTTTATTGAAGAATGGAATTGGTTAAATTTTTTTTGAGATTATGAAATGGGTTTTGAGGTTTTTTGTGGTGATATCCATTAGAGTTAGAGGAAATGGTTTTGTTGTAGATTTGGTAGTTTTTTTTAAATAACATAGGGTGGGTGTGGGTTTTTTGAATCATATCAGTATATATACATGTATTTTTCTTCTTGATTTATATACACACACACCACCCTAGTTTATAAAAATGTTCCAAACACACCCATCATCATGTTGGAGGGTGTCTTTCCCAAGAATCCTTGTGGGAGGACAGATGATTGGACACCTTCTCTTCCACACACATTCGTGCAGAGGGTGATATCCCTTGATTTTTTAGGAAGGCTGTGGTTTGTGATGCCCAGTTGTGTGTGGGTGAGTTTTTCTTTCCTAGGTTTCATCAGGATGAGACATTTTGTGTATTCCAAAATGTAATCGGTTTGAGCTGCAGTGTCCGGCAGAAGTGTTTGAGTGTGGGATGTGATGTGGTTTTTGGTCCATGTGTTTGTGGGTGGGATATGGTTTTTTTTCTATCATACTTTCTTATGGGTGGGGTGTGGTTATGAGGCCATAATTTATTTGGGTGGGATGTGGTTTAATATCTTTGAAAGTGGTGGGAGATCCATGAAATCTATCATTGGGGTGTGAGAAAAGATAATATCTAAGATAATTGTGTGGGGGTATCATATCATTATTGTAATTTGTAGTATATTACTTGATTTGTGCTGTTTTTTGAGCATGATATGCTGAGTATGGGATGTGTATTATACTAGTAAGGCGTTGTTGGTTTTTTTAGTTTTCTCATAGGGTAATTAGTATGCTTCCTTCATATGTTCATGAGAAAATTTGGTTTATGTACTTAGTATATCATTATACTCACCCTACATATATAAAACTATTTTCAAGATTCCACGAGGATTTGGTGGACTATGTGGGACTTTACTAGCTTTAGGATTGATAGTAATCGGGTTTCTATATAAAATTATTTTTATATATAATTTGGAGTCGTTTTCATTTGTATCAGTTCTATTTTACATATTCATGAAGAATGGTTTTGGATTTTTTTCATATATTTATTGCATTTCTTTTTAGATGATCCATCAAATATATTGACCTAGTTTTCTTGAGAAGTGTAACGCCTCTCATATTGTGAAATTTGTACATACTTGAGTCTAGTTTCCAACCTATGGCCAGATAGATGCTGGACTCGGTGTGTCAATATCTACTTCTCATCATTATCAGCTCAGTAGAGGAATTTTGATGAAGGGGGGTCATGAAAAATTAGTATATAAGTAGATGGGTGAGAGATAAGATGGATGTTTGACTAAGAAACATCAAGGATTTCATGGGATGACGAGGAAACAATTCCACTTGACCTTGTTTCATTGCAGATGCCAGGGACAGTGGCATGTACATGGGATTATTGGGCCTCATGTGGTCTATTTCATAGACTCTGATCCTATTGGAAATCCATGTGATACAGGGAAACATTTAGGGTGGAGACCTAGGAAACATACATATATCAGTATGAATTTTTTTTTCAAATCCTAATTGGGTTACTTTGGTAAGGTATAAATGAATAAAAATTAATTAATTGAATTGAAAATGTTAATGTGAATAAAAAATTCTATATGTATCGAGCTTTGAAAAGTTTGGTTTCCCATTACAAGTTTGGCTCTTGGATTTTTTCGGTTTGTGGATTATGTAATGGAGGTTCTGCAGGATTCATTGGTTCATCACCATAGGGTTGATCTTGTTGATGAGGAAGATTAGTGAAACATGACATTGCATGTTTTATAGTGGAAGAATATTAAAAATAATGAGGGATGAGTTTCAGATATGTTGATGGAGGATTGGATATAGGATCTTGAGATTTCCTTCAGTTTGATTTTGGCCCCGATAATATAAATGGTCCCTTTGGCTTCCAGTAAGATGTGGGGAGCTATGTGGATATAGTGGACATTGTTTATGGGGAAGTGGATGGGGTTGGAAATGTTGTGTGTTGACATCCATGTGGAATTCTAAGTGGAGCTTCCTTCATCAACCATGAATATTGTGAAGATACGGGAGCAACTCTCCCTTTAGTAGGGGAGTATGATGTTGTGTTAACCTGGGATAAATATTAAGGATCATCTTCTCTTATCCATAGATCTCTTTCAAGATTAGGATTCTCATGATATATTGCTCGCGGAGGTCCTCCACCCTACTATCTACATTGGTGTTTTACCCATAAGGTTTCAAATGTATCTGCAGGTCTAGAAGAAGGTATAGGTTATCCATCTAATTCACTCATGGGGAGTTGTACAACAAGAGGAGAGACAAAAAAATGTTTTAGAGAGGTATGGATGTCAGTATGAGATCTCAGGCACCTGGAAACTCTAGGATTTGACATGTCAGGAGGTGACCTTAGCAGTTTCCTTTCCAGATTCCTCATGTCAGTGATCATTGTACCCTTCTGGTGGTCTTAGGTCAAACATGTTTCAATTTTGGGGTACAAATCCATCATAATATTTAGTTCCTAGTGGCTACCCATGCAAATTCTTTTAGGGGTGGACATGCCCAATGTCATCCTCAACATTAGTTCCCAGGAAGACAATTTCAGCAGTAGGGACATCATGATTTTTCTTCGCTGTGGGGAGATGGGGCAGATAGAGGTATCCCTTAGGATGTAATCCATACACATGGACTATGACCCTAGCGTGGAGGAGGGTTTGGTCATCATAAAAGAGGAATATGATCTATCAATTTGAGTTTCATGCTTTAGAGGTAGTAGTTCTAGTTAGGCCATAGATTGTCATAAGTTGGATAGGTATGTTTAGTACCCTTGTTTTTCTCATTCATTGATTCAACAACTTTACACTCCATTGTTTCATCGAGTCAATCACATTATCTTGGACTAGAAATAGAGAGGATTCTCATTCACATGGGATTGAGTACACTAGTTGGATTCCAGAACAACTTGTTTGATGTGATCCATGTGTGTAGATAGGTTTTGATGCCACATAAGTCCCATGGGAATATATTCATGATATATATGTAGTCATATGATATCATACATTTAATTTACTGGTTGTATTTTGTACATTCTTTTATCATCTGAATCTGGAGGAGAGTTTTGTTTTCAGATGATGATGGACATAGTGTATTTTTTGTTGGAATGTGGGGTTTTTGTGTGGACTGTACGTATGTGGAGTCCCATCAACCATTATTTTCTATTCTATCTATATAATTAGTGGATTTTGAGATATTATAGGTTCCAAGGGTCTTTTGGAGTTATTTGATGTTTTTACAGTGGATTTGGTTATGCTTCCCCCACTATGTGGTGTTAAGATTAGGATAGACATGTATCTAAGTGATTCTCTATCATCGATGGTTCATTATCATAATGTACCTTTTGAGTTGTGGTAGATAATGATTCAGATTGATGATCTGATGTAGAGGAGATTAATCTGACAATTTTTTTCATTAGGGGGTACACACGATTTTTCCTCAACGATGTGGATGGTGGTATGAGGTTGTTACTGCAATACATGATGCTAAATCAGGTGATAGTAAAAAACCATTACCCACATTCTATGATAAAAAATCTTTTCAACAGGTTGTGAGGGGAAAATTGGAATTCTATTTTCGATCAACATTATGGATATCACTAGATGATGTGGATGGGGCTGATATCTAGAAGACTTCATTCAAACGAAGGTATAGGAATTTCAAATTTATAGTCATGTAGTTCGGTGTTACAAACACACCAGCCTTATTCATGGGGCTTATGAAATCTATTTTCGATGAGTTATGGGACTGGTTTTTCATCGTATTTATGGAAGATATCATGTTCTACATGAATTTAGAGGAGAATCATACAAATTATCTTAAGACTATCTTGTATATCCTTAAACACCGCCAGATAAATGGAATATTTTCCAATTTCATGTTCTAGACACGAGAGGTGCCTTCATTAGGCATGTTCGGACCCAGGAAGGTGTAGAATTTGACCCGTTAATGGTTGATGAAGTTGTTTCATTGGCAGAACCAACGAATGTGGTCGAAGTTCGCATGTTTGTTTTGGTCTAGAGGGATATTATTGGAAGATCATACATAATTTATCTCTAGATTAAACACCATTGATATCTATAACAATAATGTAAAAAAAAATTGTGGTGTGATCTATGTGATGACGCATTTTTTTCCTTGGAGGATAAGTTTTTCAGTGCCTTATCGCTCTGGTTTCATGAGGAAGCGGTAATGTTTAAGGTTTTTTGTGACCCTTCATATTTGGGTTTGTGATTTGTGATTATGTAATATCCGGGAGTGTTTTTTATGGGTCTAGTAAGTTATTATCCTACAAGATTACCTACTCTACCAATGATAAGAAGTTGGTAGATGTTGTGTTCGAACAAAATTTATGGTTGAATCACCTCATTGAAGAGTTATTTCTTATCTTTATAAATCATAAGTGAATGAGGAATATATTTTCCCTACATGATATAGATATGTGATAGTGGAAGTGGATGAAGTATCTCCAAGACAATGATTTTCAAATCTCTTACACCTCATGGAAGGGAATTCTCACGGCCAACGCCATGATCAACATGTAACATATGGATGTTGTTCGAGAGTCTGCAGATGCTTGGAATGAATTAGTAGAGTTAGAATCCATTCCAATAGATTAAATGGTGCATTTATGTAGACATTATTTTTTAAGATGACAATGTAGTCTTATATGATGAAACAGGTGGAGAAGTCTCATGGGGGAGACTCAGAGGCTTATGTGATGTGCAATCACAGTGCACATAGTGATGCTCCATAGGGATGGTCAAAGGATGGTTAGAACTGGGTTATGTTTCATGTAATGTTTTTTGGTACGATAGAAATTCATAGTGGAGTCCATCATTAGTTTCATATGTAACACCCCAAGCATTCACGATATGATTCTATTTCAATAATGCAATAGCTTGCATTGTACATAAGTTCGAGATCCTAACATGCCACGACCAATCAAAGTATCTGTTATGACTAGTAATACCCACTTTTTGAAATTATATATATTTCATATTTCAAAATGGTCTTCATTTTTGTATTCATAATTTCGAAATTATCCTATGTTTAATTTTTTGTAATTTTCTGAGAACTTCCAATTTTCTATGAATAGAAAAAATACTTAAAAACAACTTTTTTAATAAAAACAATTTATAGTGATAAATTATAATATTGAGTGGTTTTAAAGTATAATTAGAATATATTTTTACAATTTTATCCAATGGTGTTCATTAAAATTAATTTTACATTGAAATTGGACATAAACAATTGTCAATATTTTGATTGTTATTGTTTCTTAAAAACATGATATTTGTTTTGAAAGTGGGAATTAATTATAAAATTAATTAATGAAACTTATATGTTTGGAATTTTGTAAAATAGAAATCATTTTTTAATTCAGAATATCAATTATATCTTAGGGTGAATTTTTTGTATTTTTCTGAAAAACATCAATTTTTATGAATAGTGAAACCAATAAGTGGTAGTTAAAAAACCGATTTTTCATTTAAATGAAATTTTACCTCTTCTGTGAATTGAATTTCAAAAATTCGACATACATCATTTTCATTATGAAGTAAAATGTGGTTCAATGGGATTAAAATAAATTTTGGTGAATAGTAACTTTTAAGTTCTATTAATCGCGATTAAATGTAATTAGAGTAATTTAAGGTAAATACAATGTTATAATAAAATTAAATTACCTTTACACTTGTCATACCATTATTGGATGAGTCATGTCTGACCATGACAATCCATGGGTCAACTTGGGGACCCCATGAAGCCACTTGGTTAAGAAAATGACATTAATGACTTTTTATTTAAAGTAAAAATAAAATTGTGACAAACATGTGTTGTTTTACTAAAAAAATTATTACATGGAATTATATATATTTACTATTAATCTATAAATATTCATTGGAAATATAAAAAGATTTCCTACGTCATGGTAATTTTTTTATAATTTTTAGGCATTAAATATATTAAATGTTTTATGACACCATGATGATGCAGTGATTACCTCATTAATTAACGATTTAAATAAAATGAAAATATAATGTAAAATATAAGACTTAATCTTTTTAAAAACCTATTGGATGGGTATATTTCGAACCCTTATCACCTTATCCTAGAAATATATACTTTTGGGGCCTTTAAAATACGAAACTCATTATATAATAATGTAACATTTCATGACTTTCCATGAGTTCCCCTCCTCTCCTCTTATAAAAGGCCCCCACCTCTACCAACTTATTCACACCTTCAATGAAAATTGTCTCTGCCAAACTCTGCCCAAATACTCCCTCAACTTTCCTCTATTACTCATAGAATCCTCACCTTAGACAGAAGTCTTCTTAAGGATTCTTTTGGCTCAAATCAAAAAGAGTTACCTGATTTTAAGATAATGTCTTCTCTTATGTTCTTTTGTTTTATTTCTATTCTCCAACCCCATAAACACTTTTAATTTCTTTATTTTGAAATAACACCAGTATATTCAATATAATATGATGTTGTTATGATATTTATTCGATTTACACTTACACACACCTTCATCTAATGTTTAAAAAACATACTGTTTCTGTGGGTGGCGAATTACTGCCTCACGAAATGATGATTGTTCAATCTTCTTTTAACACCTTTCATGGTGGCCATTAAGATATAAATATATTTATTTATGATATATATTATTAATATGTTTTCCTTATGCTTCTGTATTTTTCATTTATGGCATTCCTTTGTGATTTCCATTATGGGAAAACGTGATAATTTCATTTTAGGAAGTGCGGACTACCGCCCCCTCAAAGTTATTTGAATCGTTAATGCCATATGTGGAATGTATAAAGGATGGACTAAATGATATTATATATATTAAATTATACTGGAATTATAATACACCTTTATATCATTATGATTTTATTGCATTAAATATGAAATAGAAATGAAAGTAGTGTTCATGCGTACTTACGGATTACCGTCTCCATGAACGGTGCATTTCATTTATTACCTATAAATATTATGTAATATTTTAAATGCATATATATACAGGATATATATGATATATATGATATCTACTTCATGAATATAATTCTATATAAGATGGATATTTTACCACATGAACAACTTTTAATTATAAAAAGTTCATTTTTGACTCAAGTACCAATGATCGACAAAACGACAGTTATTAACTAAAATAATTACATAATGTTCATAACATGGTAATATGTGATATAAAAAGAATAATGAACTTGAAAAAGGTTCTTAAGAAATTATAAATTAACTCTACTTTATTATTCAGGAGGTTAAAGAATGGTTGAGTCACGTCAGACATGAGGTAAGGGGCTTCGTCTCAATCTCCTTTCATTGAGGCATATTTTGTTTTATACACAACATTCTTTTATACGGTGTATAAAAACCTTTGACTTTTATGTTTATTCAAATGGAATCTTTTTTATATGAAGCGTTTTTACTAAAGGACAAAAGGGGATGTTTTTTTGTCATACGTATGAGGCGACAACGACTTCTCTGCCACCGTGAACATTATCTGATTTTTAGCTTCCTCTAAATGAAATAAATTTTTTTAAAAGGAAAATTAATACGAAGTTTTATTTTTCTTTTATTTTGGTATTGAAAATGATTTCGGCAGTTTTTTTATTATATAAATGTTTTGTATTGATATCTTGTGATTGAAATGTGGAAAGTTATGTTTCCTTTATGCATGTTTTATGTGATACGATTGTGTTACGGTTTATGATATGTTTCAAACTATTCATATGAGGAATGAATTGGACTTAATAAGTGACGGGTGGAGCCCTCTATAGCTCCTCGATGCATCGGTAGGTCTCATGAGAAAAACTAGTGTCTTGGAATGAGGCCTTGAAAAAAAACTTATTTGTAGTTTTGGCATGAGGCCTTGACTATGTGGTTATGATATTATGACATTATGCATTCCATCATTATGAAAGTGGTTATTTATATTGCATGTGATTATTCGACTAGTATAATATCCAAGTGATTAATTAAATGGAATTATTTCATTTTATTTTTTCCATATTATTATGAAGTTCATGTTTAAAAGGCTTTTGTTTTAGTTATACATTTCCTTAAATGTATATGATTATTTAGGAAAATTTCCGCTATATTGTTATCCTTACTGAGCATCTGAGGTCACCCCTTTCGATGTTTTAATTTTTCCAGGATGTGAAGAAATATTTTATGACTGACCTGCAGGGATAGTCTGAAGGGGATATGAGTGTGGTCTTTGAAGACCATGTTATTGTAGTTTTTCACTTTATGATGTAATGTAAGACTTATGAATATATCTAGTGTTTCCAAGGCTACTAAAAAAATTGGCCTTTCAAGACTTGATCTTTGGGATCATGTCAATGTTATGTAATAATTCACCGACTCTGGGTATCTAGGTTCGGGGCGTTACAGTTGGTATCAGAGGGAGTTTTGTACTAACCTTGGAAGCTAGATTTAGAAAAACTCAGATTACTAAACATATCCGTAATATAGAGTTTGAGGATTAGTATATAAGAACTTCCTAGAATTTTGGTATTGTAGAGATTTTGTCTATTTTCTATGAAATACATCCCTGTTTGGATATGAGAGGGTAGAGGCGGCTCTGGAACAGATGTACCTAGGGGTAAAACCCGAAAACACCACTTTGAGAAAGACTCTAATGGGAACTGGTGCATGACAACGGGCCTTGTTGCACTCTTGGTTACAACACTATCGAGGGATATGCTTAGGATAATTATCATTTTATTTTAAAAACTTTTTGTAAGGGTTTATGATTATATACTTCATCAAAGAAAACAACTTTATGATTATGGATTAAATCCTAAAACTGTTCAATTTACGTTAATTATTTTACAACTTTGGAATTATATATTGCAATTCATAAACTGAGCTAGTTTATGCCATTGTATAGAAATGGCACACAGTAGAAGGATTGTGAACTCTAGCAATACGTATGATCCAAAGAGTAAGAAGGATCATATCTTTCACGGTATTTAGCCAACATTTATAAGTGAAATAATCTCCCATGTATTCGCAACATATGAAGAAATAGTATCACGTGTTAATAATATAAGTAAAGAATTCTATATGTCCTATGACATTGAAGGGAAGCAAGAGAATAAAATGATGGAAGAGAGAAAGATGGATAATGGGAAGAGGGAAAAGAATAATTTTCCAATATGTTATAATTGTGGGAATAAACACCTTGGAACTTGCATGAAGGGAATGGAAGTTTGTTATATGTGTGGAGAAAAAGGACACCAAGTGCGTGACTCCAAGGGTAAGAAAAGTTTTCAAATGTACAATGCTTCATCTGCAAGGAGTGGGGACACTATGAAAACCAATGTCCAAATCATCAGAGTATGCTCCAAATGATGCTATTGAATAATAATCAAGTTATGATACTACCACAGATGAGGAGGAATGATTAAAGTTCTTATGGTGTTTTTAAAGAATTAAGTCATTTGAGTGTTGTATCAGAGATATACTAGTTATAATAATTATGGAGTAAATAAGGATTGTATTGTAGTACTATTTCATTAAGGACTTGAGATTGTGTGGAATAAAGAAAAGTGACTCAATAGAAGGTTAATGTTTTGAAATATATATGGTTGAGGGAAAGATAAACCATACTATGGTTCTAATACCGAGATAGTGATTTTGGAATTTAGAGACCTTTTAGAGGGAGTCTGGACATGGGTATTTTGGATAACTATAATGTTTAGAATGGATTTAGTTGAACTTTGTATATTATTTTTTAAGGTTAAAACATTTTTGAAGATTATTTTTGGAATATTATAATACTATAGTTGTAAGAAAAGGACAACCTGCAGGTCGGGGGATAACATGTCGGGTCGGACAAAGCTGAAAAAATTGAACCCACAACCATAGTGCGACAGACCCTTATTATCTACCACTAGACTACAGAAAGTCCCTTGTTATTACAAAATAGTTTTCATAATCTAAATGGTATGTGTTAATATTTGGAACCTTTTACAATTAGGATAAATATAATATTTTTGAGTTCTATTACCTATTATAGTGAAAGATCGGTTTATGGTAAAAAATTATTAAAGAATGAAAGTCTATATGACAAGTAAGTATATTTCCTTACGTTCATAGTAAATTTCATATTTAATTATTCAACTTTTTTAAAGGTAACTTAAAACAAAAAACGTTTTCGGTTAACTTTTCCTTTAGGGGAATCAATGACCGTTTAACCAATCACAAGTTTTTGATTTTCTTGTAGTTAGCTTTCTCCTAATCATGTTTTCTACAACTCTCCATCAGACCTTGATGGTTTGTTTCTCCTCCATATCCATGTTTTCATAGAATCCTTGTATGGACTATCTCGGGTGACCTTTGTACTTCTCTTTCTTTCTTTTAAAGTTATATTTTTATTAACCCTATTTCAGATGTGGGTTTTCCACAATGGTATTTTCTATTATCAACATTTTATTTTCAAAGAAAAAGTTCAAATTGCGAGGATGCAATTTATTGAAGGAGGGGAAAATGTAACACCCCAATCTTTCACGATACGCTTCTCTTTCAATAATGCAATAGCTTGCATTGTACGCATGTTCGAGATCCTAACACACCGTGACCAATCAAACTAGCCATTATGAATAGTAATACCCACTTTTTGAAATTATATAAATTTTATATTTCAAAATTGACTTCATTTTTGTATTCGGAATATCGAAATTATCCTAATTCAATTTTTTGTAATTTTCTGAGAACTTCCAATTTTCTATGAATAAAAAAATACTTAAAAAAATGTTTTAATAAAAATAATTTATAGTGATAAATTATACTATTGAGTGGTTTTAAATTATAATTAAAATATATTCTTACCATTTTATCCAATGGTGGTCATTATAATTAATTTCACTTTGAAATTGGACATAAACAATTGTCAATCTTTTGATTGATATTGTTTCTTAAAAACACGATATTTGTTTTGACCTTAGGAATTAGTTATAAAATTAATTAATGCAACTTATATGTTTTGAATTTTGTAAAATAGAGATCATTTTTGAATTCAGAATATCAATTATAGCTTAGGGTGAATTTTTGGTATTTTTCTGAAAAACTTCAATTTTTGATGAATAGTGAAACCACTAAGTGGTACTTAAAAAACTGATTTTTCGTTTAAATGAAATTTTACCGCTTCTGTGAATTTAAATCCAAAAATCTGACATAAATCATTGTAATTAGGAAGTAAAATGTGGTTCAACGGGAATAAAATAATTTTTGGTGAATAGTAACTTTTAAGTTCTAATAATCGCGATTAAAGGTAATTAGTGTAATTTAAGGTAAATATAATGTTATAATAATATTAAATTACCTTTACACTTGTCTTACCCTTATTGGATGAGTCATTTCCGACCAATAAAATCCATGGTTCAACTTGGGGACCTCATGGAGCCACTTGGGTAAGAAAATGACATTAATAACTTTTTATTTAAAGTAAATATAAAACTGTCACAAACTAGTGTTGTTTTACTAAAACAATTATTACATGGGGTTATATAAGTTAACTATTCGACTATAAATATTCATTGGAAAGGTAAAAATATTTCCTACAACATGGTAATTTTTTTATAATATTTTTGAATTAAATAAATTAAATTTTTTATGACACCATGATGATGCAACGATTACCTCATTAATTAACGATTTAAATAAAATAAAACGATAATGTAAAATATAAGACCTAAACTTGTCAAAAACTTGATGTATGAGTATATTTAGAACCCTTATAACCTTATACTAGAAATATATAATTTTGGGACATTTAAAATCAGAAACTCATTATATAATAATGTAACATTTCATGACATTCCAAGAGTGTCCCTCCTCTCCTCCTATAAAAAGCCCCAACCTCTACCACATTATTCACACCATAAATGCCATTTTGCTCAGCCATACTCTACCCAAATACTCTCTAAAATTCCCTCTATTACTCCTAGAAGCCTCACTTTGGGAAGAAGTCTTCTCAAGGAAGCCTTTGGCTCAAATCAAAAAGAGGTATCCGATTTTAAGTTAATGTCTTCTCTTATGTTCTTTTGTTTTATTTTTCTTCTCCAACCCCTTAAACACTTTTAATTACTTTATTTTGTAACAAAACATGTATATTCAATATAATAAGATGTTTTTATGAGAAGGATTTGATTTACACTTACACACACCTCCATCTAATGGTTAAAGAACGTACTGTTTCTGTGGGTGGTGAATTACTGCCTCCCGAAACGATGATTGTTCAATCATCTTTTAACACATTTCATGGTGGCCATAAAGATATCACTATATTTATTTATTATATATATTATTTTTATGTTTTCATTATGCTTCTGTATTTTTCATTTATGGCATGCCTTTATGATATATATTATGGGAAAACGCGATAATTTCATTTTAAGAAGCGCGGACTACCGCCCCCTCAAAGTGATTTGAATAGTTAATGCCATATGTGGGACGTATAAAGAATGGAGTAAATGATATTATATATTATATTATACCTGAATTATAATACACCTTTATATCATTATGATTTCATTCCATTAATTAATAAATAGAACTGAAAGTAGCGTTCATGCGTACGTACGGATTACCGTCTCCATGAATGGTGCATTTCATTTCATACCACTAAATGTTATGTAATATTTTCAATGAATATATATACAGGATATATATGATATATATGATATCTACTTCATGAATATAATTCTAGATATAATGGATATTTTACCACATGAACAACTTGTAATTATAAGCAGTTTATTTTTGACTCAAGTACCAAAGATCAACAAAACGACCGTTATTGACTTAAATAATTACATAGTGTTCATAAAGTTGTAATAAGTGATCTTAAAGGAATAATGAACTTGAAAAAAGTTCTTAAGCAATTATAAATTAACTCTAGTTTATTATTCAGGAAGTTAAAGAACAGTCGAGTCACGTCGGACATGAGGTAAGGGACTTCATATCAATCTCCTTTCATTGAGTAATAATTTGTTTTATACACAACTTTCTTTTATATGGTTTATAATTACCTTTTTAAATTTACGTTTATTCAAAAGGAATCTTATTTATATGTATTATTTTTACTGAACATCAAAAGGGAATGTTATTTGTTATATTTATGGGGCAACAACGACTTCTCCACCACTATGACCATTATTTGAGTTTCAGCTTCCTCTAAAAGCCATAACTTTTTTTTAAATGAAAAATAAATACGAAGTTTTTTTTTATTTTATTTTGGTATTGAAAATGGTTTTGAAAGTGTTTTTATTATATCAATGTGTTGTATTGATATCTTATGATTAAAATGTGGAAATTTTATGTTTCTTTTATGCATGTTTGATGTTATACGATTGTGTTATGGTTCATGATATGTTTAAACCTATTCATATGAGGAATGAATTGGACTTAATAAGTGACGGGTGGGGCCTGCTATAGCTCCTTGATGCATTGGTAGGTCTCATGAGACAAACTAGTGTATTGGAACGTGGCCTTTACAATATCTTATCTTTAGTCTTGGCATGAGGCTTTGACTATGTGGTTATGATATTCTGGCATTATTCATTCCATTATTAAGAAAGTGGTTATTGATATTGCATGTGATTGTTTGACAAGTAGAATATCCATGTGATTATGTGAATGAAATTATTTCATTTTATTTTTTCAATATTATACTAAAGTTCATGTTTAAAAGGCTTCTGTTTTAGTTATACATTGCCTTAAATGTTTATGTTTATTTATGAAAGTTTCTGCTATATTGTTATCCTTACAGAGCATCTGAGCTCACCCCTTTCAATGTTTTAATTTTTCAAGGATGTGAAGAAATACATTATGACTGACATTCAGGGATAGACTGAAGAGGATATTAGTGTGGACTATGGAGACCATGTTATTGTAGTTTTTTACTTTATGATGTAATGTAATACTTACAGATATATCTAGTGTTTCCAAGGCTACTGAACTAATCGGTCTTTCGAGACTTGATCTTTGTGATCATGACAATGTTACATAATAATACAAATAATCTGGGTAATTGGTGTTGGGTAATTACATCATAGCTCTCCCCCAGTGGTGCATACAATAGTTTCCATGATTATTGTGGTTTGAAGGTGAGTTTTGGTTGTCCTGGGACAAAATAGGAAGTGTCATATTTTGTTCCGAAGTTATTAGTTCATGAGAAGATGAAGGATAAGAACAGTGTTCCCTATGTTGTGTTTCATCCCATGTATTTTCCTGAGAGGATATTATAGGACATATAAATAGATTTTTCATTGTGTTTACCATAGCTCAAGGAGGTATTGGTGATACCTACGTGGTATTTGATCAGTTGATGGAATCCGCCTTCCTCTTACCAACTAATTTGTCAGGCATAGTGGATACCATTCACGTTTCATATGTAAATAATTTGGTGCATTTTCATAGAGTTCAGAGGAACATTGTCTCATATCATGATGTTGAGTTTTCCTCTAAATTATGGTAATGATTGTAGAAAACATTAGGCACCTAGTTACACCTCAAAAATACTTTCCACCCACAAATGGATTGGTAGATATAGTGGAAAATCCAGACATTGGGGAATCTGTTTTGGGATTGTGTCATGTAATTTTGTGGATCTTATGTAAAAAACATTCCTATGGAGGATTTTTCTTATAATAATAGTTATATATATTTTATTTTCATGGCTTAGATTATTTAATTAGAGAGGAGAAAGTTTCTTTCATAGTTATTTTTTAGACAGACGTTGGGAAGATTGTTGTTCTCGGTTCAGATGTAGTGTATAGATCGACTAAGAAGGATAATTTTGTTCACAAGAGGATGAAATAATTACACGATAGAAAAAAGTATCTTACTTATTATAGGTGGATTCCCATGGAGTTATTCGATGGGGACCATTTGTTTTTTAAGGAAATCCATCAACATGGGATGTAGACTATTGTAAGATGGATTAAGATTTCCACAAGATTTTTTTGAGCCCTTCTAGGGATTATAGAACATCCTCAAGTAGTAATTCTACTTGGTGTACCCACCATGGTTGAAGATGATCAATGATGTCTTTCATGTTTGTCATCTTAATCGATAAATTTACGGTGAATCTCATTTATTTTATTAGATATAGTTATAAATTGAGGATGACAAGATTTTTTAGGAATGGCCAGTGGAGATCCATGAATATCATGAGGATTTTCTGTGTGGGTGGTCCATTTGATTTGTTCATCTACCTTGGAGACATGGTAGCCATGATGATAGTTCTTGGGAATGAGAAACACATATGTGTTCCAAGTATCTGTAGTTGTTTAATCCTTGATATTATCTATTTTTATTATAATGTGATGGTTGAACCTTGGTGTATTAAGTAGATGAGTTTTTCCACTTTGTGGTTCTATATGCAGTGCACTGTGTGATAAATTCCGGATGTGTGTAGATGGGAGGACCATTTTCAAAATCATGACACATTAATTGAGATGCGATTAAACCCTTTCTGGTGAGGTATTTCAATCCATAGTGGATATTATATTGAAATTGTTGATGCAATTCCTTAATTTTTGTGTTCATTCAATGTGTTTATTATTCTTGTATAGCGTGTTTTCTCATTGTTTGGGTTAGAAGATGATAGAATAGGTGTTCTCGGATGTCGAGGATTCAATACATTTTTAGAACAATATATTGAGGTTTATCATTTAAAATTGATTCGTTTTTTGGTAGTGGAGTTTCAAGAATAACATGATCCATTAGAGGTATATCGGAGGGTGGTTGTTCGAACCCCACTTTCATATGGTCTTGGTTTTAAATTCCTTAAGGTTAAAATAGTTTGAGATGTACTTGATGTAATGGATGAGATCTCTCGAGTATATTCTTTTTTAGAATCTATTTTTTTGTTTTTCGGGGGAATCAAGGTGACTTATTTTATCACTTTGAAAATTCTCATCCTTGGATTTTTCAGGTTTTCATATAGTACTAAAAAAATAGTGTAACCTAGTAGCGGTGTCACCCTTGTAGAGTAACCATAGAAGTGTCACCCCAACATCATCACCCTAGCGGTGGATAGCATGTTATGTCTCACCCTAGAAATCACTCACTAATGATAGTCCACCTTGGTAGTTACTCACAAGAATTATCTCATCCTGGAGGTCACTCGTTTCTGGTGTCTCACTCTAGCAGTCACACCACCTTTGGTGCCTCATATAGTGGTGCCTTATCCTACAATGCCTCATCTAACCCTGACTCATCCAACGATTCTTCATCCAATGGTGCCTCATCCAATGATGTATTTCCGAATGATTTCTTACCTAGAAGTTTCCTATGAACATTTTTCATGGATCTTCCTTATTTTCTATTTTTATATTCCCATTGACGCAAAATGAGTTAATACATTATTTATTGGTTTTTAGATCTGCTTCAAAATTTATCTATCTTTTATAATGTTTAATATCACCCTGACATTCCAAACATCTTGGTCTAGGTTATGATATGCCTTTAATGGATTTCAAAAACTATTTCTTTTTGTAATTTGGGATTTGGATTTTCCAAATATGATATTATTGTCCCTTGTGTGTTTCCCTTTCTATCGATATGAGAGGCACTAATCCCCCCTCATATGGTGTCGTGACGCCTTGGTGGAGACGAATGTTTGTGTACTCCCAATAGGTGAATTCCAGCGGCATGTGCTCCCTTATCTTTGGAAAATCTAGAATCATAGTTTGCCTCTTCATCCAGGTTGGTGTCCTTCATTTTTCTAAATTTTGTAAAGTGTGAGGTGTGTGTATGAATTTTTTTGGGATGATAGTTGAATCCAAATCAAATAGATATATCTAAATAACATGTATAGGATGTGTATAAGTGACATGGGATATTCATATAATTTTAGTTTTTGGTTGTTATGGTGAATTGTATGGGCAAACCACTCACTAAAAATCAGGGATGTTGGGTGGTATTTTTTTGTTAATGGCATAGGTATGGAATGTATTTTTTCAACCTTGAGAAATATTATATATGAAAAATGTTATCCATGTATTCCTAAAAAATAATTGGATACCCCATGATTATACATTCCATGATAACCCATGAAATAACATGTTGAATTAAATAGATGTTTTCAATGTAAAATATAAATGTTCATTTATTTGGTTCGAGGGGTGTTGTTATTATGGTAAAAAAAATTCATATGGGTTAGTTCTACAATTATTGTGTTTGGGATGGGCTGTTGGGCTTCAAATATGGTTTTGATGATATGTGTTTCTATGTGCGGCTATCGGTAGGGTGTTTCGCAGTTGGGGGGAGGTATGGAAAGGCAGAAATTGAAAAATTATGATATTAGTGGTTGGTACGTGTCATTCTCCCAGGTTTTCGTGATGAGTTTTAATATGACTATTTTACCATATATCTCTACATAGGTATGTTATGTCATGAATGGATGTTAAAAGAAGATGAAAAGTAAAGTGGGTTTATTTAACTTGGTTCTTCATTTCTGTGTGATGGAGACTATGTTTTTAGTTTTGTGTTGTGCTTAGTAGTTGACTAATAATTGATGGAATTACTAATTGATTTTTTTAATAATATACTTTTTTGAATTAATTGGTTAAGAATATAAAATGGGTTTTATAGTAGTTCTGTTGTATTTTTCATTACAAGAAGTAGCAATGTTAATGGTGCGGACTTGATTGTTTCTTTTGGTAACCCATAGGTTGGGTGTGAGTGTATGGTATTATATATGTATATATAACTTTATTTTTTAATTATTATTTCTATATGAACCCACCCTAGTTGAAAAATATTTGATAAACACCCCAATTGTCATTGTGGAAGGTTTCTATACCAATCAATGATTTCAGTTGATGGATTGCTAGACACCCACACTTCTTTATTCCTTCTTCAATGAGGTGATGTCCCCAGATTCATCAAAAAAGGTTGTGGTTTGTGGGTCCCATGTGTGTGAGGTTGAGTTTTACATTCCCATATGTCTTGAATATTATATGTATTGTTGTTTTTATATTTTCATTGTGATGGAATGTTTTTAGGCCATAGTGTATGTGGGTGGTATGTGGTTGTCCGGCCTAGATGTGTGTGGAATGAATTCGGTTTGGTATGTTTGAAAGAGATGGGGGCACCTAGTTGTTATTTATTAGGGTTTGATAGTGGATAATTAGGGTGAATGTGGCATCAGTTACCTTATCCTCAATCTGATTTATATTATATTTCTTGATTTTCATTGTTTGGTGTGTGTCCCTTAATGATTTTGGGATATTTAGTATATTCCTTACGTTATTTTTAGATATGTTGTTTTATCACAAGGGAATTGGTATTATTTCTTTATATTTTAATGAGAGACAATGGTTTTCTTATTGTGTATATATCTTTATATCACCACATGTAGATGAAGATGTTTTTAGTTCTTCATATGGAAATTATTGAATGCATGCGACCTTACTAGCTCAGATATTGAGTGTTTCAATGTCTCTTTTAATCATAGTTTTAGTATATACTTTGGGGATTATTTTATTTATATCAGTTCTATTTTTCAGATGCATGTGGAATGGTTTTGAATTTATTTCACATATTTATAGGAAATACTTAGGGTATGATTCATCATATCCCCTGATATTATTTTCTTAAAAATGTTAAATACTTCCCTCATTGTGATATTTATATATCCATGGTTATACTCACCAACCTGGGGCCTAGTGTAGGAGGGACTTCAGTGGTCATTATCTTCTTTAACTCATTACTATCCCATGATGGTTATCTTGAGGAAGGGGTAGTGATAATTTTTAAAATTTAATAACAAACAATTTAATATTATTCTTCCACATTATCAATGGAGAAATTTTTTAGAAAAATAACATATATAATTATATTCTTATAAAATTATATATTGCTTATTTATGTATTTATTAGAGTAAGATAAAACTTATATGAACATTAAAAGAACATATCTTGTTGGTTTTTCAATGTAGGAATAGATGGAGTTAAATTTCCCCAATATATATCTTGATGATGTTTTAGGTTCATTAAATTAGATGAATATATAAATCTTGTTACATTTATTTTGTATTTTAATTATTTTTTATTTGTTTTTTTATTGGTGGTTTTCATTTAATTCCACTGATTAATGAGGCTAATACAACCCATTTTTCTTGTTGTATAAGTTCAATGCAAGTATCAAACATTTTCATTAATATAGGTTGCATTGGATTCACTAGATCCTTATTCTTTGAATCCATTTGGAAGAAAAACATTCTCTATATAAAATTTTGAAGTGAATCGAAGCCACCAAATTTGAAGCATCAATGATTAAAATATAACCAATAAATATTGTCTGAGATAAATTTGAATTAACATATAGTTTTAGGGTTATAAATAGTTTTGAAACATTATCTAAAAAATATAATGTATATCTCAGAAAATTTTTACTTTTTATTAAATATATGAAACTATATATATTATAACAATTCCACAACATCTCAAAAAAAACAATCCACATAGGTTATTCTGTTGGAAATATCATTTTTAATAAATTTGAACAAAACCTGAAAAATATATAGATAAGAAGAGTAAATTAAAATTCATATTAAGTGTAGGAATTAGGGATATGAATCAACATTGATTTGTGTCTATAATATTTCAAACAAAAACATGGATAAAATTTTTAATCGATATATTGATTTAATAAAATGAAACTATAAGGATTATATATCCATGGTTAACATAAAAATAAATAAATTCATGGATAATAATAACGTGTTCAATTTTCTGAAATTCAGAATGCTGGATTGAAAATTTGATGCCCTATGCGAGGAAAAAATTATATTACATACAATGCTATATTTTTAGAATATATTTTGATATAGGTAGTAATATACTAAAATAATCAAGAATGTATGTTTCATGATATCTATCAAAGCATCAAGAGGGTATAAAAATTGGTTACCACCAATTGATAATTAATCATAACACATTAATTATATGAAATAATGAATAAAATAATCAAAATATAACCATTATTACATATTATTCATTAAACATATATATAAAATAACAGTTGTCTATATTTTTAATGTGTCTCCAATCATGAAATGAAATAATTTTTTATATAATAATTACTAAAACTGGAACCCTATAGAGAATGAGTAATACAATTTTTCAATAATTTAAAAAATCAATCTATTTATGTAATCATGGTGAATGTTGTTAAATTATTGTGAAGATAAACATATTTATTACTGATGAATGGGAGTGAAAGAATATTTAAACCAATAATTGAAGATGATTTTGAATGGAAAAGGTGGTGATAGATCTCCACAAGTCTACCAACCTAGTTGAAAATTTTTTGTGACTATTTAGAAGGTAATCCATGATTTTTATATAATCCATAAAATAAAAAATGGTTGTAAATGTGTATAATATATCAATGAAATAATTTTTTTTAAACATCTTATGTGAATGGTATCATACTAGTAAAAAGAACAGGATTTTAATTTCATGAATTTAATAAATTTCGAAATGATGGATTTTAGTATTTTTTGAATTGCATATGGAATTCAATACAACACATAAAAGAATATCCTCTAATATTGAAAAATTCTCATGAAATTGAAAAAAAAGTAAAACATTAGACATTGAAAAAATTCCAATCAATAACCCATGTAGGATAGAGTTTGAAATTGTAATTAAATAAAATTAAGGATAATATTCTAAAGGTAAAAAATATCATTGCCAAATTAATTACACCAAAAAATTTAAAACAGTTTCTATAACATAATCATGCCTTAAGAAATACCCATTTATGAAAATCAATAGTTACAGGTTGCATAATATTTTAGGTAAGAATAATTTTGAAATGATGAAATAAGATATAATTGTAGAAAAAAAATAAGTTGTTGTAAATCTAACCTAATGTATTATTTTTTATAATTAAATAAATTTTAGATATTATAATTTTAAAAAGAATGTTTATAACAAAATTGAAGATAATGGAGTCTGCACACAAACCTACCATAATTCCTACTCAGTATAAAATCACCTTTTCCACTTATATAATAAAAGTAATATTCATTATAACCTAGTTTAAAACACTTTTCGTATATGTAACCATTTATAAAATTTATTTATTTCATTCTCTACGTTTATTTTATTAGTTATTATATATATTTTTATATAAAGTGTGTATACACATGATAATTTTGATCTAGTTTTGTAATATTTATCATTCTTGGTAATTTATTATAATTTTAATAACTAGTAATAATGTAATAATATCATTATATAAGAGTTTATCTAAAGATACATGTAGATAATGTGGGAAAAGAAAACACTTCTAATATTTCTCATGAGTGGACATTAGTATCTTAAAAATTAGTATTCTTTTTACATTTCCATTTGGTAAATAATATTAAATCATAATTTACTGATTTATATCATATATTAACATAAATTAACAATATATAGTGATTTTTTTATAAAAATTTATATCATTTTTCATGTGGGTTTATAAACCAACTGAAACAAAACATACCATGATTAATGGATAATAATGAAGTGATTTTTTATTTATATCATCATTAAAAAAGTGTAATGACCATAATTCTTTATTATTGCAATATATAATTCTTTTAATGATCTAAAATATGTGTATAATTAAAAAAATTTATTATATGTTATGATGAAAAAAAATTGTACTATAATTTTCATTTTTATAGCTGAGTTTATGACAAAAATTTATTGATCAAATCACTACAATGTAGTATAATTTATAATATAAAAACATTAAAAATATTATACAAATAATATGTATCCATTAAAATTATTTTCATGACCATCTAAGAATGTTATATATGGAATGAAGAAAACTAGAATCCATCATTCTATATAACTTGTAGTCCCCACATACACATTATTAAATATTTTTTTCTATGGAATCGAATGAACTGCTAAAATATTATTATCAGTTATGGTTGTACAATATGTTATAATATTATAAAAATTTAATTAACATTACATTTGGACCAGTCGTATGTTATTTTCATGTAATAAAATCATGAATTTTTTGGAGATGGTAGTCTTCATACAAACACAAATGACATTTTTCATTTAACAAAGGGAATGTATAATGATTTTAAATAGTTTTTACCTTATAATAATAACATTCATCATAGAAACAGTATATTATGAACAACATTGAAATAAAAAATAATATTTTTATAAATAAAATATCGAAAAAAACAAATTAGTGAAAATTAATACTCATGTAGTGGAAATGGGAGTTCTCTTAGAGGACTACTTGGAAATGGATTTTTTAGGGTATTACCTAATTAAAAATTTATTGATAGGGTGAAATAAAAATCTATGTAATGGATGAAGGGTTTATATTTAAGAGTAAAAATTATATCGTAGTTATATTGATGGGTAGTGATAGAATACATTTCTAATTTTTGAGGATGTAATTTTTATAAATATTTCTACTTAATATAATGATCTCACTTATTTCAATTATCTAGATGATAAAAAATTTACCATTAATTATTTTATTAGAGAATTTTGAGCATCCCAAAACCTATCATTTTTCACATGTTTTAATCATAATCTTATGTCTTTTACTTGTAAATTTCACATTTAATATCATTGGTTTTACTATGGTAAATATTTATTACCAATTAAATATATTTTCAATGCATAAAAATAAACAAGTACTTATTAAATAAATTTTAAATACTATTTAAAAATATGAATCCTCTTTTATTATATAAATATTCTATTCTTAAGAAAGATTATTCATCTAAATTGGTCATGTTATGCATAAAACCATATTTCTCAAAAATGTAAATATTTAAGCTTTATATATTTGTGTTGTATAAACATAATATTTTTTTGATTTTAATGATATATAAAACATTACTGTAAAATAAAAAACATAATTTCCATAAAAATAATAAAAAAATTCAATATAATATTTTATCTATAGAAATGAATGAAACATTTTTTATTGGTAAATATTATATTATTTCATAAAGTGTTAAATCATATATTGGTCTTAAAAAATAGATATTTTTACACATTAAATACACATTTAATCAATTAAATTCTATTATTATTATATTAGCCTTTTTATATAAAGATATGCACAAAAAATTTATAGTTCTTGTTAAATTAGAATCATTAAATTTTTACATAAAAATTTTCTGTTTCAAAAAATATGAAAAATTTAACATATGATAAAATTGAAATATTGAATATAAAATTAATTTTTTTAAAAAAAATTATATATTTAGACAGTAATATTTATATAAAAAATTAAAATATAATGAAAACTTTCTCCGTAGAAGACTAACTTCATTTAGGATGTGAACAATTATTATTTTTTTAACAATATATTACTAATTGTAATGGTGTTAAAATTTTATTAATATTAAAAAAAATTAGCATATAATTATTATTTACTAAAAATTTAGCATATCGTTATTATTTACTGATAAAAAAATTAAAATGTTTATTTTTCTAGAGGTTACATTTTGGACCATTAATCAAACATTTAATTTATATTACTACATTAATTTAATTTTTCAATTTAATATGATGGATAATGAAATTTATTTTTATGTCAATATATATATTAATTTATTTACATCTATTTTTACATTTCAATTCTACAAAATTATTTGGGTAGTTATATCTTGTTTCCCCATTCATCATGGTTAAATTTCTCTTATAATAAATTTATGAAAATTTATTTTATTTAATGATAATACATATAGAAGACATATGCCATTACATCCCCCCTACAAAATGTGTAACCATATAAATTTAGTTAGTCATAAATAATAAAATATTTATTTTTTTATATAAGAATAAAATGGATTATGATTTAATTTATATCTAGAATTCATCCAATTAGTTATTTGTAAGACCAATTAACACATAATTTCACTCTGAATAGAAATATAAATAACACTGATTATTTTATTAATCATTACAACAAAGCAGCCCAATATAATTGTTGAAATTATTATTGTATATATTTAATATTTATCATTAATAATTGTTGATGGGATGACATTGAAATTTAATTTTCTTATCATGGAAATTATCATGGGATCTGTGTTAAGAGATCAATTTGATTCCTAGTATCAAATTATGTTTTATTATAAAATAGATAAAATTATTGATAGGATGGACATTGAAATAATTCTATTTTATATAGGAGGTACATGCATGGAATAATATAATCATTCAACTATAATTTTATATTAATTATTCAATTTATAGTGAGTATGGTGGTGATATTTTTTTCATAGTTTAGTGTTACCATATTCAAATAAAAATATCATAATTTTTACATGGTTGATCAATGATAATAATTCATTATAATTTTACAAGTCCACATAAATAGTTGTGGTTTCATTCAAGATCTGAATGATTTGGAAAAAACATATGGGGGTATATATAGGTTAGATTAGTGGCGACAGGATTATTTGCGATGGGAAGCCCGTCGCAAATGGCGGTATTTGCGACGGGTCCAGTCGCAATTACCCTCGCCTGCATTAATTACAGTCGGTGGTTAAAAGGTAATTTGCGACGGGACCCGTTGCAAATAGCCTCCTGGACTTGTTATTTTTTATGGGATTTATTCTCATCGCCAATAGCTCGTCACAAATAGCGATTTTTCCCATAGTGTCCACACCATGGAGTCGCGCGCCGCCCTCCACCACTCATGGTCGGTGGTTGTGGCTCTCTTATAACCACCACTGACCACCGCCAACTTGGCGCACTGTGGGTTCGTTAGTTTATTATGGATTTCCTTCATCTTCTCGCTGTCCTCACCCTGAGGAAAACGTCCCCGAAGAAAAAAACTTAAACGGAGCAGCGGGGGGTCTGTTCCTTGTTCATTTTTCCTACACCCGCTGCATTAATCTGACAATTAATAAAAACAGGGAAAAGACCAAATATGAACATTTAACAAACCCCCTACCTCAAGATCATTAGAGAATGCCCATGATTTAGGAGGAGTATGTTTTCATCGTCCCTTCAAAAAACCGCCAACATCGCCGCTCAAACGTCATCCTTTGGTTCATGATTCAGTATCGTTCATCACCGCCCGCCAGAACTGGATATTTCTTCCAAGTGATTGGTGTCAAAGCACTTTGTCATAACTTTTTCTCTTGGTGAATCAGTGCCAATACATCTCCCCAAGCTCCATATAAATAGGATAGGGGCAGGGTGAGTAACGCCTATGGAATTAATGGGGTTCATTTAATTGGAACATTATTAATTTCAACGACATTGTTACAAAGGATTTGAGGAGTCAAGACATTCAATGGCTTGACACGTCATTGCCCCCCCCCCCCCCCACTATAGTTTGTCCGTATAATTCCACATAATTAAAAAAATACATGGAAATTCTGGGTCTTTACATTCTCCCCACCTTAAGGTTTCTTATCCCCGAAATCCACAATATAGAATAAGGAAACAAATGGGGGTACTGAGAACAATTTTGAGCCTCCCGCTCTAATGTTCTCACCTAGAGGTTCTCGTACAACCAGTGAACGCACACCAAAGGTATCAATCATCCATGACGGACCTGCTCCTGTCGATCCTCAATATCCACTAGAACCTCTATAAACGTCACCCCATTTTCAAATTCTTTCTCTCCATGGTTGATGACATGAGATTGTTCATGCATGTATCTCCCCAGTTGGGATACAGAGGCCCTTGGAGTTTTTGAAGGGACACCACATCTTCCTATGGGTCTCACCTCGAAGAGTTTTTTTGGAGATTTGGACGACGTGGAGTGATATCTATTGTTTTATGTGAAATTTACTAAGGGCAAGTGATCCTCCCAACTATGTCCAAAATCTAGGAAGTAAGCATGAAGCTTGTCCTCGAGTGTGTGAATGGTCTGCTCTGTCTGACCATCCATCTGAGGATGAAAGGCGGTACTCAAACATAGTTGAGTCCCAAACACCTCCTATAATCCCTTCCACAACCAAGATGTAAAACGTGCATCACAGTCAGATATGATCATCGATGGAACCCTATGAAGTCGTACAATCTCTTGTTTATAGAGGTGTCCAAGGCCCTCTACTAATCCCTTCTCTCAGATGGGTAGGAAGTGGGTTGACATGGTCAATCGGTCAACAATCACCTAGATGGAATCATGTCCCTTGGACGTATGTGGAAGCGCTATCTCAAAGCCCATGGAGATACCACCCCACTTCCACTACAGCACCTCAAGTGGATGTGATAAGCCTGATGGAACCTGATTCTCAGCCTTCACTTACTGACAAGTGACGCATAATGAAACAAACTATGCCACTTCCTTCTTCATTTTTGACCATCATTGCTGACATCATATGTCTAAGTACATCTTTTCCACACTAGGATGTACTGCAAGAGGGGACGTATGGAACTCCATCAACATCCACTTTTTTAGTGCCACTAGTACCATGGTGCATCTTTTAAAGAATATGGCTTACTCCCCACCTTCAGAAAATCAATCAGGTGCTTGTCATGTGGATATCTAAGCACGTCGTGCCTCACAGTAAATATCCCTATGTTCTACCTCCCTAACTTGCTAAAGAATTTGGGGAGTGAAATTCATGGACTAAAGGTAAGTTGCTCTATCTCTATCCACAAAGGATATCTGCAAAGCGGCTTGCTGCTCTGTCGCCTCACTAAGCAACTGTAGACTAGACCTTCTGCAGAGTGCATCTTCTACTATGTTCCCCTTCCAAGGAGTATAGACTATATAAAAGTCATAGTCCTAGAGGAACTCTATACATCGTCATTGTCTCAGGTTTAGGTTATTCTGTGAGAAAATATACCTAAGACTCTAGTGATCACAATATACTGTAAAACGTTCACCCATCAAGTAATGTCACCACATCATCAATGAGAATAGCACTACTGCTAACTCTAGGTCATGGGTAGTGTAGTTCATCTCATGTTGTAACAATTGTTGATATCCATACATGATCATTGGTCTCTACTGCATCAGGACACATCCATGTTTGGACCCTGATGCCTCGCAGTAGACTACATACTCAACTCCCTCTTTAGGTAGCCTCAAGATGGGGGCACTCATCAGTCTCTTCTTAGCTCCGGAAAACTCTGATGGCATATTTGTGTATGCAAGAATGGTTTTCCCTTCTTATTCAATGCAGACAAGGGTTCCACAACTCTAGAAAAGTCAGGTATGAATCTCCAGTAGTACTCAGCCAACCCCATGAAACTATGCACCTCGGTCACACTCCTGGTTGGCTCCCAAGATATCATAGCCTCTATCTTCTCCGGATCTACTGCAAATCCAACCCCGAGAGAACGTGTCCAAGAAAGTGAACCTATCTTATCAAGAACTAGAACTTTGAGTGCTTACCATAAATCTGGTGCTCTTAGAGTATATCCAAAGCTATTTTCAGATGATAAACATGCACCTCCTCCGTCATTGAGTACACCAAGATGTCGACGATGAAGACCACCATAAAGAAAACAATGTATGTCAAGAATATCATGTTCATGAGTCTCATGAAATCTGTTAAGGCATTAGTCATGCCAAATGATATAACCAAGAACTCATAGTGGACATACTGACATCTAAAGGTTGTCTTCTACACATCCTCATCATGTACCATGAGCTGATGATAGCCCAATCTAACATCAATCTTTAAAAAACAATGATCTCCCTTCAACTAATCAAAGAGATCTTCAATCCTCAAAAGTGGATACTTTTTCTTCACAGTCACCTTTTTTAGGTGTTGATTGTCCACACAGAGTCTCAAAATCCCATATGCATTCTTGGTGAAAAAAATCAGGGCTGCCCATGGAGAAACATTGGGCCTTATGAACCCATTCCCCTACAAGCCCTCCAATTATACCTATTACTCATAAAGCTAAACGGGATACATATGATATGCTGGTGTAGATATCAGTGTTATCCTAGGGTAATGGTTGATGTAAAAGTCTACCTATATGCATGGAGGTAGTCCCAGAATAATATCAAGAAAGACATCAGCATACAGGTCCATCACTACAGGATAGCTCAGACTCTCAACATCAACTAATCTGATGGAAAGGCTAGCCAACTGATGTGTTATCAGCTATACCCTCCTCTGGTAAAGTCCATGTTGTGTTGCAAATGTTTCTTTCTAGCTGTTGAAGGAAAACCGGGTCCAATCCTCATGGACACACCGCACTTTTCACCTAATACATTCAATTTGAGTATGGACTGTGGATAACCATTCCATACCCAATATGACGTCATAAGGACTCGACAAAACTACAATAAGATCGCAGATAAATCTATATCCTCGTAGAGTAATATTGCACTATCTTCACCAATGTGTCATTTTTAAATCCCATCCCATAGGAGTCTCTAGCTATAAGGATCATGCCAACTACTCTGTTGGAATCTCTGAGCTCCGAACGAGGGTCGTGGCAATGAAATAGTGACTGGAACCTATGCCTATAAGTAGTACAGCTAGGGTGGAGTAGACACAGATTGTACCTCTAATCATATTAAGAGCACCATGGTCATAGTTTTTAGCTTCCTGGAGCTGAGATCATCTCTATCCACATGATCCCTGTTGTTGGGGAGGACCACCTAGATGTGGTGGCATTTGAACCTTGAATCATCACCCAATGCTTGCTACATGGATATTTCCTCTGCCACATTCTCCTCCCTAGGAACCACTTTTCTCAAAACTCATCAACTACCTCATTGGTTCCTTGACCGTCTAATGGTCGTTTGTTCAGAGGGTTGGGTAGTCGTGATCCATGTGACCCTGCCCGCCGCACGAGTAGCACTCTCTAATCCTCAACTGTCTTCCATTGTCCTATAAGCCGCTCACCATTGACTATGTATCCTGAGGTCATTCACCAGATGTTTTGGCCCTCTTGGGCCCCAACATCATCCGTCTACTTCCTGCTATGGATGAATCTTCAACCTGACGCCCGGTGGTGGCTCTCGCTATCAATGCCTGCTTAGCTAGGAAGCTCTCTACCAAAATCACTCACTATAGCACTATATCCTTCGTCAAAATGATGAGTGATATCATCGATTATCTGATCACCCGTAGAAGACCCTACTCAAAGGTCTAGGCCCTGAATAAATGGTCTCATACCATGTCGGTGGAGTAGTGGGAGAGATCAGTGATCCTCATCGAGTACTGGGCCACAGTCATGTCGCCCTGCTATAAGAGCAGCAGCTCCTATATATGCACTAAGCGTAGAGTATTTGGGACAAACTCTACCAGGAAAAGGCCCTTGACATTTTCCCAAGTGAGGTCAACCTCATCGTGTAAGTGGAGTTTCAAACTACGCCATCTCTCGATGTCTCCATAGAAGAGACCGGAAACTAGGATCACCATCAGATCAGATGGTGTCCTAACTAAAAGAAAAACATTGGCCACAACATCCAGCCAGTCCTAAGTTGCCTGCAGATCCATATCACCTCGAGAACCTCAGAGGCCTCTACCACTGAAACTCAATCAACATGCTCAGTCAACATGCACCCTCTGTTGGTGGGGTTGGTGGCATCTACCTCTCAATGGGTGGTGGTGCTACTAGTGCACCACCCGATGGAACAATTGTTTGAAGAGGACCCTGCCCTGAAGCCTCTTCGCTCGGTAGGCTCTCATCATGTACTCTCTCTGGTATCCTTGCTGGTTGTCTATGGGGCAGCATCCTGAAAGAAAAAAAAGTGATCTACAGTCAATAAGATATAAGTGATGAGATGACTCAAATAAATTAAAAGGAAAACTTTTCAAAAACACCCGCAATCAGTGTTTTCATGCACTAAGTCGAAATCAGAATTCAAGGTCCTAGTGTAGGGATACATTGGCCACCGCACCAACACTGGGATCCGAAAACTAATAACCACACTCATAACACTTAACACTATTTCCACATAGAAAATATTTGAGTCCTAGTTCTTTGGTTGAATTGACTCCTCTGATAAAACATTTTCATGACCCATCCCCTGGGGCCCGTTCCATGACTACGCCAATCCCACCTTTTAAAGGCATGAGGCTAGTGACTAGCTCTAGAAGGGTGTATCTCTTAATAGGAATACATTTCCTCTAAACCTATACAAACACACAATCCAATATCGCAACAAGAAACAACCATGAAGTAAGCTTCTGTAGTAAAAAGTGTGCTGAAAGAAACAGGGGTCAGAATACAACACCAATAGAAAGTACAAGTACAATTGGAATAGGAAAAACATCTCCAGGGATGTCCACTAAGGATCATACATGAAGGGTAGGTACTACACATGATTAGTAGTCATGTGTCATGTCATTTCAAATGATCCACCACTCAGCACCATCCAGTCCTGGCTCCCTCATCCCCAATCAACGATGTTCTTTTTCTACACAAGACACAACATAGTGTGGGTGAGTCCCATGTAGGGGTGAGTATAACAATACTCAGTAGGGACCTCAAGACACCCGAAGGTCTCCCAGAGTTCCACAAATAAAAACCCACAAAGCAAGGCCTCAATCACAAAGAATGAATGAGTCATCAAATCTACATAAGTATATTCCCATATATATACCTAAGTTATCAAGATATACTTATCTAATACATGAGTGAAGAATAACACAAACTTAACACTAGGAAGGTAAAATTTCCACAAAGGTATCACCACGAATGTAACACCATGAAGGTAAAAGTACCACATAGGTAACACCATAAATATAACACCACAAAGTTAAAAGTACCACACAAGTAACACCATGAAGGTTAAGGTTGCACAAAGGTAACATTGTGACTATAAAAGGCTCAACTCACACCAGGTATTAAGGAAGTGTAGAAGTACAGATGATTAGTCGTGAAGCTAGATCATCTTATTTTGTCAATAGACATTGTTGTTGAACAAACGGAGTTTAAACCACATAGTATTGATAGGTACTAACCCCTATAATGAACCACACATGATTCAACCCACCCGGAGTCGATAGGTACTAACCCCCCTGACACACACAAGATCTTACCCACACAGGATCGGTATGCACTGACCCACCCAGGATCGCTGAGTGCTAACCCACACAGGATCTGACCCACACAAGATCGGTATGCGCTAACCCACATAAGATCATTGAGTGTTCACCAACACAAAATATTACCCACATATGATCAGTGATGAACCACATTGGACCGCTCTATATTAATCTCTGTATGATCTATCTCTAACCTCTACCTTACTACCATCCACAGGATTCCCACTCAAAGAATAGTTGGTAACACCACTCCTCAAGCTTTGGGTCATACCTCAACCAGAAAAAGTTCAACAAATAAGTTTCCCAAAGGACTTCCATGTCGTAAGGGTTCCAATGCAACAGACGACACTTCAATCGGATGATCGATCTGTGACTTATAAGCGTTTTAGTTCTGATGGCCCAGTTGAATTCTGGTTTAATCCATCTTGGGAACATTCCATATTTCTCCAAAACACAATTGGAGTATACCTAAAGTATTGCCTCTTCCTAAGGGTTTTGGAACTATAGACAGTTCTTCAAATGGACACCCAGTCTGTTTGTTACACCCCTTTCCGTGAAATGGGGGTGATCGTACCTTGGTACGACCCTGCTTGGTCAGGCCTGCCGGAATATGCCAAATGTACCGCCTCCCAAAAGGGATCTTGAAGCCACTAATGGGGTTTAAAACAGACACACAGTTTGTCAGTTACTGGCATTTATTTATTTGGAGATCGGTTGGGTCTAAGCCCAGTCCGACTTGGTCTGGCTGGCCCGACTCAATGGGTCCTAGGGTCCACCTGACCCCACTCAGGTCTGGCCCGCTAAGGGTTGGCCCAGTATGGTTCAGGGGCCTAGGCCATGGTTGGCCCAGCCCGTCGATTAGGGCTCGGCCCACCCGTGTTGGCCCACATGACCGCAGGTTCGGCCCGGCCCGCTGGGCCATGGGCCCGGTCCGGTCTAATTCGTCATAAGGTGGACCGGTATTCCAAAATGGCCCAGTGGGTGCGAGGTCATTTCGGATAGCTGGTAGGGCAATTCCCCACCACGTAACAGTCACCCGTTTTGGCCGACAAGGGGTCTGCCAACCCAGTTCGGCGTGGGCCCACACCGCTCTCCACCTACCCCGACCCACTGACCACGGTTGTAGCTATCGGCTTCTCCTTCAATCACCGCCTCTTGTTCCGTGTGGCTGGATAGGGCTAGCTTTTGCGGCACACTATCACGCGCCTCCTTCCACCACTTGCAACCAGTTATTGTGGGTCTCCTCCAGCCACTACTGGTTTCCACTGACTTGGCGCACTAGCGTTTCAGAGGTTTCTTCCATGCTACCACTGTATTCTCGCTTCAGTCACATAGAAGAAAACATCCCCAAAGAATGGAACCTAAATAGAGAGACGGGGGGTCTGGGACCTATTCGTTTGGCCTACACCATCCGCATTAATATGATAATGAATGGAAGAAAGGAAAAGATCAAAGATGAAATTTAAACCAACCCTCTACCTCATGATCTTTGGATAATTCTCGTGATTGAAGAAGAGTCAGTGTTCATAATCCTCACAACAAGCTTCCCACATTATCACTCAAACGTCAACCTTCAGTTTGTGATTCGTTGTCTCTCATCACTGCCCACTAGAACTGGATCCATCCTCCAAGTGATTAGAATCATGACACTTTATCATAACTCTATCTCTTGGTGAAGCTATTCCAATACCTCTCCTAAAGCTCTAAATAAATAGGAGACGGGGGACGGTGAGTAACACCCATGGAATTAATGGGGTTTATTTTATAGGAACCTTCCTAATTCCAATGGGATTGTTACAAAGTATTTGAAGATTCAAGCCATTTAATGTCTTGACACATCATTGGTCTTGCCACTGCCACTTGTTCGTTGCAAGATAATAAATCAATAAAATAAAATAAAATAACTATTTTATTATTCTTTTAAATAGTCCAAAATCTAACTTTTCCTTTAGACTTACTACGGTCGAAGTGAAGCCTCCCATAAGAGAATCCTAGTGTGGTGGTTTCAACGGTGTCATCAGATTTTTAATCTAAGCACTGGTTCAATAGATAGAAAATGTTTCCCATGCATTTACTGAACGTACCCTAAAAAAAATTCAGAAATTCATTTCGGGCACACCGGGCCACGGAATCACGCACCGTCAATTTTCACAGACTCGCAATAATTCTATATAATTAAAAAAATTACATGGAAAATCTGGGCCTTTACATATAATCATTAGATAGATTATAAAATAAAATATAGATCTCAAATTCAATACCGCCATGCATACTAGAAAATAGAATCCTCAAATGAATATTTTATTAATAATTACACCAGAAAAAAAATAAAATTATTAAATGATATTAATCAACATATTATATTATTTAATAATAATGTAATAATATATATATATATATAATTAAAATTATTTCTATGATAAATTTTAATAATTTTTGGATAATGAAAAACATTCAAAAATCTAATAATGTTAAAAAACACTCCTTGAGGATGCATCAGGGACTCAAATGTGGCATGTTTCTCGAGATTCTACTAGATGATTCATTATCTTAAACATGCTATCTACATCTTGAATTATAATTATCTCTTAAGCTAAATTTATAAAATATATTAGGATAACTTAAACAAAAAATAATTTAAATATAAAAGATAATATTATAAATTCATTTTACAATACTTGAATGTTTCATATCATTGGTCAGGTTATTTCTAAAACAATCCCTATCATGTTCAAAATGAAAATTTCCAATTCATCCCCTATTATATTTAATACCTAAACCTTGGTTATTATGTTTGAATATTACTCTTTTATTATATTCTACAATAATACAATTCTCTTCTATCACAGTAGGATAGGAAAATTAAAAAAAAAAATATCATTTGAAAATGCATCATGATGAATGTAGTGTAGGACCTCCCAAATATTTGTGATAATTATGGACTATAACCCATAATAGTTACATGTCTATGATATTTAATGCCAAAAAAAGTATGACATGAAATAATTATATGAAATTGATAAAAACGATTGGGATTTATATCTCATGTTGGGTGATTCTTAACTTCCAAATTTTACATCATTAAATTATATTATGATTTTGTTAAATAAAATATTAATTTAAATTTTTCAACTAAATTTATGAAGAACCATTTATCCTATAACATAAAATTTTTTTCATATAAAATTTTGACAATATATTTGTCCACCCATGTTTTTAACCAACTTATATAGATTATATCAAAAAAATTCCAAAATTGATAGTCATAAGTATTTAAATTACTTAAGATTATACACACATGTATTTCATATTACATAAAACAATTCCTGTATTTATCTTAATCAATTCATAGATATTTGAAAAAAAATTATTCTCTATGTTTTTTTCTATACAATTCAATAAAACTATTATAATATTCAAATATGTAATATGTAATGACAGTGACTTTTTTTAAAAACCCCCATTCAATTCAAGTAAATGAATTATTATATATTATGTTAGTTTAAAACACATTATCTTCTTTGGATTGATTATATCATATTAGATTTAAATTACCATGAACTATCTTTACCATTGATAATATAGATGCTAAACTATGATCAAATGATTAGTATAAATATATGGTTTTCTCAAATCCAATTAACACAAAAAAAATGATGCCATGGCTTCAAACAGTAGCATGGTGCCCTAAGAATCACATTAATCATAGCTTCTATGGGAGATATCACCATTGGTATTTTCCCTTGACCAACCCCAATATGATATCCACTAACTTAAGAATGAGTAAAATCATTTACAAGAGAGTTTAAAGATCACCGAGATCACGGCCCAGACTATGTATTTAGAACCACCCCATGAAAGTCTCACAATCACGCACCTTAATATTCAGGAATTTTTTGGTGTATTAAAGGTGTTTTTATAAAAACACTAATAATATAAATATGTGTATTTTAAATAAAAATTAGCATATTTTCTTTTTTATTATTGTTAATTTATAAATGGTTTTCTATTTGGATTAATTAAAAACAATTGTATTTTATATAAATATTCGACATAAATCAAGTCATTTATTTTGATAAATTTATGGATTATTTAAATGAATTAAATTTAAATAAAACTTTTATCACTAAATTTTTTATTAAATATAAAGGATCATTTAATTTTGATGGAATCAAATTTATTTTTTATAAGGCTTCAAAAACTATTATTTTCAAAAAAAACAGCATTTCTCAAGAAATAATGATTCTATTGTTATTGTGAAAAATAATATACATATCATTATTTTTATAAAATTATTATTATCTTTTTAATCATTAAATAAAAAATTACCTAGGTTTAATGTTTCAAAATTATCTAAGATAGTCAAATTTTCATGAAAATATTCAATACGGTATAAATATATAGTGTGTATTATGACATCATAATTACCCAAAATGAAGTAATAAATATGATAAAGGGTATCTATGAACAAATATCTATTTCCCATTTTAAAATAATTTTATTTTGGGATAATGATATTTTTTTTCCTACTTCCATTATGAATCATCGAAAACATATAATACATTTTATAGTTTTAAAATCTTTTCTTTAAGGACATGACTCACATCCACATCAGCAAGGGTATTATTTTAACTTGATCAGAAATTTTCTTATAAAATAATGAAATATAAACCTCTTTGGTATAACCCATAAAAAAACATTGGATGGTTTTTGGTTTTGGATATTTTGTTATATAGAGTCTAAAACCTCTGTTGGAGAAATAATAACGAATTCCCCTCTCTTTTCTCATATATACCTTCCCATCCTCCCGTTTAGATTCACTAAATAACATTTCATCGTGTCCTTAATATTATATACCCTATCAAAAATCACCCAAATTTTACAACAAGATATCAGGAAGATCCTCCCTAGCATTTGGAATCACCCTCTTAATGTAATGGATACTTTTCTTCTTCTATTTATTCAAATTTCTTCATTATCTAATGAATTATATTTCAAATTCCTAATGTTTGGAGATTTTTTTCCACGACCCTATTACTTTCCAATTGATTTCAAAATTATGATATATTCCTTTCACTCTCATTAACCCATTTTATGAATCATTATGTAATTCCATTACACTGCCGAAATTTCAAGACAGTTTTTTGTGCTAAAAAAATGTGTAGTGAATGCCCATACCCATATCCTATCAAGTGTGTTGACCTTGATAAAATTGTACTTAATTTATTTGGGATATAAATTTATGTATTCCCCAATCCTTGATATTAGAATGAAATTTTATGATAAATGATTCCATTTTCTATGATCTATATGGAACACTTAATCATGATAATGAAATGGAAATAAAGGGGGTCCAAGAATTATATAGTGCTCCAATTCACTAGGTAATGTATTGATCACATGAGTGGTCATTAAATGAATTAGGGAGTGAACCTAATCTATCTCAAGACATTTTACATCATTATTTATTAGTAGTAAGCCTTGAAAAATATTTATGATTTAGTGTTTTATGTTTTTGTTGCATTTCCCTTGTTTTCTTTAAGATTATAAGGCTATTTCATACCTCATTGTTCATTTTTATTATTCTTACTTTTTTCATTTATCATAGATATGAATATTTTCTTACATGTATTACTTTATTCATGTTATTCCATGTTTATTTCTTTACTGGGATTTCTAGATCACCCCATTCTTGTGTATGACCCCAATTTATCTCATGCAGTTTTAAGTATGAAGGAATAATATGAGCATGTTAAGGATATTTTCAATTAAGATAATTTATTACATGTTTTATGTTGTTTATAAATGTACCAAACTCCCAAATACACAAGGCTTTGTGATCTTATGAGTTGTATTATTTGTAAACTTATGTAATAAATCCTGAAATAACTTGTAATAAAGAGAAGTGTTTTCATAGTTGGTATCAAAGGAAAATTCAGTTATTTTTTGGGTTAGGATTATAAAACACTATATAAATACATAGGGATAAAATTATGTAAAATAAAACATTCCTAAATTTTGGATAACCAAAGAGAAAACGATTTTCCATGAAAATACATCTCTCTCTTAAAAATATATGTATATGTGAATCTTATAAAGATATACATAAGAGTGAAACTCAAAAACACCATGTTGATAAAGACTCAAATAGAAACTAATTCCGGAAAAAATCCTTTTATAAAACCTTATTTGAAATTATAAGGGTATATGATTTGGTAAATTTAAAATATCATTGTAAAAAATTATTAAGGGAAACAATTCGCATAGTTGTATATATTAGAAAATCGATCATGGGTAAAATAGTTTGAATCCTGAAAATTCATAAGTTAGAAATAAATTTCATTTATAAGTTATCCATTTAATTTCATTAAATTAACAATTATTTTTTTAAGTGGTAAATTATAATCATCTATAATTTTCCATTTATTCTTTCTAGAGGACATAAATTGGAGAAATAAGTAAACATCCAATGTTAAGTGAAATGTGATGAATGCCCAAATGAGGTTCTCAACCCGATGGGTGCATGAATATAAAAAAATTATGACGATTCTCTCTTATTTTAATTAGGCTCAGAATAGAATCATGGGTTAGTATGATAACCTAAATCCCCCTATAAATGAAAAGGATGTAATTAAAACATTTATACTGAAAAGGAATCCAAAAATAAATGGATTATTTGATCCCATAATCACTGAATAATGGATCAACACCAGTGAGAAGATCTTATACATCCATCAGTGTTTCAAGAAATAGAAGGTTCCACTATCTCTTGATTATATCAAGGGATAAGCTGATAAATGATTGACACTGATCCTGAATTAAAATCTTGTAAAAGATATCAAAGCGATTGGGTGGATTGAATTCAATAAAAAAATTCAATAAATGTTTTCCTCACACTGTCTAACAGAAAATGGAAATGGATTTCCATTCCCTCAATAAAAATATAAAAAAAACAAATGAGATGTATGATGAAAACATCAAAATACATTCATGAGATGCATTAGGCTTTTTCATTACCCCCAAATGAAAGGGTGGCCCCTTCTATTTTTGGGATAAAACCTAGATAATGAATATCCCTTTAGATCTGAGACCTAGATAGCAATGAAGAAAATGTATCATGATCCCTCATTTTCAAAATGGACATAAATAAATCTCAATGGTATAAAAGGGTTAATAAGAAGAAATTTGAGTTTAATTATATCAGTTAAATTGATTAATATAATGGTTATGAGAAATTTTATCATCCCATGTATCAATTATGGTTAAAGAAGAACCAAATATTTTCCTAAAGATGAAAAGAAAATTCATTATGTGTGGGAAATAAGGACACCTAACTCGAGATTGTGGAAAAGATAAACCCACTAATGAGATTGAAGAATGAAATTCTTCAGTCAACCCTCTTCACATTTTTTATTGATTCAACTACATGGAACAAGTAAATTTTCTAAACTAATTATCAAAGCCATGGGTTTTCGATGACAATCAAAAACCATAAAGGATGAAATGGTGATATTATTCCTTCCCAACTATTAAGGTGGATCCAAACATTCATGTGGTGATATGTATTATATTTATTCGATCAATTACAGTGAAAATTCGTTTTGATTCTGGTTCTATTCATTCCTTCATTTCATGCATGTTTAGTAGAACTATTCAAACACCACCACAAATAATGGAAGTAGAGTTTTCAGTGAACATAAGAAATTGGGAAATTATTACATCCCATGTATATAACTTCTCCCATATCAAAATTTGTGGGATGAACACCCTGAAAACCCTTTTGATACTCCCATTAGTAGAAAATAATTAAATTCAAGGCATGTATTAGCTTTCATAATATAGAGCTGACATAAATTTCCATGAGAAGGAAATCACTCTCTACATCACGAATCAACCTCTGATTCTATACATGTACATAGAGAATGATGAATCTTATTTATAAACAAAATTTCAAGAATGGATATTATTACACAATTAGAAATAATATATTACTCAAATTGTTGAGAATATGGAAAATATAATCCTTGAAGACATTCACATTATCCAGGAATATACTGATGTGTTTCCTAGAGAATATTCTGGACTTCCTCCTACAAGAGAGGTTGAATTTTCAATTAAGTATATACCTGGGGTGTTAACATTATCGAATACTATATATATAATAGTTTTCTTATTACTTGTATATTTGATGAAATATCTACAGGATAAATTGGATTAAGGTTTCATATATCTATGTGCTTTACCTTGGGGTACACTAGTCCTCTTTGTCAAGAATATTGATGGGTCAATGCTCCTTTTAATTGATTATTATGTTCTCAAAAAGATCATGATGAAGAATAAGTATCATGTTCCCTAGATTAATGATTTTTCATATTATTTATGTAGAGATAAATACTTCTTAAAGGTGTATATATGGTCAAGGAATTATAAAGTTATTGTGAAGATGGATGATATCCCCAAGATGGGTTTTTGTAAAATGTATAGGCACTATGAACATAGAGTAATTCTATTCAGACGGACTAAAGTTAAAACTATATTTATTTAAATGAATAATATAGTCATTATATATTACCTCAATAAATTTTTGGTAGACTTTATACATGATATTCTAATATACTCTAAAACAAAGGAGGAGTATGAGGTGATTCGGAGCATTGTGCTAAATACCATATGAAATGAGAAGCATTATGGAAATTATAGAAAATGTGAGTTATGTTTGAATGGAGTCACATAATTGAGAAATATTATCACAGGAAATGGGAAATTTTTTGACCCTTAAAATATAGATGAAATTTAAGTACAGTTGAGGCCAATATATGTGACAGATATACATAGTTCCCTTGGATTAGTTGGGTACTATAGTTGATTTTTTAGAACATTATTATGATTTTAAAAACCTCTATCAAAAATAACTTGGAAGGGTTTCAATTTTTGTTGGAATTACTAATGTGAAAATATCTTTATGGAGTTGAAAAAGAATCTTATTATTGTACATGTACTTATGCTACTCAAAAGTTGGGAACTTTTCATGGTATTCAGTGATTATTCGATGAAGGGATTGAGTTGTGTGTAAATGTCGGATGAAAAAATCATATCCTATACATCAATAAAATTGAGGTCTCATAAATATAATTACCCAACTAATTATATAGAGTTTTATTTAGTAAAATATATGTTGAAGATATGGTGAAATTATTTTTTGGGGAGAAGTTTGAAATATATGTGGATAAAAAAATCATTTATTAAATATTCAAATAGAAATATTTAAATATGTGACCATGAATATGGTTAGATCATATCAAAGACTTTTAATTAACAATAAAATAACATCTTGGTAATGTGAATAGAGTGGATGATTCAATAATTATGAAGGACTAATCAATTATATCATTGATGGCAATTAAAAAGTATCTGATCTTCTGGGACTTCAAATGGTTGGGCACAGCAATTAAAATGAAGGAACATCATCAATCATTTCTCAAAAGATTTATAAAACATTCCTATTATAGAAGATAAGTTATTCTCAGGGATATTATTTGAGAATTTAGAATAAATTTTATGCATTCCTATCATAGGGTGTTAAAAAGGTGTATTTTATGTTTTCTTAGTGCAGCATAGAGTCTGATCAGGGTCATATCCCATGAGGAGTGTTCTTAGTTGTTCACCCACTTAAATAAATTCACCTAAACTATTTATTTTTAATTTTTTATTATTTATATGAATGAAAAGGAATTTATGAAAATAAATGAAATGATAAAATTCAATTCCAATTAATTTAAAATGGAAAACAAAATGGAATTAGTGAAGATATTATGTTCTTCGTAGAGAACATTCAAGGACCACATTCATTGAGAAGATTCAAATATTATTACTTAATACACTCCTTCATGTGTGTGCACACCTTTGTCTACCCTGGTTATGAATGAAAATTCCACTTATCGATCATGAATCACACCCTCCATCCACCTCTTTAATTGAGGGAAATGGTTGAATATTAAGAAGTTAAACATTAGAAAACCACAGTGAGGATCACACCCACTACAAATTGTCCTTAAAATTAAATCAAAGAATATTAAAAACAAGGTCTTGGGTTAAAGAACCTGATTACTCTCTCAGGATATTACTTGGAATAGTTACTCATGATCAAGATTATTATATTTCATGATAGTAAGATAATAAGAAGAAAAGAATGTGGATTGGGGGACACAAAAATAAAAACAATGCATGAATTTATTAGAAATATAAATTACAATTGAAAACTAAAACAAAAATAAAGATAATAAATAAATTAAAAAGAATGGGGGAATATTTTCGGTCAGCCTCCCTCAGTCGAGATCTCCTTCTTGGTTTCATGAAGGAATGGGATGGAAAATTGGATGATTTGAGAAGTAGGAGCTCCTCTGCTTTTATAGGAATATTTTTGTCCTTGGAATATTAAATTGGTTTTTGACAAAATAAATGGTATATTGATGCATTTTCCCCTTCCTAAAAGTTGTTCATAATTTTCTTCCACCTCGACTCTCAAAATTTCTGCTCATTTCTCCATCGTATGTTTGAGTTATAAATTTTTCATTGGCGGTTTCTTTTTCTGGATGCAGGTTCCACGAGGCTTCCTTCAAAAATATGTCACTCAATGGACAACATAATTGATTAAAAACTCCCTCGAATAAATTTTATAGGGGATCATATGTATTCTAGTTCGATTACATGTATAATCACCTAAATTGAATGTGTGTTGGACAAGATATACATTTGTTATAGTGATGGGGTCCATATTGTCTACCTGGAAAAGTTTTCGTCTTTATTTATTTTTTAAGGCCTCTAAATGATCGAACATTCCCCTAGTCCAAAAGACAAAACTAAAGAAAATAAAATAAGTATTACCAAAATAATAATCACTTAATTTGGAATTATTTTTTCATTAAATGACTAAAATACCCATGGTGTAAAAACTATCAAAAATATAGAATTAGGCGCTTTCACCATTTTTCTCAAAACACATCATAAATCAAAAATTTATTCATACAAGCTAAAATTATTAGTTTATAAAGGTTAAAATAATGAAAATGCATACAAAAATATGGAAAATATTAGCTCTATTAATTTTCCCATAGTTAAACTGTTCTTTTCCTCAAGAAAAAAATCTCAACATGGAATTCAAAGGACCCCAATATTCCCAATATTCAAATTCTATTGTTATAAAATTAAAAAAAATCAATGTCAAATAAAATATTAAAAAGTTGAGATAAAATATCAATTTAATTACCCATTTTTCAAATAAAAAATTAATTCATTTATTTTACTTTTCCCCTTTGAAAAAATGGAACTTCTACATTCATTCATCCAAGTATCTCAATTCATTATTATTAGGAATTCCACATCATGATTTACATCACTATTGAATTTTTACTCTGATCTCTCATGATACAATTCAAGTATATTTATTCTCATATCATGAGAACATGAACCTTATCCATAATCCTAGAAAATAACTACATTATCCACTTTGTAAAGACAAAAGGAACATAAAATCATGAGGATTTTTCAATAATGGTTCCAATGACTCTAAGGCTTAAGTTTGGAAGGATTTGATGTTTAAAAAATTAAGGCTCAAGTAAGAGGTTTATCTCTTAAATACAATACATGATATCAAATGATTTACTGAAATTTTTCCCTTCAAAGTACCAACACCAACTTCCTCAAAAAAGTAAATGTAAGGTTATGATCCAAGTAAAGTATAATGAAAGATTATTGAATCCCCTTGATTTTTTTGAATTTGTTTTTTAAAATTTTTTATAAAAATTTATGATTAGATAAAATCTTACAATGATCAACTAACATCATATAATTAGAATATCATCAGTCTCGAAAATGGTGATTTTTGGTTCTTCCAAATAATAACTCATTTTTCTTTTTCATTTTTTGTTCATTTTTTGGCATTTTTTTATTCAAGAGGGGAAAACAATAGATTATAGGGAATGATTCCCCAACCTTTTACAATTCCCATAATATCACCCCCACACATTTTTCCTTACAATGTAAATAATCCTATCCACCATGTCTCCCTTTACCCTCACGCATCATCTTTAAAATATCATCTAAATACTAAGAGTAGGGTCAGAATGGATAAAAATGTCTTGAAACAAGGCTCATCCCTATAAAGGTCATTCATGGTCTCTATAATCTAGAATAAGGATTAATGTAGATGTGGTATTTAAGGATACGGGATTTCCAAAGAATCCACAATCATTTTAAAAGTGTTTTTGTACAGTTATAGCATTGAAAAGTTCAAATGCATGTTCTGATAGGTGATAGTCCCATGATCAATCATGAAATATGCCCCAGAATAAATAGGGAGTATTTGGTCTAGAAATACTCTCAGGAATGAGATATGTGATATTGTACAGTCACTCGAGGCATGATTTATACTAACAAATCAATTCACTTGAATTTCAGAAATTCAAACCATGAAAAGTGGTAGGGAACATTCATTTACATGAATCATCTAATTCCATTAAATCATGATTTATCATTTAAATATCTATGCTTCATTTGAATCATTTTATTCTCTACATTAGTCATTAAATCTCATTACCATTGTAATATAAAACATTGAATCATTAGATTCCTGGAAAACTTAGGTCTCCTAGATAAGTCAAGTTAAGCATTGATTCAAGTGTGGTCATCCAATTATTATCATTAAAACTCAAAATATGTTTTTGACTAAAAATTTAATGAGTTAACAAGATAATCATAAAAGGTGTACTCTCTTATGAAATAAATATTTGGTTCTCTTCCTCTAATACTTTGGGATTCCTTCTTCCATCATCATCCTATTAAAAAATTACTCAATTAACCAAAAGGATCATTTAATTTAAGCTCAAAATGAATAGTGGGAGTGGGATTAATGACGTACTAATTCCTAATAATGAATTTAAAATTTAAATCCCTAATATTGAATATTAAATTACTAAAAATAATTAAATGATAAGTCTTTTTATGATCCCCCAAGTGGGCCCAAAAAATTTTTTGCCTTAAGAGGGTAGTACCAGTTGTTATCCAAGCCTGATGGTGGGTATATTTTCTTGGATTTGAACCACCACATGTGGTTCTTCCCAGCTTACAGTTCCTTTTTCTTGTTGAGGATGACTCCATGGATAGAGTATACTAGAACCACCTATTTTGCAATGTGGTATAGATCACATGGTGGGGTAGGATGATGTAGGTAACCTCCTATTATTTAGATTCAACTTGTGCAACCATCTTATATTCTAGTGCTGGATTTATAGGGGATTCTGCCTCTTGACTTATTTCCTCTGGCTCAGCAACTTGGATCTCTTAATGATGGGGCTCCTCCAGTAGATATATAATGTCTTCGGGTAGCTCCAGGTGTTCCTCAATAGGTTAATCATATACCATTTTATCCTCCATAGGGTAGTACGAGTTGGACGAATCTTAAAATTGAATAGAATTAGGATAGATACTCAAATTAGTTTCAACAAAATTATAATAATTTGAATTCAAGAATGTATCATCTTTATAAGTTGATTTATAATTGATATCCTCTTCAATTGAAAGTGCCTCTTGGATTCTATCATTACTGGATGGAGGAAGGTAGTCAATATAATCCATCTTTACTTCAAATTCCACCACTTGGGTGGTTTCCTCCTTCAGTGTCGATGGATCTTCTTCTTTGCAAAGATTGGGGAGATCAAGAGGTTCTTCACATTCACTATAGAATTCATCCAATTCATTTTGATCTCCCACATGTGTCTTAGAAGGCAAGTCTTCCTTATTTTCCCCATCATGTTCTTTGATTTCAAAGATGATTGGTGAAATTTCATCCTCCACTAACTCAGGTTCTTGCTCTATCTTAGGGTAAGGTTGGCCTGAGTAATATGGTAATTTCCTCTTATCCTTTATATTTGAATTAATAGTCATTATATATCCTCTTTAAGTTCACTCAATTGAGCTCTATTGTACTCTAAAACAGTGTCCTATTTTTATTATTGAACTTGTGAGTAGTCATTCCATGTATTTTAATTGTAATTCAGATTCATCATGAAAATTTTCCTTTTTTTATTTTTGGTTTTTTTTTAAGAAAATTAAAAATCTATCTAAAACATGAAAATAGATCAAGATAAGTAAAATACTGATTGGATCCATGGAAATGGCGCCAGTTTTGATGAAAACATATTTTATGGTGAAGAAAACGTGTAATTTTATGTTTTCATAGTAAAGGCTAGAGGCTGACCAGGGTCGTCTCACTTGAGGAGCATTCTCAGTTATTCACCCACATAAACAAATTCAACTAAACTAATTATTCTTTTTGTTTTTATTATTTATATGAATGAAATGGAATTTATGAATATAAATGAAATGAAAATATTCAATTTAAATTAACATTAAATGCTAAACAAAATGGAATCAGTGAAGAAAGTATGTTATTTTGAGAGAACATTCAAGGAGGGCCTTCATTAACTAGATTCAAATATTCTTAGTGAAGATACTCTATCATATATGTGAAAACGTTAGTCTAACATGGTTAGGAATACAAATTCCACTTAGTGATAGCCAAGAATAACCTCCATCTACCTCCTAAATTGAGGGAAAATTTATATAGATTATGATGATAAACCTTAGACAACTACAGTGAGTATCACACCCACTATAAATTATCCTTAGAATTAACTCAAAGAATATTAAAAATATGGTTTTGTTTCAAGAACCATATTACTCCCTCGGTATATTCCATTAATTATTTACTCATGATCATGACTATTATATTTCATGATGGTAAGATGAGAAGAAGAAAAGAGTGTGGATTGGTGGACATAGAAATAAAAAATGCATGAATTTATTTAAAATATAAATTAAAATTGAAAACTAAAAAAAGATAATAAATAAATTAAAAATAAATAATGATGATTTTCGACTGGCCACCATCGGTGGATATCTTCTCCTTAGATCCTTCATGGAATTGGATGGAAAATGGGATTATTTGAGAGGTTAGAGAACCTCTACTTTTATAGTCAGATTTCTATCTGCTAAATGTTGACAGATTTTGGAGCCATTAAATGGTAGATTAACATGAGGTCCCCTTCATAATAGTTTCTCATAACTATATTCCATGTCACATCTCAAAATTTCATCTCATTTGACAATCTATTGTAAGATTTATGAATTTTGGATTGGCATTTTCTCTTTCTGGATGTAGGTTCCAGGAAGATTCCTTCAAAAATATGTCATTCAATAACCACTCTAATGGACTCAAAACTCCCTCAAATATATTTTGGAATGATACCTATTTGTCCTAGTTCCATTCTAGGTAGATTTACCTCAATTAATGGTGTAGGCCGAGATATAATTTTGTTACGGTGGTGGGGTCCATGCTATCCACCCTGAAAACCCTTCAACTTCATTTTCTTTTCAAGGCATCTAGATGCTCAAATCTTACCCTTTTCTATACGAAAAAGTTCAAGGAAATAAAATAATGAATCTATGAAAATAATCACATAATTTGGAATTGTATTTTTCATGAAATAACTAAAATACCCTTGATGTAAAAATCTATCAAAAATCCAGAATTAGGTGTTTTTCAACAATTTGGTCAAAACACGTCATAAATCCAAAATTGATCCATATAAGCTCAAATTGATAATTTAGGAAGGTTAAAATAATAAAAATGAATATAAAAAATGTAGAAAATAATAGCTATATCTAAAGTATAAGCTACTTTAAAAGGTAAATCCTTAGAGTTCAGTGTTAATAATGAAGGAGTTGTACAATTTGGATCATGATTATGTGTACCATAAAATCCAGAGCTAAAGAAGTAGTTTTTGGATGATTAACATAGATTAAACTTCTATATCCACACCTTAATTAAAATTATACAAATATATCTCTAATAGAACTATTTGTGGTAAAATATAAATAATAGGGTCATAGAATATGCATCAATATTCCTTGTATGTTAGTAAGTGAAGACCAAATAGAAAAATATGAGGGAATTTTGAATCCATTCACCATACCTAAAGGGAAACTGAAAAAAATCACCATGGGCTTTGTCAATGTACATCCAAAGTCATCAAAAAGAGATAATTATATATAGGATGTAGCGGATCGCCTTATAAATACTTCACACTCCATTCCAATTCATGATTAATTCTCCCTCTATCAACAAGAAAGGATATATATTAGAGAAGTGGTGAGGATGAATGGAATACCACTATATATTATATCTGATCAAGATCTATGATTCACCTCCTAGTTCAGGAAGAGTCTCAAAAATGCACTAAAAACTATGTTAAACATCTTTATGGATTATCACCCTCAAACTAATGGGTAATCTAAGCAGACTATCCAAACACTAGAGAAAATGTTGAGATAATTATTATTTAACTTTAAAGGTTTACGGGATAAACATATTCCTCTGGTAGAGTTATCGATTTATAATGTTTTTAGTTAACCATCCAAAAGGCTCCCTTTAAACACCTTAATTGGAAGAGGTGTAGGACACCTACTAGCTGGTATGATGTTGGGGAACACAAATTTCTTTCTCCTGAAATGGTCGATAAAATGGTGTAAAAGGTAAAGGTTATTCAGAATCACATCAAGGCTACTAAAATAGGAAAGAAGGTCAATGATAACAATCATTGATGAGATGTAGATCTTGAGGTTAGAGACATAGTATTCCTCTACATAAGTATATGGAATAAATTCATGAGATTTGGGAGGAAATGAAGGCATAGTACAAGATGCATTGGTCTCTTTAGAATATTCTATTTCATCATAATATTGTTCTATCAAATAGCACTCCCACCTAACCTATCTCATGTGAATTATGTATTCCATGTATCCCTATTTAGAAATTACACCCCAAACCCCTCACATTTACTCAATCCAGTAGTGGTACCATTGGAGAATGATATCTCATATGAGGAATAACTACTGAAAATCATAGATTATAGAGAAATAGTTCTATGAAATAAGATAATGCACCTGGTTAAAGGGATTTGCAGAAACCACTAGTCTGAATAAGTTAAGTTGTAACTAGAGGAGATGATGAAACAAAATTACCATCATCTATTTTTGGTGTGAAATAAAAAATTCTATGGTGACATTGCTGAAGGGGGTTATTATAATGACTTGAATGTTTATAAAATTACTCTTTCGATTTCATTAAATGCCTTATTATATATTATGGATATAGGACACACATGCACATATTTGGTTTTATTTTACCCAATCATTTTTAAAATATCATTATGAATTTTTTATCGTTGATAGTATATGAATTTAATAGTAATCATATTACTATTATAAATATAGTTTTTTAACAAATCTAATTGACATAGGAAAACGAAGTGTTGACCATGCCATGTTGAATAATACCACATAAAGCCCATGTATCAGAGTTTTCTAGGGCAGTAGCATCATAGGGTATTTCCCTTGACCAATACTAAACTTATATCCAATAAATTAAGCATGAGAAAACCCATTATTGGGATAAGCTCAAGCTCATTGAGATCACGACCCAAACCATATATGCAAAACCACCCCATGAACGTCTCACTATTGGACACCTTACTCTTAAAGAGTTCTACAGTGTAATAAAGGGATATGTGTCAAGACCCTTATATATGGATATGTATACTGTGTTGAATTATTAAAATATTTTCATTTTTATTATTGATACTTTATAAATGATTCTTTATTTTTATCTTATAAACATAAATTATATTTTTAATTAATATTCAATTTCTATTAAGACACCTATTTTGATGAATTAATCGATAATTGAAATAAATTATAATTTTAAAAAATATTATTACTAGAATATTTTATTAAATATATTTGATCATGTTTTTTATTCTAATGAAATTTTTATAAGGGTCTAAAAATGGTTATTGTCAAAAAACCCATTTTTAAATAAATGAATATTATATTTTAAAGGTAAAAATCCATATATTGAGAATATTATTTTGATAAAATTAATAATACTTTTGGAATGAATAGAATGAAATTATTATATGGTGAATTTTTCCTAATTTTCTAAGACAACATAATTTTCAATGAAAAATTAAATATGTTATTAATATATCGTGCATATTATGACATCATAATGACCAAATAATGATGTAATAAATACTATAATGTGTATCCATGACAAAATATATGTTTTTATTTTAAAATAATTTTATTTTTAGTTTATTTTTATTAATTTTTTAAATAATTTATGAATTCTCGAAAATAAATAATATAAATTTTTTAAAAATCATTTCATTAAGGACATGACTCACTTACAAATTTGAAAGGTTATTATTCTTATAATTTAGACCCTTATAATTATAAAAAAAATCTACCCAAATTTGGAATAATAAATGGGAAAAACACGGTGATGTTTTTGGTTTTGGTTATATTATTATATACAATCCAAAACCAATAGTTGAGAAATAATAATCAATTACCCTATCTTTTCTTATATAAACCCACCCAATCTAACATTTATCTTGAATAAAAAAGCTTTAATTAAGTCCATAATCTTACATACACATTCTAAATTCATACAAGGGATCCCTTGAGAACTCAAGAATCCACTCCCAAGCATTTGGAATCACCCTCTCAAGGTAATGTATCCTTTCCATCTCCTATTTATTCAAGTTTCTTCATTGTCTTATGCCTTCTATTTCAAATTCCTAATAATGGGATATGTTTTTTCCTGGTCCCTATTACTATAAATTTGATTTCTAAAATGATTAGAGACCCTTTTCACTCTCATCAACCCATTTTATGAATCTTTATATAACTTTGTTAAGCTTCCAAAATTTCACCATGATTTACCATGCCTAAAAATCGGTAGTGAGTACCCATACCAATTTCTTATCAATTGTATTCAACTTTATGAAAATGTAATTATTCTTATTAGAGAAATACAAGTTTGTATTCCAAAATCCATTGTTTTCTATGTGTCACACTTAATTATGAGAATGAAATTTAAGTGATGGGGGACCTGAATTATATATTACCAAAAGCATTGGGTAATATTGTATTCTCTTGAGATTTTGTGAAAGGGATTAGGTAGTGAACCTAATCCATCAATGTAATTTTTCCATCATTATTTTTTTTGCATCTATCCCTGACATATGATTATGATGTTATTTTTTAAGTTGTTTCCACATTTCCCTTGTTTCCTTTAGGATTATCATGTTATATCATGTCTCATTATTCGTGTTCTTGAATCTCACTCCTTTTATGACCCATTGATATTACAAATGTTTAACATGTAATAATTTTGTATACTAATCCATATTTATTTCCTTACTATTGTTTATATCTCTCCCCATTTTTATGTATGTACCTAGGTTATCCCATGTAGTTTTATATGCTAAAGAATAATATGTGCATGTTAATGAATATTTTATTACAGATGATGTATTCCCTATTTTAATTTTTTATTTAATATTCCCAATTCCCAAATAAAATATAATTATAAATCTTGTATTTTTCTATTATGTGTAAACTTATTTAATAAATCAAGAAAGAATGTTTAATAAAGAAGTGGATGGTCATATAATTTTATTAAAATTTTGGTATCGAGATATAATAACAACATAAAATACCTTAAATTAATTTTAATTAAATAAATGAATTCCAATTCCACAAAGGTATATCATCTATTAATTTATCAAATTTATATTTAATACTAACAAAACTATCATTTAATTCATTTCAAATACTATATTTGAAATCTTAAATTTTATACTAAATTTTTCAAAAATAACGTTTTTATAATCTCACAATTCACATGGATGTGGAAACAAACTACAAAGAGGTTACTATTAAAATAATATTATATTATAAAAAACATTGAAAATTTTACAAGTATTTTATATAATTATAAATAAATAAATACTCAAGATAGATCCTAAGATACTAGAAATAGAATTTTACAAATTCAAAAATAAATAAAATCAAATAAACCCATAACACCCATCAAATCCAAAAAATATATAAATTTTCAAAACAAAAGGAACAAAAAACAAACAGAGTATGTTCTTATTTGAATCCCATTCTGCTGAAAATTACTTTAAAAATTGATAGTGGGGATAAAACTAAGAACAATATAAAAATAACTTAGGAATCAAAGGATAATCACATAAATACAAAGCACTAGAATTATTGTTCATTGTACAAAGAAAAAATACATTTTATACCATTACTCATTAATCCTTTATTAGAAAAAATAATAATGATAGTATTATTATTGAGATATTTCTAAAATAAAAAAAGTTATATTAAATTATATTTTCTATGTATATTTATCAATTAAATATTTCATTATTTCATATTATTTGAATGTGTCCCTAATAATAGAATGGGATCGGGAGGGTCATTAGTTTTGAAACATTATTCACTCATATAAAACCTTATAAAAGACTCTAACATAATTTTTAGGTACCCCAAACACATAAAAATAATTAAAAAAAATATTTCTCAACATCTAAACATTTATAGTTTCCTTGTTGATTTATCTTCATTTGGTGTTTTCATATATTCAAGAAATACACTCATTTGTTAGTATGATATTTTAATAATTAATTTTTTCTTGATTGAGTTTCCAAAAATAATTGACACCCTCTATTAAATTTTTCATTGTATTGGTCACCCAATATGATTCATTAATGCATTATTGTCATAATGTTAATGAATTCCATGAAAAATGAATCTAATCACATCCAATAATAAGATAAAAGTGTACATGTACTTGTTCGATGCCTGCCTAGTGAATATGGGAGTATATCATATAGACTCAGAAATAGAATTTTCTTCTCCTAAACCAATGTATTATGTGATATAGATTAATTATGGTATGCTAATGACTGTATCCTAATCATTTTTCATGAATTATTATCATGTTTTTAAATTATTATAAATTGATATATGGTATTTAAGATAATAAAAATTTAAATATCTAACAAAAATATTTCAAAGAATGTCGGAGTATTTACATAGAAAGTTAAACCCTCACAATATGGAAAATAATATTATTTTCTATGTTCGGTAAATTACTTAATAAAATTTCATTTAATTTAACATTCACAATATTATTGTCATAATTTTCTATGAATATGATTTTCTTATCTTCTATATCCCATATAAAATTGAATGATTCATTATCATCATAAAAAAACTAATCAATGTCTTAATGATAATAGCATATATTTTAAGTAAAACAGAATTCATCTTCACCACCAATTTTAATGAAATATCTTAGTTAGACATTTACTACCACACTCTATGATAAAATATACGATTTTTTTATATCGTCTCCCATACCATAAAAAAATTTAATTACATACTAACACCATGAAATTTAAAAAGATTTCACGATTTTGTTTCAATTAATCATCATGATACAAAAAAATCATTAGTATTCTGTGAATAGAATATTCTAGATTACTTCAAAGGTAAATAATGTTACTATTTCAAATAATCTAATACATTTTCTTAATTACAAACACTTACAATCTGTGTGGATTGATACATAATATTATTTCATATATAATATTAATATTATCATGCTATAAATATGAAATTCATTATAAAAATACATGATGTTCCTAAAAATCAATAATATCATTTTCACAAATTTAATTATCAATTTATAAATTTTAGATGAAATATAAAATCATCTCTTTTTTGTGTCTTAAAATCATCACATAATGAATTTGTATTATCATTATTGATATCACGTATGTATATTCTTCGTTAAACACTATTTTTGTTAGTGAACTATATGATATTTTCTAAATTTATGACCTAACACTAAAATGATTGGTGACTTCCTAATGGACTTTAAATGATTTGAGATTTCATCATAATTATCAATATAAATGAATTATTTTTTACTAAAGACAAATACCTCATATAAATTTTATGACACGGTCTATTTATTTGGCCTTACATAACAGATTATTTTGGTTGAGCTTTGTTTTCACATAATATTTCAAATAACAAGGGTGTGTAATAAAAAATAAGTTTGATATAATAAAAAATTTATGAAATGATTTAAAAATATATATTTTTATACTACTAAAAAAGAATGATTATCATATTTCTCTATGTGTTGCATACATTAATAATGTATCTATTCTATAACATTAACTTCCTCAACTAAATGAATAGTAAAATGAAATATTAATTTGAAAAATAATAAAGAAATGTGTTCTAAAAAGAAAATATTTACAAAAAATTATTTCCTATAGTTTTTAATGATCAATAGTGTATAATATTTTCTCATAAAAATATTTAATTTAGGTAAAAAAATATGATTAAATCAAATTTTATTTTTTTCAAATAATAATTTATTTCATCCCAATGGTAAAAATAAATCTATAATAATATGTGACTCATGGATTTTCATGACATGTAACATAAGTATTTTTAAGTAAAAAATCGTGAAATACTACTTGAATATCCATTAGCTACTTTTATATTTTTCATTCTATAAAGAAAAAAATCATTTTATGGTTTTTCAAATAAAATATTTTTAGAATATATGTATCATTAAAAAATATATATATATTATTATTTATATTAATCAATTATAATTCCATGTAAACATTAATAATAACATTTACTTTCCTTTGATCATTATATTTCATAGAGATGAAATTTTTATAAAAATTATTTTCAATGTTTATATCTTCAATATAAAGACGTAACATCTAGAATTCTTATTAATGAAGTTGAAAAAAACAATTTTATTTTATTTTTTGTTACAGATTAATTTTATAAGGTATATAATATTTTATCCATTTTATATAGCTAATGGACTATAAAAAAAGTTAACATCAACATTTGATAACTACAATATCATTTTTGATCATGTTAGAAAAATTGGCTGCATGAAATCATTTTTCCATCCAATTTTGGGTTGTTAAATAGGAAAATAAGAATTCAATCAAAAATTAATAATTACAATTGAAAAATAATTTTTATATTATGTAGTTTTTTAGAATCCATATGAATGTTACAACTTAGGCATGTCAGACTAGTGTGAGTGTTCCAACAAGACAAGTTTAATATTTTAGGAATATCACTAATAGCTCTTATCTGAGCAAGATGAATTTTGAACATTTATATAGTTGATTAAATATATGTATATACACTATTATTTGTTAAAATTAATAATTCTTCTATAATATGTTTAATTTATATAATAATATTAATTATAGATATTTTGCCTTATATAATAATCATTTAAATAATAAAGGATTTTATTACATACACAAAAAATGGTTCTATATTCATAGGAATAAAAATTACTTTCTATATTCTAAATGTTCTTCTCAAAATATAGAATGGGTAAAATTCATTAGTACCCTATCATATAAATCAAAATATTCATCTTATAAATATTTATAAGACTCATTCAATTACTCAGTTAGTTTTTCCTTTATTTTAATAATTTCATAATTACAAAGACAATATAAATATATGTTATGATTCTTTGTATGTTGTGTTATAGTTTTCCATGTATCATTAATCAAATTCTAAATATCACTAAATATTATTGTGGAAAAATCATGTACATTTTAATTATGGATAGATGTTGAAAATAATATTGTATTTAGAAAACTAATGGGTTCTATTGTATTTTTTAACAAGAAGTCATCAATTGAAAAGAAGGTTTGTTAAAAAAAATTAGTAGTGAAGTGGTGTTCTATTTTCTGAAAAAAGTTGGATTTATGAGGAAATATTTGTTAAAGGATACTATTTCTTTTAAAAGAGTTACCACTAATGTATTGGATTCTTTAGGAAACTAATTAGTGAAGAAGAACTCTATATAGAGAGTTTATAGTTAATAGAGGGACCAAAGAGGTGTTGTACAAATCCATGAGGAAGAAACTTGAATTACACACCATGACATTGGGAATTTTTTGTGAGGATACCCAAAACTAGCTATTTAGAAACTGATAAATTGTAGTAGTCCCCTTGGTTTACATAAAGAAAAGATACGATAAATGGAAAAACATAATTACGTAATTTTAGTGGTCATGATTGAGGGTTGAATATCATGGAAGACCTGGTGAAGAAAGTTTTCTATCAAGAGGAGGATCACACTGTGGAGCTCGGTGTAGTGCATAGAAAGATGAACTATGAAAAATGGGTAGCCCAAAATTGGTTTTGAGGTGATGGTGGATAAAATTGGAATATAAAGAGAACCATATCGTAGATTTAGCTATGTGGTCATAAAAATGTCTAGAGTTTTTACAATATGTCATTGGGAATGATGTTTTGAGTTTGTATTTTCACATTTGTGAAATGGTCTTCCAAAATCATATTATGGTGTTTTCCATGATGATCACGTTTGATATAAACAATGTAATATTATAACCATTATTCTATAGGAGAAGTAAAAATTAAAACAAGAAACATAGATATGCGTGTTTCATAAAAAAATTCACCTCGACATACAAAGGCCACATCAGTATGTTCAAAAGTAATCTTTTTTTGTTCGAGTTTTGACTAAAAACACACCAAATATATTTTATTGAGACCTTTTGATGCACAAATAATTTTTTAATATTTAATACATCTTGTTATGGGAATTTTGGATATGATTCAGTCATTAATTGTAAGGTTTTTTAGGCATTCATAATATTAATTAATTTCGATTTTGTTTAGGTTGGAATGGAAAGATAAATGGAGAAAGAAGTAGTAATTTTATCTTAACAATTGATGTTATGTTGGATATTGAGAATGATTTATTCATGGATTTTTGGGACCCATAATGTTCTTATAAGTGTCCATTGTAATTATATCATGATCTCATATTTCATAAGGCTGCATCAAAACTATCAAAAATATATAATCAATAACATATTTTATATCCATTTTTTTATGAAAAGGAATTAAAATAATAGATGAGGGGGTGGAATGAATTATTGTAATGGTTTTTAAGTCATTGAAAATATCATCAAATAAGAAATAGAAAGATATTTCTATGTGATGTAAATTTGAGAAGAAGATTCAAGACATTCACTTAAAGGAGTCATTCCAAAAATTCTTTTGGAAGATAGAAAAAAGTATGTTTTTGAAAATACCATAGAAAATAGGTGATGTGTATCTAGTGGGATTAAATAGAACAAATACACACTTCATTCAATGATGAATTTGATTCAAGTGAAGGGAACAAAAACTCATAAACTGGGTAAGGTGTATCCTTTATTTAGTAGTTAGTGATATGAAGATTTTTGAGGTAGTGACCCTAGGAAATTAGTAAGTTGTATATCAAAAATTATGGTGACCGAACCTAGGTCAGAGTTACCTATCCCAAACCAAATTTTAGGTGAAGTGATATTTTAATGATCTAGTGAAATAAAATAACATTAGATACATAATCCTTAGAGTATCTAAGTGAGGCTGAACCAAATAACTTTTTTCCAAAAAAAATTATTCACAAAGAAATAATGTAAATATATAAAAACATGAAAACCATTAAAAGGGCTAGTCAAGTGAATTTTAATCCGATCAATGTTTTTGAAATGTTTATAATGACTGAATATTAATGTGAATTAATAAAGATTGTTTTTTTTTGTGATAATATTTGTAAAAAATATAAGTTTAATAGGACTTTAATGAACTTATTAAACCACCTATAGGGTTATATCTGATTCTTTGACCCCTAATAGAAAAAAATTTTATAAAAGGGTTTTATTATTTTATTAAATTTTTTATCCATTTTTCCTGATCTACAACTATTATTGGATGTCATATGATAGGAAAACTTTTATTCTTGATGGAAATAATAACAAAATATAGGAAAACATATTCATTATATTCATTTAAGATTATCTTGGGGTTATTCAATAAGTAAAAGAGGATATAATTTTATTGTTAAATAGAAATGATGTTATCTTTGAACCATATAAAATGAATATTACGATTATTACCTAAATAAAAAAATAAATTCTGTATTCTATTAGAGAATATATGTCCATGAATATTTATCATTTCTTATTTTTAAATGAAATATGGATTATATTATATTATTATTTTAGAATATAAAATATGCTAGAGGAAAATTTCATTTTAACTAAATACAAAAACAAAAAAATCAAGAGGAATAAATCTTACAAAATTTGTTCTCTAGCTGAGGTATATTTTAAACAAAATTTTTCATATCATTGAAAAATAGGTTTGGGGAAAGGATGTAGTTTTATAGACTATATTATTAATATTAAATAAATATTTGATAAATATCTAGATATGATATCAATTTTATAACCCATGATATGTTCATGTTATGAAAATAATTAGATCCCAACCTAGCAAGAGATGGTTAAATAATGGGATGTAATGCATGTTGTTTTTTATACAGTAATTTTATATCCTTCCTTTTAGAATAACAAGAATAGAAAATAAGAATTGGAATTTATTTCTAAAATAAGTAAAATGAACACGATGATGAAAAAATGGATTAGCATGCCTAAAGATAATTCTTGGAGGTTTGAATGAGAATAACCCCAAAGAGAGAATTGAAGCAAACCATTTTTTCTCATAAAAACTCATATTCAATAAATAATAAAATTTTCGATGAATTATTCATTAAGTATAAACATAATAAATAAACATATGAATGGAAAATATAAGAAATTAAAATATCATTATGAGAGGGTAAGCACTACAAATTATAAGATGAAAATATCCTCAAAGGTATCCACAACAACAATAATTATTCTAAATATGAAATGTTAAAGAAAAGTATATTTTCATGTAATATATATAATATACGATCTATTATATAATTTTTCATAGAAATGATATTTTTGTGTATGACATTGGAATATTATGATTACATATTTTGAAGCCCAAAACACCAAATGTGAAACGATAATTTCAGCTATTCTTATATACCAACATGGAGAGACTACAGGAGGTCTTATTTGTATGGTTAATGCTTTATTATTTCTACCCTTAGTCTAATAAAATGGAATTTAAATTTTAGGAATATAATTATGTTTAGTATTTCATAAGAAAACACTCCACTCCTATGGAACACAAGGATGTACTTTATCTAAAAAATATTATTAAGATAAAAAAAATAGGTACAATGTTTTGGATAATGAGAATTATCCTTAATAAAAATTTCATCATTAATCGAACTCAATATAATCACAATTTATACCATGTATGGAAAGAAATAAAATCTAAAAATAATCACCAAGATTTTCTAAATCGTTGAATGATTTGGAAGTAAATAAGGTAATACAATGTTATATGGATTCTGTCAGGATAATCATGTCCATTTAGAAGATATATACCTATGTTTTTTCATTAAATAAAAATATTTTTGTTTGAAATAATTTAGAAAGATTTATTTAATTTTGAAGTAATATGGGGGTGAGATCCACAAATTTGGGAACTCAATATGATACCTTTTCATGTAGGATTGATTCTAGAACTGTGGAAAAGTCCAATCCAAAAAATATTATAGTGCTAATATCGATGAAGAATACTATATAGGAGGAGTAAAAAAATGAGATCCATTGAAAATATTTTGATACATAAGAATAAAAAAATGATGATGAATTTTAATAATTGATCATATTGTGTTCCAAAAATATAAAAATTTGAATGTAATGATGTATTTTGAAGGGTTGGTCCAAAATTTCCATCCTTATTCATCAATATGAGGAAGTTTGTGGTACCCCTATATTAATATTCATTAATTTTTATATCTTGTATGAATAGTTATAGAAATAAATGGTATATATGATCCATGGGTTGTTATTAATATAAAATAATATGTTTTAAAGCTACAGAACAAAGTTGAAATAGGAAACCAAAAATCATTAATTATATATATATAACTTTTTTTATCATATAAAAGGATATAAATTATTAAAAATGTCACTCATAAGGTCAAAATATTTTCCCATGTGGTTTCCCTAAATATTATCCTTAATAATTTGTGTCATGAGATAATTTACTTAGGGGAGTTTTGATTAAAATTATGCGGTTGTTAAGTCTCATATGAGATTTAAAACCTGATGATGAACTAAGGAATATTATATTCTAATTATTATGGTATTTGAAAATTCGAAAAACTGTTATCATGTGACTATTAATGTTATATAATTTTTAAACCAATAGTTATTTTATCTTGTAATTGTTTGGGGAAAATTAAGGGTGATAAAAAGATATTTTTTTGAGAAATAGAAATACCAAACCATTTGGAAATAATGTGATATTCATGAGTGGAATGGACATATTTGAGGATATTTTTAAAGACTTTTTTTCCGTATAGTGAGATCATGCATATTTATATTAATGGATCTTTTCCTACCACAAATTCTATAATTGAATATCACAAAATGTATTACATATTTTTTCCCTTTTTATAGAGATTGTCTTATGGGGGGTTTTAGGAATTTGGAAATCCATATATAAATTTCTTTTAAATGGTTAACAAATTGTTTGGTTAATTAGTCAGTTCTTTATGAAAAAGGTATAAGTGTATGGAAAAACATTAAGTGATTTAATTCATTATGTAATCCCACTGTTTCCAAAAATATATATATAACTACATGTTTCTTATATTTTTTTTACCACACACCATGGGAGATAAATGTTTGATATGTGGAATGAGTAGTCCATATTCAATCTTGTATTATTTCATAAAATATATTGTAATGGCTCGGACCCACCTAGTCTATTACTTTTCCAAAACATGGTCCACCAAAATGGTGGCATCGTGAGGGTGACATGATGACGGTGGCACCATGAGGGTGACACTGGGAGGGTGACACAGTGATAATGGCACTGTGTCCTCACCGCGTTCTTTTCCAGTTCTCGACTTTTTTGCTCCCAGGACTTATCTTTCAACGTAAAGATGATTTAATTCCCCCATTAAAATAAATTTAAAGCTCATAAATAATATCTAAAATTCCCCAAGATCCAGGAAACCCTTAACTTACCAAAACGTGTGGTTTTCCTCAGTGTCACACCCTTCCTCGTACCTTCCAGTTCTACCCTCGTTGCACATTTTTCCTCCGTTTAAAAAGAAACAGTTTAATGCACAACTGTTATTCCACCACCCTTATGGGAATAATTAAATAATAATTAATCCCATCATGTGTAACCTCCCAAACGCAAAGGAAACCACGACCCGACTTTTTAGCCATTCAAAATTCCTTATCCCGTAACAATAGAATTTCGTCTTTATATCATGATAGAGTTTCTTACTTCCCCTTCTTGGATGGATTTATTTCTTCTCCCTGGTTTACTTGGAGTCCCCCCTTCCCGAGGCTTCGGGTGCGCCTGTGCAGGAGATTTTCAGCTCGTCCTTGGAGTTCCCAACGTTCCTCCCCTGCAAGTCACACATCCCCAATTCTGGGCGCGTAGAGAATAACTTCTTTCCTTGATCAACCGGGTAGGGATTTTCCTTTGTCTCTCCTTACTGTGTATCATGCAGGATGGGTACTCTATTGTTTTTGTGGGGATTGATGAAACCAACATAATGAAGATAATGAACGGACCTTTAAAAATGAATGGGGTGTGATAGATGTTCTTCTGTACTCTTTTATGTTGATATGTGTTGTGAATTGTGTGGGCCTATGCTCACTGAAAATCATTGTTGTTGGTGGTATTTCCTTGCGCACTAATGAACCATGTATTCTATGATGATTAAATGACTGTAACATGGAAATTTGTTAATCACATAAACTCTGATGGTTAAATGGATGCCCAGTGAATATCAACCCTTGTGTGGTCACCCTAGTTAATCAATAGAAAGAAGAAACTAATGAATTATGTTCTTGAACCTGGAAGTTTTCCTATTCTGTTTTGGTAGTGGGTGTGTTTTCCTGCTATATGCTTATGGGGAATGTGGCAGAGGATGGGATCCTCCATTTTGGTACAGTTGTTGGTTGTGAATCTGAAGGTTTGTGTTTGATCTTCTGTGACACGAACTCAGGTGGGAACCTTTATTGTTGAGAAATTGTTGGTTCTTGGTTTTGGTGACATGGGGTTGTGTCTCGGGGTTTTTTATGGTTCCAGTAATTTAAGGGATCTCACTAATCCCTTTTTGTTGTTGTAACTTTACAAGAGAACCAGGTATGAATGCTTAAGTTGATGTTGGCTATTTCTCTTTTCCTCTAGATTTTGGTTACGCCTTCTATTTTACCAGTAGTGTAGAATTAACTTTAATGGATTTGATTGAACATGAAACCAGAATGATTTAAATGGGGAATTGATTTTGAGAATGAGTCGTGACGTGGCCGTGAGTGTTGTGTTTCTTACAAATGAATAGTCACGAGGATGTTTGTGTTTAGGTTGGTCTTTGGAAACCCTAGGTTAGGATGAGTTCTTGTTACCAATACCTATATCTATAGCTTTTATGTTTCTTATTCCTGTCCCACCCAAGTTGAGAACTTTAGTTACAAACACCCCAATTTCATGGGGGGTGTTTTTCCCAACACTCTTATGAGTGGCTGGTTATTAGATCATTTTATGCTCCCTTTCCCAAATAGCACAAGACTCTTCGGGTAGGCTGTGTTGGCTTGAGATCCATTATATCCCAAGATTCTTCGAGCAGGGTAGTTGTGGTTGTTTGCCCAGGTGTGTGTGGGAAGGTTTTTTCCCAAGAGTCTTCGGGATAAAGCCTAGGTGTCTTCAGGCTAGGAAGTGGTTGTTTTAGCCCAGGTGTTTACGGGCGTGGTTACGCCTGGTGGTTGTGTCCCAGGTGTTTGTAGGTGGGATGTTTGGCAGTGATGGCCCAGGTGTGTGTGGGCAGGGTGTGGCAATGGGACTGTGATGAGAATGGCGGGATTGGTTTGATGCATAGGATGTCTTCAATAACTAGTGGGAAAGTGGCGTGGGGTACCCAAATATCGATGTGCTATTACTATACATTACTTGACTTGTGTTATTTGGGGAGTGACCCTTGGTGAGGCTTGGGTGGATAGTTTTTTTTACTAGGTTCTTTGGTTATCTCTTTTCTCACAGGGCATTAGAATGCCTCCCCACTTGTGCACAAGAGTCTTTGGTTTCCCTACTGAGTATACTTGTATTCTCACCCTACTTATATAAAAAACTTTCAGGTTTCCAGGAGGACTTCAGGGATTGTGCAGGGTCGTACTAGCTCGGGTGTTGGGACAATTGTAGTTGTTGTTTTCCTTTTATTTTGGTACTTTACCTTTGTAGTCTCCTTGTACATTGTGGATTTTACCTTTGTAACATTCATATGGGAATATGTTTCTTTGGTTTTCTTTGACCCCCCCCCCCCCCCATTTTTGGTGTTTTTGGGATTTACTATCTTATCTCCTGATCCTAATAAAGAAAAAGGGTAATGCATTCCATCTTATGTGTGATTCTATACCCTTGGTTCTATTCGCCACTCTGGGACCTATTGAAGGCGGGACTCAGGGGGGTCATTATCTCTCCTTCAACATGAAGAAGGAAGGGTATGGCAATCTGTTGTCCCTTCTCTCATCTTGGTGGAGCCAGGTCGTGACAGAGTGGTATTAGAGGGAGGTTGATATGTAGGATGGAGTCTGGATTTAGGAATGGAAAGGATTGCATGGGGTGGTAGGGAAACAGTGTTGGGTGACCTTAGTGCGTGAATTAGGCCAGGGAAGACCTGCTAGGACACGGGATTTTAGGGCCCCCCGTGATCCAATGCAATGACTCTGGACCTACCAAATGACCAAGTGAGGCAACACTGATTGTAGGGTAGAGACCCAAGGAAAGGTACAAGAATCATAATGACTTTTTTTTTATGTTTCATGGGTGTCTTGGGGATTCAAAATAAATAAAGAATTCTAAGAAAATATAAGAACAATATTCTACACTACTTTGGCTTAGGCATTCCATGTTTACTTTGCTGCTATGGAATCTAGGAGGAGACCATGAGTAGTGCGGGCGATCGAGGCCCATGAGGTTGACTTGTACGATCGGCAGAGGACCGACCGAGAGGAGAAGGATGATCTGTGGAAGAATATGCTTCAAGCCTTTCAACGACAAACCCTCGGGAAGTATGATGGCAGCATCTCAGATATGGATACGGAGAGATGGCTAGAGGAGCTGATGATAGCCTTCAGCTTGATCCGGGATCCGATGGAGTACTGGGTTCCTCTGTCTATAAGCTAGATATGTGGAGCAGTGCGTCAATGGTGGAGGCTTCATCTTGGGGAGAATAGGGAGACTGAGGTGATCTGGGATGACTTCGAGAAGGTGTTCTGGGGGCAATTCCTCTATTCCACGATGAAGGCTGAGAAGAGGCAGGAATTACTCTCCCTATAGAAGGGGAGTATGTCAGTGAGAGAGTTGGGGATCAATTTCAAGGATCTCCTTCACCTTTCCCATGACCTCTTTCCGGTTGAGGAGTCTTGGGTGAGACGTTTGGAGCAGTCACTTTGACCTTCTCTTCCGTATGTTGTTACACCCTTCACCCTACTGACCTACTTAGAGGTCCCAAAAAAGGATGAAGTGGTGGAAAGGATGAACATGCTGGGAGGTGTGTCACGAGAGGGGATCTAGTTGGGCTCGTCAAAGGGGAAGGCCATCAGTAGCAGGCCTCCAGCGTCAGGGCCCTCTAGGTTTCGACCAGCAGGAAGTAGGCCTCAGCAGTTCCAGTTCTGATCTCTTGGCCCTCACCCTTTTCTTTCGAGCACAGGGCCGAGATGCTTCATCTTTAGAACCCATGGGCACCTTTGGAATCAGTGCCCGGATAGAGTATAGTTCAGAGAGGGTGGACAGGTTCAGCACCCACCTCAGTAGCAGTAGTTTCCAGCTAGGCCCTATCATTAGCAGCAGGGACAGCGAGCTCCCGCTCCTTCAAGGGAAAACGTCGTAGGAGGAGGCCGACCTCAGGGAATTCCTCAGGGACCTCGACCGGGGTGTGTTTAGGAAGGAAGCTGATATTCGAGAGGCAGAGGAGCTAGGCGTGGGCAGTTGCATGCTGTGGAGGCAGCAGTTCCAGCAGGGCCAGAAGTCATTTGAGGTACGATCAGCTTCTTTCATACCCTTTCCTATGCCTTATTCGATACAGGAGCTTCACACTCCTTTTTTACACCCAGTCTGGCTCGTGCCCTGGGTTTAGATTTCGAGAGAATTTCAGTTCCCCTAGTGTTGAGCACGCCAGTTAGAAGTCAGACCGACTTTTCTTATGTTTTCTGAGGGTCTAGACTGATGATAGGGCCATATCAGTCTATCAGGGATCTTATATTGTTACAGATACATCCATACAATGTCATCCTAGTCATTGACTAGTTATTCTATGTATGTTCCATCATTTACTGATCATGAGTAAGGGTCATGTTTTCAGATTTGGGCGGTCAACGTGTAACCTTTATTTGCGAGTAGGGTTTCCAGAAAAGCGGCAGGCTTGAGTAGCCCCTCCTTTCCATGTTAGCTGAGCAATCAGTGGAGTCAGTAGATGTAAAAATGGTGGATGTCTCAGAGATCATCAGGGAATTCATGGAAACCTTCCCTGAAGAGGTGGAGACTCTACCCCCTCGACGTTATTTTGAGTTCGGGATAGACTTACAACCTAGTGCCCGTCTGATTTCGATGGCTCCCTACCGAATGGAACCTTCTGAGTTGAGGGAGTTACGGATCCAGATTGACAATCTGATGAAGAAGGGTTTTATTCAGCCATGTGCGTCACTGTGGGGTGCTCCTGTCTTGTTTTAGAAGAAGGCGGGTGGTGGTCTATTACTATGCATAGATTACAGGAGGTTGAATCAGGTGACGTTCAAGAATTGCTACCCTCTCCTGAGGATAGACGATCTCTTTGATCAGCTGAGGGGAGCATGTTGGTTCTCAAAGATCGATCTGTGGTATGGATATCACCAAGAGAGGGTGAAGGAGGGTGATATCTCCAAGACTGCCTTTAGGTTTAGATATGGGCACTTTGATTTTGTGGTCATGCTTTTCAGCGTTACAGAAACTCCAGTTGTGTTCATGGGACCAATGAACTCCGTCTACCCAGAATATCTGGATCAGTTTGTAGTCGTGTTTATTGTTGACATCCTGATCTACTCAAGATCAAAGGAGGATCACGTTGATCACCTTAAAACTGTTTTAGAGGTCCTCTGCTAGCACCAACTCTATGGGAAGTTGTCCAATTGCATGTTTTGGACGCAGGAAGTGCACTTCCTTGGGCACGTGGTGTCCGAGCAGGGAATAGCAGTGTACCCATCGATGGTCGAGGCGGTTGTTTCTTGGGAAGCGCCCAAGAACGTGGCAGAAATTCATAGTATCCTTGGATAACAGGCTATTATCGGAGGTTCGTGCCCAACTACCCCCGAGTTACGGCGCCTTTGATAGCCTTGACCAAGAAAGACCAAGATTTTATGTGGAATGGGCAGTGCGATGTAGCCTTCATCTATCTGAAGGAGAAATTGGTAAGTGCCCCAGTGCTGAGGTTGCGAGAAGAAGGGGTGACATATGAGGTATTCTATGATGGTTCAGAACAAGGCCTAGGGTGTGTGCTGATGCAACAGCGAGGGGTTATCTCTTATGGGTCTAGGAAGTTACATCCTCATGAGTGTAATTATACCACCCACGATCTGGAGCTTGTGGCGGTCATGTATGCACTAAAATTATGGTGGCATTACCTCATCAGGGAACGCTTCGTGGGATTCATAGATCACAAAATCTTGGAGTATATCTTCTCCCAACGGGACCTAAACATATGGAAGCGAAGGTGGATGCAGTTCTTTTAGGTCTAGGACTTAGAGATTTCATACACCTCAGGAAAAGGGAATGTGATGGCTGATGCATTGAGTAGTAAGTCACAGAAGGTTGTGGTTTGAGATTCGGAAGATGCTTTGAAGGTGATGGAGGAGTTGGCTTCCATGCACCTGGATGCGAGGATGGATGCTGGTAGAGGTTTCTTGTATCAGATGACAGTTTAGTCTTCTCTACTACGGCAGGTGAAGGAGTCTTAGTGGTGAGACATAGAGATTGAAGTGATGTGTGATCGGGTTAACCAAGGCGATGCTTCGGAAGGGTTGATGGGGGATGGTCGGAATATGATGTTTTTCTAAGAAAAATTTTTTGTTCCAGAGGAGTTGTTTGAAACATTTCTTGGTGAGTTCCACAACTCAACCCTGGAAATACACCCAGAAGATTCCAAGATGTACCAGGGTATGAGGAGACAGTTTTGGTGGCCAGGGGTAAAGCGGGTGGTGGTAGAGTTTGTGGCCAATTTCCTAGTGTGTTAGCAGGTGAAGGCTGAACACCGTGTTCCAGGCGGTCTGTTACAACCCCTATATGTCCTCGAGTGGAAGTGGGATGACATCTTCATGGATTCCGTCACAAGGATACCCTAGGATCAAGGACTCTATGATTTTATCTGGGTAGTGGTGGTCCAGTTGACGAAATCGGCTCACTTTCTATCGATCAAGGTGTCGGGTGTAGTGGATGACTTAGCACGGAGGTATGTGGATGAGGTGGTGCGATTACATGGAGTTCATAGGTCTGTAGTTTCAAATAGGGATGCATGGTTTACCTCACGAGTCTAGAGAGGATTGTTTCATGCTTTTGGCACCCATCTACGTCTTAGCACTACTTTTCATCCCCAGACAGATGGACAGACAGAGCACACCATCCATACATTGGAGGATATGCTACGAGCATGTATTCTACACTTTGGGGGATCTTGGGTGAGACACTTCCCTCTGGTAGAGTTTTCCTACAATAATTGCTATCACTCTACCATCGGAATGGCTCCATTCAAATCCTTGTACAGAAGGCCATGTCGCTCACCCGTGTGTTGAACCGAGGTTGGGAAAACATGTGTTCTTGGCCCCAAAAGTGGTGCAGAGCACGACAAAGAAAGTTCAGCTTATACAAGAGAGGATGAAGGCGGATCAGGATCGGCAGAAGTCATATTCTGATAATAGAAGGAGACCCTTGGAGTTTGAGTTCGGGGACCACATATTCTTGAAGGTCACCCCTCGGCGTGGGTAACGGAGGTTCGGCCAGGGGATTAAGCTTTCTACAAGGTTCATCGGACCCTTCAAATTGTTATGGCGGGTTGGAGAAGTGGAATATCAGCTAGTTCTACCACCGACGCTACTAAGAATACACGATGTCTTCCATGTGTCTCAGCTCCGACGATATCTACACGACGATTCACATGTCATCGACTGGGGAAAGATGGATATCGTGGATGACATGACTTTTGTGGAAAGACCAATGAGGATCGAGGATTGTGAGGAGAATGTGATCCATGGATAGACCATTACTTTGGTTAATGTGTTTTGGAGGCATAGCGGGCTCGAGAAAAGTACCTGGGAATGGGAGACGCAGATGCGCGCCCAGTACCCAGAGCATTTTTGAGTTTTGTTCTGTTTTGTTGTACTTGTTTGTGATGGAGCACTTTACTTTTTTAACTATGGAAAAAGTAGTTTTCCTTATTCTGTGGATGTGTTTAATGATTCTTCGTGATGGGGAGGGGAGGACCCGATCCCTAATCAAGACACATTAAGGTGGATGTGATTAAACTCGTGTGGGTGAGTCAGTGCCACCCAAAGCAGATAGTATCTTGACATGGAGGAAGAAACTCCCTAACCCATATGACTAGACTGTTTGACCTTCGAATGTTTCTTGGTTACTTAAGGGAGAGGTGTTCTTAGATGTCGATGAAGATCACCCTTGAGAGGTATCTTTTGAGGTAGTTGTTCGAAACCCCTTCTTTACTTCGGGTCTAGATTTGATTCTCGAGGGAGAGAATAGTTTAAGAGGTATCTGATGTAATGGCCTAGACCCAACTAGTCCATTACTTTTCCCTAACATGGCCCCACCAAAATAGTGGAACCGGTCACGGTCGCACACTGTTTAGGATGGCACAGGTCATGGTGGCATCGTGACAGTGGCACCAGTGACGGTGGCACCGTAAGGGTGACACCATGATGGTGGCCCCATGAGGGTGACACCGGGATGATGGAACTGTGTCCTCACTGCATTCTTTTCCAGTTCTCGACTTTTCCACTCCCAAAACTTATCTTTCAATGTAAATATGATTTAATTCCCCCTTTCAAATCCATTTAAATCCTATAAATAATATCTAAAATCCCCCAAGATTCGGGAAACCCTTAACTTACCAAAACGTGTGGTTTTCCTCGATGTCACGCCCTTCCCTGTACCTTCCAGTTCCGCCCTCGTTGTGCATTTTTCTTCCATTTAAAATGGAATTGTTTAACGCACAATCTTTATTCTATCACCCTGATGGGAATAATTAAATAATAATTATTCCCATCAAGTGTAGCCTCCCAACCGCAAAGGAAACCTTGATCTGACTTTTCATCCATTCAAAATTCCTTATCTTGTAATAGTATAATCTCATCTTTATATCACGCTAGAGTTTCTTCCTTCCCCTTCTTGGTTGGATTTCTTTTTTCTCCCTGGTGAACTTGGATTCCCCCCTTCCCGCGGATTCTGGTACACCTGTGCTAGAGTTTTTCTACTCATCCTTGGAGTCCCCGACGTTCCTCTCCTACAAGTAGCGCACCACCAGTTCTTGGCACGTGGAGAAGAACATCGATCCTTGATCAACTAGGTAGAGTTTTTCCTTTGTCTCTCCTTACTGTGTATCATGTGGGATGGGTACAATTTTTTTTCTCTGGGGATTGATGAAACAAAACTTAATGAAGATAATGAACAGAATTTTAAAGAATAAAGGGGGTGTGATTGATGTTCTGTTGTACTCTTTTATGTTGATATGTGTTGTGAATTGTACATGCCTATGCTCACTAAAAATCATGGTTTTTGGTGTTCATTCCTTGAGCACTAATGAATCATGTCTTCTCTGATGATTAAATGACTATAACGTGGAAATTGGTTAATCAATTAAACTCGGCTGGTTAAATGGATGCCCAGTGAACATCAACCCTTGTGTGGTCACCCCGGTTAATCAACAGAAGGAAGAAAATAATGAATTATTCCCTTGAACATGGAAGTTTCCCTATTCTATTTTGGTAGTGAGTGTTTTTTTCTACTAGATGCTTATGGGGGAAAGTGGGAGATGATGGGATCCTCCGTTGTGGTATGGTTGTTGGTTGTGAATCTGAAGCTGTGTGTTTGCTCTGCTGTGACACAAACTCCGATGGGATCCTCTATTGTTGAGAAATCATTGGTTCCTGGTTTTGGGGACATGGGGCTGTGTCTCGGGGTTCTCATTGGTTCTAGTACTTTGAGGGATATCACTAATCCTCGTTTGTTGTTGTAACATTACAAGAGAACCATGTGTGAATGATTAAGTTGATGTTGGCTGTTTCTCTTTTCCTCTGGCTTGTGGTTACACCTTCTAGTTTCCCAGTAGTTTAGAATTCACTTCAATGGATTTGATTGGACATGAAACTGGAATTATTTAAATGGGGAATTGATTTTGGGAATGATTTGTGACTTTACCATGAGTGTTGTGTTTCTTACGAATGAATAGTCACGAGGATGTTTGTGTTTAATATAGTCTTTGAAAACCCTAGGCAGGGATGAGTTCTTGTTACCTATACCTATATCTATAGCTTTTATGTTTCATATTCACACCCAACCCAAGTTGGTCACTTTAGTTCCAAACACCCCCATTTCACAGGGGAGGGTTTTTTTTCCAAAACTCTTAAGAGTGGATGGTTATTAGCTCCTTTTATGCTCCCTTTCCCGAATATCCCAATACTCTTCAGGCAGGCTGTGATGGCCAGAGGTCCATTAAAGCCCAAGATTTTTTAGGTAGGGTAGCTGTGCTAGTTGGGCCAGGTGTGTATTGGTAGGTTGTTTCCCAAGAGTCTTTGGGATGAGGCCCAGGTGTCTTCGGGCGAGGCAGTGGTTGTTTTAGCCCAGGTGTTTGCAGGTGTGGTTATGCGTGGTGGTTGTGGACCTAGTGTTTTAGAGCGGGATGTGTGGCAGTGATGGCCCAGGTGTGTGCAGGCAGGGTGTGGTAGTGGGACTGCGATGAGAATGGCGGGATTGGTTCGATGCGTAGGATGTATTCCAATAACCAGCGGGAAAGTGGCACAGGGTACCCAAATATCGATGTTCTATTACTATACATTACTTGACATGCATTATTTGGGGAGTGTTCCTTAGTGAGTATTGGGTGGATATTTTCCCTGCTAGGTTCTTTGGTTATCTCTTTTCTCACAGGGCATTAGAATACCTCCCCACTTGTGCATGTGAGTCTTTGGTTTCCCAACTGAGTATACTTGTATGCTCACCCTACGTATATAAACTGCTTTCAGGTTTCTAAAAGAACATTGGGGATCGTGCAGGGCTATACTAGCTCGGGTGTTGGGGCATTTCCAGTTGTTGTTTTCCTTTTCATTTGGTACTTTACCTTTGTATTCTCCTTTTACTTTGTGTCTTTTACCTTTGTAACATTCATATGGGAACAGGTTTCTTTGGTTGGCTTTTACCCCCCCCCCCCAATTTTGGTGTTTTTGGGAGTTACTATCTTATCACCCGATCCTAATTAAGAAAAAGGGCAATGCCTTCCATCTTTTCTGTGATTCAATACCCTTGGTGTTATTCGCCACTCCGGGACCTATTGAAGGCAGGTCTCGGGGGTCATTATCTCTCTTTAAACTTGAAGGACGGTGGGTATGGAAATCTTCTATCCCTTCTCTCATCTTGGTGGAGGTGGGTCTTGACATATAGATTATATATTTCTAATGTGGAAGAATATTCAATAACTCTTAGGTGGAGAATATTGAAAAATAATTTCTTCTCAGGTTTGAACTCTATAAAATATTTCATTAATGGTTGGAATTAACCATTTCATTTCATTGACCAGAAGGGTGATAAAATTTAAAATTGAAACATTTTGTAATGTTATTAAAAATATGTTTGTGTATTTTATTGAACCCCACTGGTTTGTGTTATATTTATTTACTAGATTTGGTTTGATGTGAAATACTATTTCTTGAAAATATATAGGGTTGGAGAAATATTTAACATTTTAACTACAAGAGGATTGTTTAAAAAATTATTGAAGGTGGATCGTTGTATTAAAGATATTAAAATGTTTGAAGGATATCTTTTGGAATCATGAAAGTGAGAATAAATTATAAAACAATCCCATATAGTTGAAAAGGGTCTGAAGAAGTGTTGTAGGTATAATTAAAAAATGCAGGTGATGGTCACTCCATGGAATATCATATTGTGCAATTATGTTTCGTAAAAGTGTAATTATAGAGAGTACCACATCATGGTGGTCCCCATGGTTTATTTTTAAAGAACCTATTTGAAATGATGAATCCAAATTTAGATAATTTGGGTGTCAGGTTGATTCTTTAATAACATGGAATACATGGAGTTAAAAAATGTACAACTAGAGGAAGATCACATCATGAATCTGGGTATGTAGTGTTGGAAGATTACATTTTCAAAATGGGTTTCCCAAAATGATGATTACGAAGACAATGCCAAATTGACCATCCACATAGTACCATTCCATGTCTAGTGTTGTGTTTTAATCAATAAACCCAGTGTTTTGTCAAAACATCATATTTCACATCATTTTGAGTTGTAGTTTCACCTATATTAAATTGTTAGCCCAAAATGGGTGTGGTGTTGCGTATTTTGATGGAAAATTCTATGAAAAACGTTTTTGGATTTTTAGGATTCTATATAATAATGAACAATAACAATCATTCAATATAGATAAATATTTTTAATGGTTTTTTTTTTTGAAATATGCATTCCTTGTCGGTATGTATGATAAAATGTCATTTTGGTTAGTGTTTTGGAAAAAAACATGCCATATATAGAGATGACATATTATAAAATGTAAGAAAGGTTCATTAATTTCTTATATATCATGGGCATAAAATTTAAGGAAATTTTAAAGTCCAAATTGAAGTATGATTTAGTATCCTTAATTTGAATTAATTGATAATTTTTCTACACTAAAAATGAAAGATAAATATACCACAGTGTAGCTAATTTATTAATATAGATGTTATGATGTAAATCATAGATAAGTTATGGATTTTTTCTATAAAACAAAATGTAATAATATGGGTAAAATTTAATTATCTCTTGATCTCTTATTACAAAATTGAAGAGAGACAATTTTATAAAAGTGATGAATTTGAAGATATTTTAAATATTATTTTCACAAAAAAAATGCATATTTCTTGATGATGGGATTCAAGGAATTATAAGAAGAGGTTGATATACAGTATAAATTATTCAAAATAAGAATAAAATGATATTGTTATAAAACATAAAAGTGAGAATAATTTTTATACACTAAATTGGAATTTTGAAATATTTTTTTATAGAATAAAGATGAAGGATGTTTGATAGTTAATCACTAATATTTCCTGAAGAGTAATAAGATAACTTCAATACCACTATTCCTCACTCAGTGAAACAAATCATGTGATGACGGTGAAGGGGCTTATAAGTCCATAAGCTGTGTAATGTGTGTCCCTTCTAGGGAAATTAGTGATAATAAGTAATTTCAATAGTTCCCCCCTTGGGATGAAATGAGCTATACCTAAACTTGTATGGGGTAATTCCATGAAGTATTGAACTACCATGAACCCCATTTAATGAGTAGTCGGATTTTAGTGATTCAATGCCTCAAAAATTTATATTTTATGCTCTTTAGTGTATCCTAGTGAGGTTGAACCAAGTAAATTCCATATCTAATATTTTCATTTTTCTTGCACTTGAAAAGGGGGTAAATAAATTTTCTCGTGATAATAAGTAAAAGTATTTTCCAAATGAATTATAATGGGATCAGTGTTAATGAAAAAATAATAACCAGATAACCTTAAGGTAATGAATTTGATATCTTTTAAACCAGTGGTATTTTAAGGAAAAATTGATAAAATACCTAATAATTACATACCTGGATTAACACCCCCCCCCCACTCGAAATATGGATTACTTTAAAATTCATAATGGAATATAAAAAACTAAATTCCCCTTATGAAATCTACTACACATTCCTAATAATAAATTGTTTTAATATTATGTGTTTAAAAAATACATATTGTTTCCACCATATTTTGAAATTATAATATAGAAATGGACATTTAATTCACCCACATATGGATGGATTTATAATTGAACAATTTAATAATGTGTCTTCCCCCTTAACATACTAAGGTATGTTTCTAGTTTATTTAATAATTATTGTATCAATTTATTTTCAATTGATAAATATGTATATAGATAATATAACACAATTTTATTAAATACATTAATATATAAAATATAAAATAGGATTTATTGAATAATAAAATATAATAATTCAATTTTAATGGATTCTAATAAAAAAATATGTTTTGGATATATAGAAAACTAGTACAACCATTTTATACATAAGGAGTGATAAATAAAAAATCATATTCTCATTAAAAATGAAAGAACTCATGAATGAAAGTACAAAATACAAAACACATCTATTAAATGATAAAAATAATAATTATAGAAATATTAAAATTAAGAGCTATGATATATTAATCATTATATCATATAACATATTAGATAGAGTCAATCATCTTGTCACAATGTAACATGGATCAACCCAACATGTGACTTAGTTCATCTCGGGATTAGAAGAGAAGCACACTCCAAACCACTATGGGACGAGAACTATCATTGGGGAATAAAAACATAACTATTATTGAATGATTTCAAACAGAAATCATAATAAAAAAATATTTTATAAAAATAATTAAAGGTGAATCCATAATTTTCACATAAAATAAAGTTAAATTAGAATATATAGATAAATGAACAAGAAGAATATTAGATATCAAAATAAAATAATATATATATTGAAATAACTATAGCATAGAACAAAACACAGTGAAGTTTTAGAAAAAAAGAAAAAAAACAACCAAAGTAGCTGGCTGAACAAGATGATACTTCAAATTCCAAAAAATAAAAGGGAGATGAATAATAACATAAACATCTCCACATTACCCATCGTACCTCTCCACATCCCAAACATCCATAAATTGAAAAACCCAAACCAAATCCATAAAGAATCCCCAAAATGGCCCAAGTATTAACATACGAGAAATATAAAAGAATATAGGCATGTAAATACACAATGAGTGCTAAAAATACCAATATGATTCCACAAAATAGTGTGTTAATTTCCTTTTATAAAAAATTACATAAATTCTAGAATAAAAATAAATTATAAAAAATATTTATTTTAAATATTAGGATCAATTTTTAAAAAAAATATCATGTTTTAATCCATAATGAAAAGAAAACACTTATTTTATAGAATAATCCATGAACCATTTATATTAATACTTTTAATTTTACAGAAAATAAAAAAAATATGTCACCCATATCTAAAACTTTTTCTAAATCCCATACATAATAAGACCGTTCCTTTGATTTTTAACATTAAAATAAATGTTTCTAAATCATTTATGATGTAATACCAACCATGAATTAATACAACTACAAACATTATAATTCACCATTATATTAATGAAACATAAAAACCCATAATAAAAATGTGTCTTATAAGAAAATAGACTTAGAGGAAGATTAAAGTGTTATATTTGAATCCCCTATATATAATCCTCAATATCAATAAGATGTTATAGATAAATCACTTGGTCTTAAGATAGGTAAATCCTTGGAAAAAATATATAGAACCATTACATAGCCAATGTTGCATTCCGAAAAAAAATAAAAAAAACTTTAAAAACTCATCAGGGACACTCCCCTTGCTAGGTGATAACAAATAGATATGATATGATGAAATTTTTTTAATATAATTAGTTTAGCAAGAACATTTTCCTCTCATGTAACACCTTAAAATTCTAAAATAATAACCTTTTATTCAATGTAATGTCTGACACACAACACTAAGTATAGAACAGAATATAAAATATCAGGAAAATATGATATATCTACTATTTTAACAAATTAAATCTATGATATATCATGTAATTCATGTAAAATTGGGTTTATAATGTGATACATGCAATAATGGCTTTATTTAGTGGCCCGCATTACACATAAGACCATGTTTTTCTTAATACTATTAAGATTATTATTTTAATTGAAAATTATCTCATAGTCGTTAAATTGGTAGTTATGAATAATTTTAAATAACTTCTTAAAATAAATGGATCAAAAAAATACAAAATTAATTAATTGGTAACCATTTAATTAAAAATTAAACCAAAAGGTAATTGTATATAAAACAAATGATTCTAGAAAAAAATATTTGTATACACCCAATGCATTTTATCAAAATAAATAAAATAAATTACTAAAATTTAATGATTATAATTAAATTTTTATTTTATATATTCAATCATGTTTTTTTACAGTCATCCAATATATTTTATATACAAAAGATAATAAATGTCCAATTTTATGCATAAAAAAACAATATTTTTCTATATGTACTTTTTCTACTTTTAATGGTGTACATATTTTAAAATTAAATTTTGAAAATTTTATTTATTTTATTTGAAAAATTAAAAATAATTTTTCAAATATTATTTTCAAAATTAACTAAGGGTTAATTATTTTTATTTTTTTTAGGAGTTTTATTTTTTGATGAATTGTGATAAATATAAAATTTCAATTGAAAACTTCCTTTCCATGTAAACTATTTAAAAATTTAAATTATATTTTAAATGTTTTTTAAATTATAATTAGTTAAAATATATCTCTATTAATCCAATTTAAGTCATTCTAATAAATTTAATATTGAAATATGATATAAAAAAAATGTAAATTTTTGAACATTTTCACATTAAAACTTGCTTTCTCATCACATCTATAGTATTAATTTTACATTAATTTTAGCCACTAATATTATTTAAATTTTAAAAAAAATTATTCTGTATTTGGGATAATAATAATTTATAACTTCTTATTATTTCAAATTAATTTTTACCATAATTATTATTAAAAATAGTGACAATTAATTACAGGAAATAATGTAAATATGGGTTTACATAGTGATTAAACATAAAATGCGTGTTTTAGAAATGACCAAAAATGTTTCCAATATCCACTGTTAGGCCAGATTTAGACCATAGATCTTAATTTATCAAGCATAATGATTTATTTAAGCCCTTTTTAGCTAAAAAAATGGTTACAACAAAACATATTTCATAAATTCCACTGTGTGTCCTCTCCCACACTTAGAAAAGATCACCACTCTCCTCCCTTCATCTCACCTTTCAACCACTATTTTCCCAAAAAAATGTCAAATAACCTCCCAAATTCCCTCCCATAATACTTAGTGAAATATCCTAGGAATAAATACAATATAGGAATGTTCTATTAGAAATAAATAGAAGATACCCGAAAAAGTGGTAACATTCTCCAACAAGCATCATTATTTTTCTTCTTTATCCACCTCATTAATTTCTTTGTATACCATGATTATATATTAAAAAATATATATTTCATATAATGATATGGGTTTTTGTTAATTTTATAACCTATATACCAACCCACTACCATCAAATGGGTTATAAAATCACAATTTATGTGTATGTCAGACTGTCACCTCATGAACCAATGTCATTCATTATTTCATTACCACCTCTTAGGGTCTATTAAAATGATAGTTATAAAGATTTTATGTCATATTTATAATTTTATTATAACCTTTGATTCGTTATAAAATACACCACTTTTTACATCCCATTACATAGGAGACACAATAACATCACATATGTGTATAGTGGATAACCACCTCACATTGTGACATGAATATTCATTCACTAACACATCACATAGAAGGTGATAAATGTGATTTTGGTGAATATGTGTGACATACATGGTATATTTATTGTATTTATGAAATATTTATAATTTTTTAATATAATCTATATCATTTTTTTCTTTACTTTTCACTTACATGTAGATGTTATCATTGTTCGTGTATTTTTGGACTACCGCCTCCATAAAGTGATACGACTCTTTTTTCATCACCACGCCACATGAATGATATATATATATAAATATAATTTTACTTAAATAAATAATATTTTATTTAATATTTTATTATAATTATATAATTAAAATATATTATATAAACCCATTCTATAATTATCATTAAAAAGTTGAAAATGATACTGATGCATACGTACTGCCTACCTTCCCCAGGATTGTAACATACATACATTTTTATAAACATTAATAATTATTGGTTTTAAAATGTAAAATTTAATATTAAAATATTATAATTATTTAATTATTATTATTCTAGATGTGATATAAATATATAATATACGCAATAATTGGACCATTCATGATTAAAAATGCATGAGAAAAAAAGGATCTTAACACCCAAAATGATGATGATAATGAAATATTATTGTCATAGAGGTAATTAAATATTATAATTTGATCATATATGATATTATAAGTATTAATATTATTCTATTAGAAGTTAATAACATCTTTAAAACCACTCTATTAAAATTTAAAGGATATTCACCCAAAATGAAACATAAAGTCGTGGGGTTTTTAACTCAATTTCCACTCATTGAGTTTAAAATATACTTTTTTTATTATATTATTATAAGATTATGTGTGTAAACGATTTAAATTATATTATTTTAGTATTTACACTTCTATTAAATTTATTTATTTTTGATACATATAATCTCTTTATTATTTAATATTCACTTCAATTTTATGATCTTTTTAATGGTTTATTTCATAATCACATTATAGTCAAGATTGTTTATTCAATAATATCATTTGAGTTAAATTACATAACCATTTCATTATAAACCCTATAATTTTATCTTCATATGGTTTTTAGTATTCTTTTTCAAGTTATATAATCAATTTTATACTCTTTTTTAATTAAAAGGTTTTATAAAATATTTTCTAGAAAATACGACTAAAATTATCTTATCAGTTAGAAATATATATTCTCCCAAAACCATATATTTTTAAAATGTTTTCAAAAATTATTTTTAACCTTTTAAAAATTATTTATCAAATTATTATTCATCCATTTTTAATATTTGAAAAAACATCAACAGAATATCATTTTTTTCTAAATAACTGACTTATTTGTTATACTAAAATAGTGAAAGGAAATTTTGTTTTAATGTGTACAGCTTAAATAGAATTTCCAAATTTTATGACAAATGAATTATTTTCAATATTATTATAAATTATTCAGTTGGTGTTTTTAATTAAACATTTTTTAATTATTTTCTTGAAATCATAGTTTTTTTAATAGTTATTTCTATATAAAAAGGATTTTCAAAATGTTTATCAAAATCAAAAGTATGTTTTCCTAAGGAATTTTATTTAGTTTATTTTATTCATCGATGGATAAAACCCTTTATTCCTACTCCAATGGGTGTATATTTTTTTGATACCTTCCTTAATCTCTATATAGAGAATTTATAATTATTTCAACCAAGTAAAGTATTGAAATTCACATCCGTGATTAATTTTTATAGTTATTAACATTCTATTGAAATGTTCACTTTCCTGTGATCATTGGACATTATATATCCCCAAAATAACAAAATTAATTGTCATGGAAATTTTTATTGTGTAAAATTTATACCATTTTTATATTTGAAATATAATTAATTTTTTGGAAATCCATTGCATAGGCAAAGAATTGGTTAATAAAAGACCCTTAATTCATCATTATTCTCATGAGATTAAATTAGTTGTCCATAAACACATTTTCATTTTTATCTAAGTAGGATTAAACTATCTAGAGCATAAATATTGATAGTAAGTGTCTTCTGAATGGTCTTGAAACAAATCAAACATGTTTCTGCATAAAGACATTAACTTTCATGAGGATAGATCTTGACAGTATTAATCTTGAGGATAGATCTTATTAGTTCCAGAAGTATTGATATTCCATATCATAATTATATTATTTATAATATACACGATCAAGGTATTGTTATTATTTACACGAAATTATTTCATCATATTTTTATTCCTTAATATTATGCTCAAGTTATTAATTAAATGGAATATGTTTTTCTAATTTACCATTTTATATTGATTATTCCATATCTTTTTATGGAGTAAAGTTATTTAAATGGAATTTTCCCTTAGTTATTTACATTGACCTATTGATTATTCATTAATTATTCATTATTGTTTCCTTAAAAATTAACCCTTACAAATCACTTGATCTCGCCCTTTTTTTATTTCCTTGTGAATCAAAAAACTATTCTGTAAATGATATACAAGGATATGATAGAGGGGATAATTTTATACTATAGGAAAATTATGTTTTAATTTATATGTTCAAATGTAATGTAAGACTAAAATATGTATCTACTTTACCAATGCTACTAAACTGATCAGTTGTCCAGACTATCATTCCTTGTATCTTATATCAATGCAACGGTATTAGGCACCGGATCCATTATGTTGGGGGCGGGGACTCTATAGATCATATCATAGTGAGTTTATTTGAACCCTTGGGATTAAGGTTTAGGAAAAAATATTATAGAACAAAACAATATGATAGAGTTTGAGGATATGTATATAATTACATCCATAATAATTGGAAAGGTAGATATTATTTGGCATTATTTGCAATAAATCCTAGTATAGATAGTATAAGTGGACGTGTTTATAGAATAGTGGTATATCATTGTGATAACTATGAAAGATCTATGTCACTCAGTACTTGAACATTACCTTGTACCCAAAAAAAGGCCTTACTATACACTTTTTTCCACACTAATAAAGGACGTGCATAAGAGAATTAACATATTATTTAGAAACAATCATGAGGAATTTGAATAGAAAATGTCAATGAATTGCCTAGGTTAAACCTTAGACCAAGGAATGATCTATGTTAAAATAATATAGATGAAGTATTTTTGTATTTATATTAAATATTTTAATTATATAAGAATTTTTTATAGTGGTATTTTGGTTATAAGAATCAAAAAATATCGAAATATTTTGTTAGATTTTAGAAAATGTGATTTTAGAAAATGTGTTTTAATTAAAATAAGATTTATGAATGCAATTATGATTATGAATTTAAGATTAATCATAAATTCTAAAACAAAAAACACACTTTCTAGGATTTATGTAATGGGATTCTACTGAGATTAAGGATATTTTGGTAGAAATTTATGGAAACATTACCCACTATTTTGGTATATGATTTATTAAAATAGTTATTTTAAGAATAATTCATTTAAATTTTATAGATATAAGATTAATGGTATCGAATTCTGTTGTGGTTACAATGCTCATTAATCACATTGTCATAATATTAAAATAATTATATTATAATTTTTAATAAATAAGTTATATTGAAAACTTTAGTAAAAGAGGTTATTTGATTACTAAATTTCAAGGATATTATTCATATTTCTTTTTAGAATTATATTAATATTGTTTTATAAAAATTAAAGGATGTATTCTGGGTAAAAACCCATCAATTATGGTATGGACATGGGGTTTATTTCCCAATAGTTAAGGATGATTAGTGTCTAGAAACTCTTATTGATCTGTGTGATGTCCTAGTTAATATATCATTATTTAAAATATTTGAAAAATTATTATTAGTGATAAACAAATGGTGTTAGCATTGAGGTTTATAGATTAAATTAATATAACTAATAACTTGTACAAACCATATTGGTTTTGGGAAATAGGTAGGTAAAGATATAAATAAATGTCACTATTTTTCAGCCTTACGATCTATTAAAATTTAATTTTAGATATTGGGCCCTAAAAAGTAATTTTTGGATATTCACTTCATGGAATAAATTGATAAAACTGGAAATTGATCAATGCATTTACAAAGGATGAAATTTTTCTAATAAAATAGAAATGTATCAATTAAGTATGTTTCCTTATATACATATCTATTAAAATAATTATAAAAAATTTAGAGAAGTATCTTGAAACAAAAAATTTATCTAATTACATTCATATTTGATGAATAAAAGTATCCTTTAGATCTTCATAGATTTATGATTTTTAGGACCTTTATGTTCCACTAATCAGTCATGTTATTATTAACAATAACCTAAAATACTCCCTATAATTATTTATTCATTTCCCCAAGTATATACCATCACATTCCACTAAAGTTATCTTATGTGTAAACCTAGTTATATATTATTTCATATGACAATTGTAGCTATCTTTATCTCTTATTAAGAGGATAAATTATTAACCCTTATATGATATGGGTCTTTCAAAAGGTTATTTTTCATATATCAAACACTAGATTACCAAAGATCATTTTTAAATTTAGAGTATGAAATTTCTTTATGTTAGGGATTATGTAACACCACAAAATTCAAAAAAAATATTCAATAACCTGTATGACATAGAACACTATGTGTTGAACAGAATATAGCATCCCAAGACATTATGATATATTAAATATTTTAAATAAATTAAATCAATGATATAATTTTCAATGTATGAAATATTGTTTTTATCTTGGGTTATATGAAATAATGACTTTCTTCTATGAATTCTGTTACATACGAGACTGAGTTTTACAATAAAACATTAATATTATTCAATAAAATTGATATTATCTCCTAGACATTATATTTTTATTTATGAATTATATTAAATAGATTATGAAAAAATATAGTTTAAAAATATATATAATTAATTTATTGGTAACTAATTAATTATAGAAAAACTAGAAACCTATTGAATATAATGGAAATGTTTTTATACAAAACTAATTTTATGCACCCAAAGGTGATTTATCTTAATAAAAAATCATTAATATTATTGAAGGATATTAAATTAATTTTTATTTTATATATTCAATAATATTTTTTAAAATTTATCTAATATATTTTTTAGGCATAAGATAAAAATAAATCCAATCTTATGCATAAAAAAATTTTATTTTTCTAATGGCTGTTCTGTGGCCTTTTAGTGAAACGCTTGTTTTAAAAATAAATATTAAAATTTTTATAAATTATATTTCAAAAAATAAAATTTACATTTGAATTCATAATGTCAAAATTATCTTATGTTGTTTTTTGATATTTTTCTCAGAAGTTACATTTTTTGGTGAATTGTTCAAAATTATGTATTTTAATTGAAAATTTCCTTTTCATTTTAATTATTTTTAAAGTTAAATTATATTTTAAATAGATTTTAATAAATAATTAGGTCAATTTTAAATCTATTAATTAAATTTCGGTCATTATATTCAATTTTTTATGGATATTGGGTATGAAAACTTCATAACTATTGAACATTTTCACATCAAAACCCGACTTCCCCATCACATCAACGAGAATAATTTGATGTTAATTTTATAGACCACTATATTTTTAAATCATAAAAATGGATTCCTTATTTGGAATAAGATTTATTTATAATTTAATATAAGATAAAAATAATCTTTTTTATTAATATTATTCAAAAAAATTAAAATTTATTATAGTGATTAAGGTAAAAATGAGAATATTTAGTGATGGAACATAGAATATAAGGTATAAAAATGACCAAAAACTTTTACAAAACCAACTTTAGGGAAATATATTGACTTTAACACTTTATGTATCTAATATTTTTCATTATATTATCCTTTTTATATAAAAACCTTAGTTCACCTAACTTCTTTTAAAAAAATCTATGTGTTTCATCTCCCCCATATGTAAAAGGCCAACCCTATCCTCCCATATTCACACCATCAAACCTAATTGGTTCGGAAAATACCTTATCAAATCAAGTCCCAACATCCTTTATATAATTTTATATTCCTTATCATTTTCATAAACCCATCCTTGTAATGGTCTAGTGAAAAAAAGGAAGACACCTAATAAAGAGATAGAGTTCTCAATTGAGAATCTTTATTTTTATTGTTTCACCACATCATTCATTTATTAATATAACATGATTATATAATAACCTAAATATATTACATATAAATATATTCTTTTATTTTTTTATTATATTCAAACCATATTCTACCACATGGGTTATGAAATCATCATTCGTGTGTAAGGAAGACTGCTGCCTCGCGAACCAATGTCATTCGTTCATCCAATACCAACTCTCAAGGTTGGTTATATTGATATATATAAAGTATATATCTGTTATTTATTAAATTAATATAACTCATAATTCATTATATAATATAATTATTTTTACCTTCTATTCTATAGGAGAAAATAAAGCATTCTTCATGTGTACTTCAGAACACTACCGCACGATGCGATGTGATTTATCTTTCACTAAAAAATCACATAAAATGTTATAAATATATAATGAATGATTATATATGATATAAAAGATATAATTATGATATTTATTAAATATTTAAAATTATTTAAAGAAAATATAAATCATTTTCTTCCTTTTTTTAAACTCACAAAATGATGGTAACATCATTAATGTATATGTGGAATACCTCTTTCATGAAGTGATATAAATCTATTTTCATCATCACAACTGTAACACCCCAATTTTATATGGTATGTTTCTCTTTGAATAATACAATAACTTGTGTAGTACGCAACTTCAAGTTCTAACGCACCATGACCAATCAAACTAGACGTTAAGAATAGTAATACCCAGTTTTTGAAATTTTATAAATTTTATCTTTCAAAATAGACATTATTTTTGGATTCGGAATATCAAAATTATCTTAGGGTGAATTTTTGGTATTTTCCTGAACATATTCAATTTTTGATGAATAGTGAAAAACAATGTGTTATTATTTAAAACAGACTTTTGATTTAAATAATTAGTAATTTTATTTAAATTTATTTTAGGTAAAACTATATGCATAATACTTATATATGTTCAATGTAATTCATTGAGTCATTTTATAATAATATTTGATATAAAAAAATTATTGAACATTTTACCGTTCTTTACCCACCTTCTAGGTGCATTTTCAAATTTGCATAAAACATAATTTACCACTTCTGTAAATTGAATTTAAAAAATCCGAGAGAAATGGTTGAAATTAGTATGTAAAATGTGGTTTAATAAAATGACAATAATTTTTGGTAAATAGCATCTTTTGACTTTTATTTACCACGGTTAAAAGTAAATCGGGTAATTAAAGGTAAAAATGATATTATAATTACCCTAACACAGGTCCTAATTCTATTGTATAAATGTTTTTGAACCCAAATCAACCTTAGGTATTAAATATGATCCTATTGGTCCACTTGTATTAGATTAGTACATTTATTATTAATTTATTTAAAGAAGTGTTAAAAGTGTTAAATTTAATGTTTCATAACTTAACAATTTTTAATATAGGGTTATACAAAAGATAAATATGACTATAAATATTAAATAGAAATATAAAATTATTTCTTACATAATTGAAATTTATTTATAATTTTTATACATTAAATAATAAAATTTATTTATGACACAATGATGATGTAGGAATTACTTATTAATGAAAGATTAAAATAACTGATATTATAAATATTCAAATGAATATAAATTGTGACTTTTTATGAATTCCACTAATTATATTGGTTAATATGACAAGTTAGGGATGATTAGATAAATTTATTTTGAAGTAATATAGTTGTTATGACTTTCGCAAAAACAAAATACCAAATAGTGTCCAAATTGACTTAAATGAGTTTTTTAAACAAATACTAGATTATTAATTGATATAATAATCCTAAAAATCTATGGTTCATCCAAATGGAATATATAAAGTTAGATATATCAATAAGTAACCACTTGGGGTTCACTTGTCTTTTTATAGTATGTTTATTAACAATTAATTATAATAATACAAGAATACATTGTAAAAGCTAAGCTATTTATATAACAGTTAAATGTAAAAGATACAGTTAATATAGTAACCTAAATCTATCTAAAAACTATTGTTTGAGAGTTTTTAGATCCATATCCACCTTATTCTTAAAGTAAATTATTTTTTAGCCATTATAAATTATATATGATTGTATAATAATATAATATTTTAATCTTTTCCTAAACAGATCATCACCTCTCTTGAAAAAGGATACTTCTACTTCTCTAATAATCACACTTCCAAAGCCATTTTTCTTGGACAAACCATACTCAAATATCCTCCCAACTACCCTCAATTTGACCTAGAGACATTACATTGATCATAAAGCCAACCTAAAGAGACCTTTTGATCAGTTCAAAAGTAAACACCTGAAAAAGAGGAAATAATTTCACCACCTCTTTCAAAGTTTATTTATTCTCCCACTTCATATTTCTTTGTTGTTTTCATACCAAAATAATAACTCTATTACCTTATACATACTGTGATAATATTATAAATATGGTACAACCATATTCACTATTCTATCCAACCTATGAATGACAAGTCACCATACGTGTGTACGTATGGATTACCGTCTCCACATCGTGGTGTAGTTTTTTATTCAAACACTTCATTATTTGGATGGGTCTAATAATGAGTATAACAAATGTAAAAATAAATATAACATGTTTATGATTCTGTATATATGATATACCATACAATTACATATGATTTCACCATCAATATAATGATATTTTCATTCGTGTGTATGTACGGATTATCGTTTCCATGAACGCGATGAAATTCATTCTCCCATCATAACCATATTTGAATAATTTTTATTTTATGAATAAAAATAATTTTTAAGAACTTAATATCATTCTGGATATGAATCAAATACATCCTATCCATAACTAACATGACATATGTAACAGAACATATATAGGAAAACAAATCAGTTATCACCCAAAACAATGATACTATTGAAATATTATTAACAAAGAAATATTAGATTATCACATATGATATAATATTTATGTATGTGGTTCTTTTATAATTTAATAAAAATTATTTAACTATATACATAAATTTAACTTACCCTCAGTCAAGGAAAAGTACAAGGTAAGGCTTTATTATAGAATCTCATTGTTATCCAAGTTTTTTATACATGAGAATCTACTAGGACATATTTATGATCCAGATCCATGTTTCATAAAAATCTATTTCAAAAAAAATTACTATTTTATAGATTATTGTTTGAATTCATTTACACCCTTAATTTACTTTTTATAAAATTTTTATAAAGTAATATTTTCATCGCCTTCCAAAAAAGGACCTTTACGACCTTTTGGACAAAATTAAGAAAAGAATATTTATTTTACTTATACGGTCGGTGCATCTATTTTTTGACATTATAACGCTTTCATAGTTTCCCTTACAAGATTATAAGAATACTTCCAAAATAGATGTTTTATTTTTTAATTAAATGAATTCTAAATTACCTCAAAATAGAATGATATATTTCTCTCAAAATAGTTTTGATTTCATCTGCATCAACATCCTTTGATGGATTTTACACTTGTTGATGTTAATTTATTATGATACAATCTTCCATATTGTATTGAAGGTTTTGTGATATGTTTGATTGTGGATTTTATATTTTAATATCATTCATGGTTTATGGTTAAATTATTAACATTTTGTATGCTATTTTTAATACGATTGTTTATGTTATGTTTCAACCTTTTCATATGAGGAATGCATTGGACTTAGTATGTGACAGGTTGAGCCTGCTATAACTCCTCGATGCATCGGTAGGTCTCATGAGAAAAACTACTATCTTGGAATAAGGTCGTGAGAAAATATTATTTGTAGTCTTGGCATGAGGCCTTGACTATGTGGTTATGATTTTCGGCATTATGCATTCCATCATTATGAAGTTGGATCGTGATATTACATGTGATTATTAGACTAGTAGAATATCCATGTGAATAAGAAAATTTCATTCTTTGATTTATCTTTTCCATATTATGATGATGTTTAAGTTTAAAAGTGTTTTGTTTTAGTCTTATACATTTCCTTAAATTTTTAGTGTAATTTATGATAGTTTATGCTATATTGTAATCTTTACTGAGCATCTGAGATCACCCATTTCTTATATTTTATTTTTCCTAGGATGAAAAGTATATTATGATTAACCTACAAGAATAGTCTAAGGGATATAAGAGTGTTCAAATTGGACACTATGTTGTTTTTCTTATTTCATGATGTAATGTAAAACCTATGTATGTATCTAGTAATTCCACGGCTACAAAACTATTCGGTCTTTTGAGACATGATTCCTTGTATCATGTCAAATTTATGTAATAATGCACCGAATCTAGGTAACTGGGGTCGAGGCACTACAAAAACATGTGAAAGCATAGCCAAACATCAATGCGAAGGTGGATTAAAAAGAATGAGAGGGTATGGAACCTACCATCGGGATAAGCCTATGCATGCACAGGAAAGCCTTGCCGAACAGCCATGTGAATGTGAAGAGTTGATTTCACGATGAAGATGCTAAGGAGTAGTAGTTCCAATTAGTTAGTCTGGGTTGTATGTAATGTTTGAATCCTATGGGCAATGAATTTCTCTAAGACCTATGGGCCATGTAATACTTACGCCTAAGGGCCCTGTAAGGGTTCCACCTCACCCCTTGAAAGGTGGATTATCAAAAATCAATAAAATAATTAAGGCCTTCGGGCCATTCGATGGATGGGAATGCACGACCTACCATCTCTATGATCGAATCGTAATTCATTGTTTTATAAACATAATTAATTATGGGTTATAAATATATAATTGATGTTAAAATATGATAATTATGCCATTATTATTATTATATTCATGATATTACTATATAATTTTCCCAATAACTGGATTATTCATTAGGAATATGTATTAGAAAAAAGGTGATTAACACTTGAAACAATTAATATAATGAAATATTATTATCAAAAGGATTGTGAAATGTTATAAGTGGATTTTATATAATTCTATAAATATTATTATTATTTTTAATTAATTTAATAACTTGTTTAAAACTTCTATATTGAAGGTTAAATGATTTTCAACCAAAAAAATCCAACAATAAGGGATTTCTCAACTCAATTTCCACTCATTCTATTGTAATTGTACTTTATTGTTTATATCAAGATAAGATTATTTGTGTGATTTTTTTATTATATTATGTTTAATTTTTAGCTATTTTATATGGATTTATAGTTCATACACATGATCTATTCATTCCAAATTCTCACTTCAAAATTTTTATCGTACTAAATGTTTATTACACAATGTCCTTCAAATCAAGATTATTTATTACTGAATATCATTTTAAAAAAATTAATTGAACATTCACTGATAAAATATTTCATTTTATCATAAATAGGTATCTATGATCTTTTTCACAAAATTTTACCATTTTTCATCTATATGGTACTGAAAAGTATTTAGAAAATTTTTTTAAGAAAATTTGACATTATCTCTCACTTCGGTTAGAAATATGTTTCCTTTTAAAACCATGTTTTCTAAAAAATTATTAAAAAAACATTTTAACTTTTTTAAAATGATTTATAAAAGTATTTTTCACCCATTTTTTATATTTACCAAATAAAATCAATAAAATGTTATTTTTTTTTCTAATAAATTTCCATTTATCTTTTACTAAAAAATTCAGATGAAACTTTGTTTTAATGTGTACGATATAAATGGAATTTTCATCCATAATGTCAATTCAAATATTATCAAGAGTATTTTACATGTTTCAAATAAAATTTTAAAAGAAAATAATTTTCAAAATGTTATCTGTAATCTTATATTTTTCATCAATGATTATAAAATAAATAGTATTTTAAAAATGTTTTTGAAAATGAAAACATTATTTTCCTAAAGAATATTTTTAATGATCTTTTATTCATAAAAGATTAAAACACTTCATTATTAATTTGATGGATATATATTTTATTGATGTTATACTTAATATTCTTCTAGATGATTTATGATTATTTAGTCTATGGAATGTATTTTCAATCACTTCCTTTATTCATTTTTTTATTCATTAACTTTACCATGAAATATTCACATACCTATGATCATTGGAAATTATGGTTCCCAAAAATATTATTATTATTTACATTTATATTTTTATTTCATGAACTATATACCATTTGTACATATGTTTTTTACATTGAAAGATATATGATTAACTAGGTAAGTATTTGTAAATCCATATACTTTTTTCAATGTAGATATTCGATAGGGGACATTTTTTAGGAATTAAATCAATTATTCAATATATGAGGTATGTTTTGGAAATTTAGTACATGTTTTTGGGACTAGTTAATGAAATACCATCAATTACTCGGTAGTTTAATGTAATGAAATCAATTGACTAAATACCCTTCAGGTTTGTAACAATTTTGTTTTAAATTTTTTTGAGGATTGATCTTGATAGTAAGTGTCTGGTGAAAGGTATCCTAAAAAATTAAGATGGATTTTAAAACATGGAAATAAAATTTATTGAGTATAGATCTTAATATTAACTATCTGGGGGATAGATCATGATAGTTCAAATTTCTGAAATTATGTATTCCACCATTATTGATATTATAAGTGATCATTATATTAGTTATAATATACATAGTAAAGATCATATGATTATTTGTAGCAATTTATTTGATCATATTTTCTAACATCCGTACTCTGCTCATATTATTTATTAAATGGAATGTGTTTCAATTATTTACCTTTCCATATTGATTATTCTTTATCTATTCATATAGTGAAATTGTTTAAATGGAATGTATGGTCTATTATCTATTTTTCCATATTTATTATTCATTAATGATTCTTTATAGATTCATTTTTACTTAACATTTACTGAGTATTTGATCACCCATTATTTTTTTCATTCCCTAAGAATCTATGAAGTGTACTACAATGTATATACATGTATGTTCCAGAGGGAATAATGTTATTCCAAGAAAAAAAAAATTATGTTATAATTTGCTTATTAAAATGTAATGTTAGAATCTAGTATGTGTATATTTTACCAAGAATAATAATCTAATTGGTTCATCAGTATGAGGATCCATATATCTTATCCTAGTGAAATATTATTAGGCATAGGTTGTGGGCATCTAGGTTTCGAGTCGCTATATCATAAATTACAAACAGGGTTCCTAAAACATGTCAATATCATGTAGAATATGTAAACAAGAACAATATCATCATATAAAGAAGTAATATATCATAAAAAATAATTCCCAACTCACATTCAACACCCATATATAAGAAAAATCTTATCACATATGTATATGCGTCAAATAAGAACACAATTCATCCTTCAAGAGAGAACATTTATTTATATAAAAACTAAAGTGGTCAATTTATGGAGAATAGTTATCAAGAAAAACTATTTTATAACGTTCTAAATGGCCCTTTTATAATAAATTCAATGATGAGTTATAATTTGAAATTTGAAAAAAAAATATAAAGGAAAAATTATTTACAGACCATATATAGAATTTCCCTTTCCTCCTATAAAAGTCCTTAGGATTTAATCACCACACTAAAATTCATTATTTTCAATTGTTAAAGCCATTAAGAAATTTAATAAATTAGTCGACATAAAGAAATATTCCTTTATAAATTAGTTATTATAAATCCATATGTAACCCTATTTTTATAGTGTAAAGAAAATCATTAATACCATTTAATAAAAACATAAATGGAACCTACTATAACAATATTTCAATATGAAATAATATTGAAATACTAAAGTATTTCATGACATTTAAAACTAATTAATTTGATATAAATATCTATTTGAATCACATATACTATAAGAACCTGATTCTTTCTTTGAGGTATGGATCTTTCCTTTTCAGTTTATACTGAAGAAAATGGGGGAAAAGAGGCCAAGGGGTGGCTTTAGTCTAGTTACATGACGTGACTGGGAACTACATGTTTTTTACTTATCAGTACATGTTGTGTATGTTGGGATACACTCCATGTAGTCTTCGTACATGTCCATGTAATTATCTCTCCATAATCAGTATGGACACGACATGTAGTTTTAAGTATATTGTAAGCACCCAAACTTTCATTAATGAAAATTAAACTTGATCTAATTAAATATATTATTATGGTCATATAAAATGTGAACTTTGTTGGTTTTATGTTTCTAGATTTTAAAATACTGTTATGAATTCTGACCGTTGCTAATATAGTCATTGAATAGTGATCACATGATTAGTATAAATATAGGGCTTTAACAAATCCAATTTAATCAAATAAAGGAAGCAATGGCCTCATTGAGTAGAATTACCCCATATGAAGACCACTTTTTAGAGATCTAAAAGGAGGTGTAATCATTGGGCTTTTTTCTTGACCAAGCCCATGTCGAGCTTGAAGTTGTTAAGATTGAGCAGAACCGACTACAGGAGAAGTAGAAGTTAATAGAGATTACCACCTGAGTTACATTATCTGAGCCACCCCAAGAGTCTATCACCATCGAACACCATACCCTTCAGTCTTATGCAAGTGTTATAAGTGGTTATGTAACATGACCCTAGCACTATGACTATGTACATTATTTTTGTATAAAGAATGTGCATTTATTTTATTATTGTTACTTTTAAATAGTTTCTAAAGCACAAATAGAATTTTTAGTTAATATTCAACTAGGAAATATATTTTTATGAATTAATATGTTTTTTAGTTAAATAATATTTTGTTATTATTATCAAAATACTTTTTATTAATTATAAATTATGGTATAATTTTATTAATGCAATTGTAATTTTTATTAAGGTTTGAAAGTGGTTTTTGTCAAAACCCATGAATTTTCAATAAATGTCGGATTTTATTTTAAAATTAAAAAAATTAAGATATTTATAAAATTTTTTATATATAATTAATATTATTTTTGGAATCAGGATGTCAAAATTATCCAACTGTGAATTTTTTAAAAAATTATGAGACAGTCGAGTTTTTGGGTAAAAAAATAAATATCGTTTAAATATATAATGTGGTTTATGACATCATAATGACCCAATAGTGATGTAATAAAATACTATAAATTATATATTCAACCAATATATGTTTTACCATTAAAATAATGTTATTTTATGTTTTTTTTATTTTACAAAACATTAGTGGACCATCTAAGAGTTAAAAAAATTAACTTTTTAAATGAATTTCCTTGAAAATGTGACTCACCTCCACATAAGAAACCCAATTATTTTAATAAGTGTATCTACTGGCCTTATAAAATATTTTTTCCTCTCCCCTTTGGAAAAACCCATGGGCAAAAACCATGTGTTGGATAGTGTTATTGATTAGTTTAATGTGAGGTGTCCCAAATCTAAATAATAAAGAATTACTTCTCTTTTCCTATATAAACTCACCAAAGCTCAAACTTCCTCTTCACTCAAATCCTTTGGAGTTTGACCAACCCCTTACCTTCTCTCTCTATAATCCCCCAAGGTTCCCCAAGCTTCCAAGAATCCTCCCTCAATCCACTCCCAGGATTTTGGTATCACACTTCCAAGTAAGGGATTTCTTCCTTTCTCATTTTTGTCCAATTTTATTTAAGATGTTATGCCCTTTTGTTTTCAATTTAAATTTTGGGGTATGATTTCTGACCTCCCCCATACTTCCCTATTTATGTTTTTATTATGGGAGACTCCTTTATCTCTCAATAATGCCTCTCATGTACACCTGTTACCATGCCGAATTTTCGTAAGTGATTTCTCTCTCCTCTTTTACATCCAAGTAATTATTTGGTATTATGAATCTAAATTCCATTATCTTTATTGAGACATTTATCTATATGAACCCCTTACTGTCCATTTCGTGTCAATTTTATGATACATCCCTTTCTCTCTCATCAAGCATTTGTTAGGAGTTCTTATTTCACGTCGTTATGCTGCCGAAATTGCACTATGATTTTCCAAGACAATGTCATTGTGTAGGGAATACCATGCCCACTTATTTATCAAGGGTATTCACCTTTATGTGCATTTACTTATTGATTATAAATCTTCATGTACTTATTCTACATTATTTATCTTGGAATAAATGAAGAATATTGATTTCCTTTTGTATGATCCATGTAGCACACTTATGCATGAAATGAATTGTTTAAGAAAGGGTGTGCCCTGATAGTGCTCCAATGCATTGGGTAAAGTATAGTATCATGATACGTCAAATGTAATGAATTTTTACTCATTATAATTCAAGTGCAATGATGTATTACTCGTGATTCATGTGCAATGATGGTTTACTCATGCTCTGTGTGCAATGATCCTTGGCTCATTCTAATTCCCTGTTAGGTGTTGTTGTCACATTTCCATGTTATGATTGTCATGCTTTATCAAGACTTTATTTTCATGTTTCTCTTATTCTCCATTTATATTCCTATTGTATAACATGTATTTTATCCCTCATTTTGTTCCATGTTCATTCCCTTACAGGGTTTTATAGCTCACCCTTTTTTATGCATGTCCTCAGGTTATCCCATTCAATGCTAAGTTCGAGGAAATGTAGTGGTCATGTAAAAGAAGTTTTCAATAAAGATTTTGTATTTCATGTTTTAATTTTTTATTTAATGATCTTAATACCCAAAGACATTAGTCCTCTCGATCTTCTATATTGTTTCAAGTGAATTTTATGTAATAAATCATGTTTTAGTGTGTAATAAAGATCAGGGTTGTTATATATATTCTATCTATATTTTTTATTTTTTAAATATGGTAATAGATTTTTTTTGTAAAAACATATTGGGGATCATTCGGGATTCTGACCAATAGAACTGATATCTATTTTTCCTCTTGATTGGTCATCCGAACACAGATATCTTCATTATTGGTTGCATTTGAACTCGATCGGTAAGATCTCAATTCCACATGAGTCATTCATGATTATTTTTTCTCTAGATTAAGTTTTTTAAGGTTGATCATTTATTTTATTCTTGTAGATCAACATTGTCCTGGCATGAATTGGATGTTAAGGGTGGATGAGGATAGAAATATTACGAGTAGGTAGGTGGTCTTGTTCCTTTACCTCAATGTCGAGTTGTTTATATGTGTCATAGTATCTCTCAACCATGTTTAGGGTGTATCCTTGATTGGAAATTAACCCTACTTATTTTCTGGTGATGACTATATCATGAATTAAATCAATTTAAGCATGTTTGATCTTGTTGGTTTGATTAGGTTCCACCTTGTGGGTGTGTTTCCCTCAAATGACAGTTTACGACTATGTGGATAAGTTTCTCTATGAGGAATGTCGTGTTTTCTCTTATTAGTTTTTAATGTAAAAATTACCTATATAATATAATTGAAATTTTAAAAAATTGTGATTGATTTGATTAAAGGGGTGTGGGATTAGTGATTTTCCTTTTTCCCCATGATATATCAATTATCGTTTAAGACTTGTGAGAGTTTAATGCACTTGTTTATTTCTTTTTATGATGCCCACATGAGTTTTTATTATGCCAAACATGTAATAGTGTAATTGACATGTTTTTTTTACTATGATGAAATGATGATATATCAAGCTCAACCCTGATTGACTATTATGCATGTGGTCGGGGATTTGTAATGTCTTTGGGTGAGGATTTTTTAATCCAGAGGGTGAGGATTTAGTTATGCCTACGGGAATGGTTTTTACTATACAAGCGAGAAATATATTGAGTTGAATAATGAAATGGAATGACTTATGACTTGTCTACCAAGTCGGAGCAGAAGATTGGACTTGATCTTCAATTTAATTTTTAGATATCCTTCCAAGGTATCTATTGAGCACTCTTATAAGGTGTATTGACAGTCATAGGCTAGATCTCCAGACTTATAATTCAATATATTTGAATGGATGAACTGAACATAATGAATGAAAATGGATAACGGGACTTGTAGAATGGTTGAATTTTGAGTTCTTTATAGTTTACTTATTTTCCTTTTTGTACACTACTCATTGCATATGCCCACTAATAGATAGGCACAGACCTTGGGTTGTTGCCTACTATAATTTATTTCTCAAACCCTATTTGGGTCTTGATTTTGGTCCCAAACATATTATATTGTTGCAGGTGTCGATAAGGGAAAATTCCCTTCTTCAGGTACTTGAGATGATTTTAAAGAGCCAGAGATCATGGGTTCGAGTCGAGGTTTGAGATGCTTCTTAGTTTCCTTTTTATATTTTTCTTTTGGGACATATATTTATATTACTTCAGTGTAATTGTTTTTCCTAATTTATTAGAACATAAGTCATGTTGCATCATCTTTTATATGGAATGATGATTAGTTATCTATATTATCAGTCTTCCGCTTTTTAATTCAGTTATATCCTATTTATCACTTCTGCTATTGTAATATTTTTTTATTTCATTGTGTTACACCCTTCATATGAGAGCATAGTTTCTGCACTATCACACCCTAGGCCCTCGCTGCTAGGCGGCATCCTCTAGCATTTGGGGAAATGTGCTTGAGGCCATGTCACCAATCGGGTATATGGAACCAATTGAGGGGATCCTAGATTCAAGATGTTACAATGTAGTATTAGAGGATTTCTATCCTGATTATTAGTAATGTTTGGTGATGATATAAAGGAAATATAATTTGGTAATTAGTTGTGTCAGGGAGTATCTACCCCGTGTATAGGTAAAATCTAATTAACCTCAAATAAAACTGTATTTTTTGGATTTTGTGTTATTACATGTGATTATATTTCACTGTTGGGTGATGCACTTGTTTTTGTTGTTATTATTGATATCATTGTAGTACTATTTTTTTGAAACATGATGATAGGAGGGTATTCTATCACATGCATCATATAGTAACTTGTTAGAAATCACATTCAATGCATTATTTCCATTATATTTGGAGAGAATTAATTATTTCATTCTATTGTGATAGATGTTATGCTAGATATGCATGTTATTATGATAGGTATCACAATAGATATGCATGTTGTTGTGATAGTTTTATTGGTACGTGTAATGGTTGAATTAGATGGACACCAAAACATGGCCCCTAAGGGGTATGGTCCCACTTAGATCAAAATTCAGTGGATCGTGTTTCGACCATGGGACATACATAGTGTTTTTGTGTGCTTTATTTTGATGCCAATATCTAATTTGTGGGGAGTATGGGCCCCCACAGATCAAAATTTTGCACACCATTTCTTTTTTTAAAAAATAGGGGTTCCAAGAATGTTTATGAGGCTTATTCTCTGGAAACCTAGACAACATGGTGTGTGGTCCTACGAACACACACCATGTGTTCTTCTGTTCATGAAGAAAATAAATTTTATAATTAAATGTCATGTACTTGGATTACATAATGTGTGGTATATGACCATTTCATGTTAGAGAAAAAACTGGTTGTTGAGTTTTAATCAGAACATGTTGTGCACCCTACATATAACCCATGTAGTTTTAAATAGGTTGACCCATGTAACTCTGACCATGTAAAAGTACATGTCCATAAGAGAAGACAATTGTGCATGTTGTGTACTCAACTAACATTCTGTGTACCTAGGGTGTTTACACGACCACAGAAGTTGAACTTACATGAACATGTAAGGGATTAAGTGTACATGTCGTGTATTTCCCCAAAATATCGTATAATAATATTTTGTAATCTTTTTAAGCTTTTATTATCATGTTTTTAAGTATTTTTATCTTGAACTACGTACCATGATGAATAATCTTATACTAAGGTGTTTTTTCATGACATTACTGAGCAATTCCACCACCATGGCCACTAGTAGTATGCCAGGAGGGTGGTGATGATCATACCTCAGATATGGTAGGCCATGGGATACAAGTAGAACCTACAGTCGTTCTTGTTGTGTCCCAAGCTATTATACCGGTTGAAAGTGATGATGCATAGTTCTGTGAATGCTTCAAGAGTTTTATACAGACCTTACAATGAGTACAACATCCTATAACGTTTATGGCCAAACAAACGCGAGTATTACAATGGTAGCATCTACCAACATTTTCAAGGGATAGAAGACCATAGGCTACAGATTCATGGATGGAGTCCATTCTTAAGATCTTCAAGAATAAAGATATGCCTCCTGAGAGGAGGGTCATGATCATGACTTATATTCTATTTGATTCATCCAAGATGTGGGAGGATGTAATCACACAGGTAGAGTGTCATCAGGATATAGCATGGGGAGATTTTCAAATGGTCTTCTATGAATACTATATTTCTATGATGTTGAGGGACAATAGAGCCTAGGATTTCATGAATATGGAGTAGGATTCTATGTAAAGGATAGACTAAATTTTCCATTTCACTGATCTTCCGATATTTTAACCTATTCTGATGGGTGACAAGACATAGAGGGATAGGAAATTCTGGGATGGTCTTAGGTAAGACATTTGATCACAGGTGGACATTTTTAGGTTTCCTTATTTATATACCATTGTGAATCAGGTGCTGATTATCAACCATAATCTATGGGAAGCTGGAGGTGTGAACTAGGGAGGTTTGGCACCGAGATCTGTCACTGTCTCTTTCAAGATCCAGAAGAGTCATATGAATATTTCTTATTATTATATGAGTAGTAAAAATGTTTCTATTCATATCTAGACAAGGTGATACCATTTTGGCAGAGCTGGGCATATGAGACCACAGTGCACAATGGACCCAGTCGAGTTTTGAGCCTGTGGAAGTATGGGCCATCTATATCACTACTGCATGGCATTTCCACCAACAACTAGTGAGAGAGGTTCTGCACCGACTCCATATTTAGGATAAGGGTCATCATCTTCTCACTAGTTAGAAAATTGGAATATGCTAGGCCATTCAGACCAAGATAGTGGTCGTGTTCATGGTATTCAGGCTCCAAGATGTCAGTGATAGGAGGGGGGTTAGCTAATGGTATCCATGTAGTGTTATAGGGTTGTAGTATAGGTCAGACTTATGTAGTGAAAAAAAATCCAATAGGAGAAGGTTCCTATACCTTATACTATCATAGTTACTATTCTTGTAACCTCCTTTTTATCTTATTCACTCTTTGATATAGGGGTTTCACATGTTTTTATACATGTTCCCATTTTAGAGAGCCTTGGGCTCTGTGTTTTCCCTTATGATGTTTTTATAATGCAAGACACTCTGTTATAGATAAGGATAGTAGGTGTGAGTCTGTGTAAGTAGTGATCACTTGTGGTTGGTGGTTGTCACTTCTTATAGGATCTCTATGACTTAGAGATGATAGGAATTGATGTAATTATTTTATTGGATGGGTTATTATCCTTTCATGACTTTGTCGATTGCTACCACCATAGGGTGAGTTTTACGTCACCAGATGGTGGATCGTTTCTATAAAAGGTAGAGTTGGATATCCAGGCAATCTGAGCTGGACCCTAGCAATGGGGGTCGAGTGGGATGATAGAATATATTTCTAGTTTATATCTAGATGACCAGGGAACATGTCAGTTATATTTCCCTCCAGTGGTTGATCACTTTGGGGATGTTTTCTCAGATGTCTTTTTAGGGTTACCTCCGGTGAGAGAGGTGGAGTCCGTGATTGAGCTAGTTCTAGGAGCTGAACCATTATCCATTCCTCCTTATATGATGGATACTATGGATTTTTCGGATCTCAGGACAAAACTATTATATTTAAAAGAAAAAGGGTTTATCTAATCCATTATGTCTTAGTGGGGTTTGTAGGTCCTTTTGTGAAAAAGGAAGATGGTACCCTTAGGCTCTACATGGACTATCAAAAAATAAACTAGCTAACAGTTAAAACCCAATATCTCATTCCACTAATAGATGTCCTATTTGATTAGCTTTTAGGATCCTAGGTGTTTTCAAAAAAATTAACTTAAGTACAGAATATCACCATGTATGTGTTTGGCCTTCCGACATATCTCATACCACGTTTCGTAGTAGGTATGGTCTATATGATTATAAGGTCATGTTGTTCGGCCTCAAGAATGAACCATCAATTTTCATGGCACTGAGGAACCAAGTTTTCCATATTTACATTGATTCTTTTGTAGTCTTTTTTGTGGATGATATCTTGGTGCATTACCATAATCGACACGACCATGCCACACATCTATAGATCATTTTCTGTACACTGAGAGAGCATCATTTATATGCTAAGCTCTCAAAGTGCCACTTCTGGATGAATTAGATTCACTTCCTGGGTAATTCCATCTCTTAAATAAGAATATCAGTAGACATAAAGAAGGTGAGAGCATTAGTTACCTAGGAGCATCCCAAGAATGTATTTGAGGTGAAATGTTTTCTAGGATTGGATTTTATTACAGTAATTTCATACAGTACTTATCATAATTAGAAGAACCAATGAAGGGCTTGATAAATAATGGTGTCAAGTACATATCGTAAAATTCTTGCGAGATATCATGTTAGGTGATGAAAGGGAGATTAATTTTAGCACTGATATGGATTTTTTTAGAGATGGGCCATAGTTATATTGTGTACTATGTTGCATCAGGTATCAGGCTAAGACTAGTGCTTATGTTGAGGGATAGAGTCATCATGTACAGTTCTTAGCAGTTGAGGCCACATGAGAGGATATACCTGATGCACAATCTCAAGTTATTTGTGGTCATTCATGCCTTATGTTTTTGGAAGAATTACTTATTGGTGGATAGTTTTTGTTGTGTACACAGACCATAAAATTATCAGGTACATATTTACTTAGTGTGATCTAAATCTGATGTAGTCAAGGTGGGTGAAAGAACTTCAGTCTTTTGACTTCGAGCTTGCATACATGCCTAGAAAATGCAATTTAGTGGCTGATGCACTGAGCAGGAGGACTCAGATGCAAGCAGTGCAGGAGTCCAGTAGTGAATGGTAGCTTATGGAATTGTTTTATGAGATGCACTTTGAAGTTCACGACATTCAAGGAAATTCCTTCATTTCGTATTTATCTATGACTTCTACCATCCTGGATAGAGTGATGAGGAGATAACTATTAGATAATGAGGGCCTAGTCCTGTGGGAGGGTGTAGCAGGTGAAGATGTTTCTCCTGTTTGTATGGTAGGTGATGATGAGATATTATGGATTCATGGACATATCTAGGTTCTAGTGGACATACATGAAGATTTGATATAGGAGTTTCCTGATTCATCTTGGGCAGCTTATCCTAGAGTTACCCAGATTTGACGTGACATTCACTGTCAGTACTAGTGGACAGGTATGAAGAGAGAGGTGGCCGGTTTTGTTACGAGATTTTACACTTGTCAATAGGTGAAAGTAGAAAATCAACATTCATCCAGACTTTTAGAGCAGTTACCTATTATAGAGTGGAAATGGGATGATGTCATGATGGATTTTTTTATTGGGTTACTAAGGTCACCTAGAGGCAACGATGATATGTGGGTGCTGGTTGAAAGACATCATAAGGCAACTCACTTCTTGTCGATCAAGGGGACCTTCAGTGTTGATGATCTTAGGAAGTTGTATATTCATGAGGTGGTATGACTTCATGGGGTCCATAGTTCTATAATGTTTTATAGGGACACCCACTTTACATCTTGTTTCTAGTAGATCATTCAAAGGTCAATGGGTACATGGGTTCTTCTAAGCACAGCATACCACCATCTGACTGATTTCTAGCTATAGCGTACGATACAGGTGTTGAAGGAAATATTGTGAACATGTGTCCTGGACTTTGGGGGCTCTTCGTAGAAGCATATTTCCCTTGTTGAATATCCCTATAATAATAGTTTACAGGTGACTATAAAGGTGTAACCTTATGAGGATTTTTATGGTAGGCCCTACTGATCACCCTTTTATTAGCTAGATGAGGGTGAGGTAGCTTTATTGGGACCACATATCTTGAAGGAGACATATGATCAGGCCCAGTTGATTCAGAAATGGATGGATACTACACATTTTCATCATAAATCTTATGTTAATCTTCTTAGTGTACCTCTGGATTTTGAGTTTAGGGATCTAGTCTTTTTTGTGTGTCACATTGAGGTTGGGAAACAAGAGAATCATGAGACATGGTAAACATTCACCGAGATATGTCGGTATGTTTGAGATTCTCAAGAGGGTCTGTTCGGTTTCCTATCAATGGAAGTTACCTCATAGGTATGGGTCTATGTGTGACGGCTTCTACATTTCTCAGTTGCGGCATAACTTTTTAGACCTGTCCCACACCTTTCAACCTGAGGAAGTTGTATTTCATGAAGATGCATCCTTTGAGGATCATCTCATTAATATTGTAGATTATAACATAATGGTTCTCTATGGCCAGTATGTTTCTTTGGTATGGGTGCTATGGCAGCATGGCCAAGTGCAGAATGAGACATGGAAGATAGAGGTCGATGTATGATAACAGTTACTGGATTTTTTCTGAGATATTTCTTCATCACCATTGGAAGTTCAATTAGAGGAAAAATGCTTTTAGGGGGAAAATTTGTAAGAACTCGTTTCTTTGTTTGAGGTATGGATCATTCCTTTCTAGTTTATACTAAGAAAATGGGGGGAAAGACGTTAAGGTCTAGCTTTAGGTCTGTTACACGACATGACTGGGAACTACACACTATGGACATATAGTACATGCCGTGTATGTTAGGATACACACCATCTAGTCTCATTATATTTCCATTTAATGGTTTATCCATAAACTATACAAACATGAAGTGTAGTTTCTAGTACAGGTCATGTACATTTTTTATTGATTAAATCAGGCATTTTTATCTTTTTTTTTAAATGGATAGGGGATCATCTGGGTTCCTGAGCAGTAGTGCTGAAGATCTTTTTTCTTCTAGATTGGCCATCCAATTCCTAATGCTTTCATCCTTGGTTTCATTTGAACCTAATATATAAGGTCTTTATTCATCTTGATTCGTTATTTGTGATTTTTTCTCGCGATGAAGTTATTTAAGGTTGAGATTTTATCATATTTTTGTAGATATTAATTTTTCTATCTTGAATAGAAGGTTAAGTCAGGATAAAGAGAGTCATATTATGACAAGGTACGTGTTCTTGTGACATTCGCTCAATTTCGAGTTGTTTATATGTGTCGTAGTGCCATTCTACCATGTTTCGGGAATATACGTGATTGGAAATTAACCCTTTTTGTTTGCTTAAGATGATTAAGTCATCAATTAAATTAATTTAAGCATGTTATATCTTGTTGGTTCGATTAATCCCCCCCCCCATGTGGGTATTTTTCCCTTGAAAGATCATTTAAAGTTGTTTGGCCAATTGTCCCAATGAAGAATTCCTTTTTTCCCTTATTGGGTTTTTTAGTATTAATTACATTTATAATTTAATTGAAATTATAGTAAATTGTGATAGATCTGAGTAAAGGGTTTTGGGATTATAGATTTCCCTTTTTTCACATGATATTACAATTATCTTTTAGAACGTGTGATAGTTTAATACACTTTTTTATTTCATTGTATGATATCCCACATGAGTTGTTATTAAGTTAACCATATAATATTGTAATTTACATGTGTTTTTTATTATGCAGAAATTATGATATACCGGGCTTGACCCTAATTGACTGTTATGCCTATGGGTGAGGATTTGTTATTCCCATGGGTGAGGATTTGTTATACCTATGGTAGAGGATTCATTAGGTTTGAGGGAGAGGATGTAGTTATTCCTTCAAAAATCATTTTTTCTAGGCCTTTGAAAAAGATATTGAGTTGAATATTGAAATAAAATGTCTTGTGACACGTCTTCCAAGCTAAACCACAAAATTGGATTCGGTCTTCATTTTATTTATTTAGACAACATTCTAAGGTATCTATTGAGCACTTTATACGTAATATTTATGGTCTTAGGATGGATATGGATACTCATATAATTCAATGTAGTTGAATGGTTAAACTGAACATAATGAATGAAAATGGAGAACAGAACTTGTAATATTGTTCACATTTGAGTTCTTATTAGTTTACTTATATTAATTTTTCTACACTTCTCATTGTGTATGCTCACTAATAGATAGCCATAGACCATGGGTGGTTTCATATTAGGATTTATTTCTTACAAACTATTTGGGTAATGCTTTTGGGTCAAAATAGATTATATTATTACATGTGTCAATAATGGAAAACTCTCTTCTATAGGTACTTGATATGTTATTTAGGAGCCAAAGAGAATAGGATCATGTTAAGGCTTGAGATTCTTCTTAGTTCCCCTTTTATTTTTTTTGGGACACATATTGTGTATTTCAATAGTGAACTTTTTTTCACTGCTTTCATAGAACATACTACATGCCACAGCATCTATTGTATGGAATGATGCTTGGTTATCTATCTTATCTGTGTTCTGCTATTTATTTCAGTTTTCAATTTTTTACTGCTTTTGGAATTTTAATATTAGTATTCAGTTTTGATACACTCTTCCAATGAGGTCATAGTTTCCCTATTATCACACCCAAGGCCCTCACTGCTAGTCGGCGGCCTCTGGAATTTTAGGAAATGCACTTGAGGCCATGTGGCCAACCGGGTTTGGGGAACTACTTGAGGGTCACCCGGATCTAGGACATTACATGTAAAATACACCTTCAATGGAAGATTTAGAATCTCAAAGGAAATTATCCTTGAGAAATCCTAGATATCCAAAACACTAAATTTGAGTTATCCCAAAAGCTAAATTCATCACCAATGGGTGTTAGGTTTTATAAGAGAAGGGGGAAAATGGGTAGAGGGATAGGGAGGGACATAAGAATATGAATCATTTAATGAAATTTATTTACCATTGATAACAACTATAAATATATGGTGAAACTCGTACAATCAAGGTGGGAGAATAAAGTAATCTCCCATAGCACACCATTTTTTGGACACAACCCACCTAAAACTTAAGATTCTGATAAAATTGTGACAGCCCAAGAATTCAAAATATTTTTTTTTTAAATATTATTATTCTGTATAATAAGATATAACCTAGACATTAAAAAAATTATGAATAGTGGTAACTAACTTATGAACATATATGGTTTTCATAAATATAAGTTGAATTCATTGATTATTAATTAATTAGAAATAAAAATATAAACTGATTAAATATAAAGAAACAATTTTTATTTTTAGGCTCCCAAAATCATATTATCTTGATAAATTAATTTAATTACAATTATTAAATTATATTAATAAAATATAGATGTTAAATATTGAATAAAATATAATTTATATTCAGCAAAAAGGTTTTATAGGCATGATATATGAACAAACAAAATTTCATTTATAAAACCTATATTTTTATAAAGATAGTTTTACGGCCATTTAATGGAGATCCTATTTTAAATTAATTTCATTACAAATTAATATATTTTATAACAAAAAATAAATTTATCCTTTTAAATTAGAATATAAAAATTTATTTTCGATGAATTTTTGATTTTTCTATGATAAGTTTCATGTTTTTATGAATAGAGAAACATAATAATTTTTAATATATAACAACTTTTTCATCAAACAAAATTATAGTCATAAATTATATTTTTGATTAGTTTTAAAACATAAATAGAATATTTTTTATCATTTAATAAAATTTATGTCACTAGAATCAATTTTACCTAGAATTTAGATATAAAAACATTTCAATCATTTTTTTGTATGAACATTAATAACTTGTTTCTCAACCCATCAACAGGATTAATTTTAAATTTATTGTAGCAACTTCTATCTTTTAAATTTTAAAATTTAGAATAAAAATTTAAAATTATTAGGTCTCAATTAATAAATAAGTTTCTATTATATTTGGTGATTATGAATAGAATCATTACTAAAAAATATATTAATTCAATCAAAGGTAAATTGTGTAACTAAGGGTAAAAATAATATAAAATTACCCTAACATTTTTCCGAATTTCATTGGATGGGTGGGTTTCAAAAAAATATTTTATCCAAAATTATTACGATTTTAATGCCTCATGGATGAGATTATGACATTTATAATACTCTATTTAAAGAATAGTTAAATATGGCATACTCTCATTTTAATAACTATTCCATTTTTAATATTAGATTATACAAAATATAAATTTGACTATAAATAGTCATTTTAAAGATAAAATGTTTTTATTTATCTTAATAATTAATATTTATTTCTTTTTTTAATAAATAATTATCTTAAAGGCTGACACAATAATGATGTATTAATACATTAATTAATAGATATATCAAATAAATTAGATTAAAAATATTAAAATATATATAATTTGAGAGAACTAATTTCATCCATGAATTTTATTTATGAACTAGGTATTAGGGATGTATTAAATGTTTTTGTTAAATTTAATCTTGTGTATTGATATTTTTCAAAAACTAAATAAATTAATAGTATCAAAATTGTCAATAATGATTCTTTAAAATAAATAATATTTTATTAAATAATATAAATTTCATAAAACACTAAATTCATAAAAAAATATTTTTATATTGAAAAACTTTTAATAACTAATCCATTTGGGTTTTTTTAATTTTATTGTATTTATATTAACCCTTAAGTAATTAAATTCCACGTTTTCACAATAAGAATTATAAGGATTAACTAAGGGTTTAAGACAAAAGATAAGGGTACGAATGTGACCTAAAATTATCTATCACTTATTAGTTGAGAGTATGTTAACCCATAATCAGATTAGCTTCAAAATATCTCACATTGGATCCATTTTAAATAGAAATATATTTTATGTTAATTTTATATTTTTGTAAATTAGACAATTGTCCCTCACCTAAATTATAAAAAGGAAACTCCTCCCTCATCTCATTTCATCACATTGAGTCTTTTAAATAGAACAAAATCTATAAGTTTATATTCTAAACTTATATAGAAACGCCATTGAAGTTATTTTCTTATCATAATACCAACAATAATGTCCCTAAGAATAAATCCAAAGGTGGTTCGCTAAAGAATAGGTAGTCATCGTTACCAACTCATTCATGACTATTTCTTCTACTAATTTTTATTCATGCATTGTTTCTATCCTAAATTAATAAATATAGTATCACCTATTTGATTATATTTTATTATGATTATATAATAATCTTATTTCACATTTTATCTATCTTAATAAATATGAAATCACTACGTGTGTGTACGTACGGTATACCATCTTCACGTCGTGGTGTACAATTTTTTTCATCACTACATTATTTGGATGGATATGATGATTGGTATATTATATATAAAAAATAAATATGACATGATATTGATTCTTTATAATTAATATAACTTTCAATTCCTTTCCTTTTATCTATTAATGTAATTATATCTTTGCTCATGCGTACATATGGTATACCATCTCCAAGACACGATGTGATTCATTTTCCATATTCCCCATTCAATAATGTTTATAAATAAGTATATAATGAGTAATTATAATATCTATAAACTTAATATATTTTTGTATATGAAGAAAATATATTCTATTCATAAGAAATATAAATTACATGAAAAAACATCTATAGGAAAATGAAGTAGTTAACACCTGAAACAGCGGTAATATAAAAATATTACTAACAAATGGGTGATAAGATAATATATGAGGAACATATAGGACATCATAAATATGGATATGGTTATTGTATAAATTTATAACAAGTTTTAAACAATTATAAAGGAGTTTGAAACACATCAATCTAAAGGAAAGTACAAGGTAAGGGTTATTTCATAATCTCCTTATTATCCGAGAGTCTTTATACGTATCTGTTTATTGGGGAACATTTATCATCTATATTCATGTTTCTACTAATTTTATTAAAGAAATATTACTATACTGTGAATTTTTAATATCATTTTTAAAATTATTTTACTTTTTAAAAAATGGTTAGAAATTATTATTTTCATTTTCTAAATGAGGTACATTTTGTCTTTTTCAACAGAATGAATATTTTTTAACTTATAAAACATGAGTGGCTTTTTGTGGTCAGGATTCCTTAACATTTTTAGGATTCCTTAAAAAGTATACAAGTTTATTTTCAATGAAATATTTTTTCTTTTATTACTATTTTTGCATCACCTATTCAATTTTATGATTAATTTATGTTTATATCATATAATACTATCTACCATATTTTATAGAATATTTTATTAACAGTTTGACTATGGATGTTCTATTATTTTACCAATTCTTGTATATGGTTAAAATATTCACATTTCATATGATGAATGCATTGGACATAGTAAGTGATGGGTGGGGCCCACAATTTCCCCTTGATGCATTGGTAGGTATCATGAGACAAACTAGTTTGGGTATTGGCTAATGTCAAACATGTTTATATATGGTGTCTTGGCTGAAGTCATGTCGATATATTTATGATGTTTGGAATTATGTATTACCTCAATATGAGATTAGTTTCTGATATTCCATGTGATTATTAGATAAGTAGAATATCAATGTTTATGTTTTATATATATTTTGATTATTTTATATGGAATTATTTATTCTTTATATGTTTTGAGAAACTATGTTTTAATGGCTTGTGTTTTAGTTATACACCATTCCATAATGTTTACGATTATTAATTCTAAATAGATTCCACTTTATGCTTACCCTTACTAAGCATCTGATATCACCTTATACTTATGTTTAATTTTTACCAAGATTCCAATACGTGTATAATTATTGATATGTAGGGGTAATCTATGAGAATGATTTCATTTTCGAATGGATTTTCAATGCTGTATTTTATGTTTGAAATTATAATTTAAGGTTCATGTATATAATCTAACTTCCAGAACTTTTAAATTGATGTTTCCTTTAGTATTTTAATATTTTATCCATGCCAATTTCATAAATTTAGGCATTGGATCTGAGCTACTGGGGTTGGGGCGTTACAGTTGGTATTAGAACATGTTTATTAGAAACCTTATAAAATAGATTAACAACAAATAGATTAGTGAACATAAACCAAATATAACCATAGAGGATAAGTATAGAATAACATCCTATAATTTTGGTAGGGTGGAGATTATGTGGGTATTCCTTGATATATATACTTCTATGTATACTACAAGTAGATATAGTTCTGTAATAGATGTACCAAGGGGTAAAAACTCTTACAAGATGAGTTAGGCCTAACTTGTTCAAACATGATACACAAAAATGGTACATACTATGCACCTTGATTAATATTTCTAGAGTATATTATTAGGATAATAAAAATATTTCTTATAAACCAATAAGAAGGAATTAAAGGAAATATCTCCCCAAATAAACCATGTGTATGATTATGATTTTTTATGCAGAATTTTTCAATTTATGTAAACTGGTTTTTTATTTTGAAATTATTCATTATGATTCATAAAATATTTTAGTATATTCCATTGTTTAGAAATGGTGTCTACTAGAATTAATGTGAACCTCACTAATTCACGTGATCTAAAAAGTAAAAATGATTGTATCTATTATGGTCTTAATCAAATATTTTGAAGGGAAATAGTCTCCCAGGCATTCTCATCATATAAGGACATGGTATCATGTGAAAATGGGATATGAAAAAATTACACTTTGTATTATGGATTTGGAGGTAAGCACAATAATAAGAGTATAGTTGGGAAAAATGTGGATAAAGGGAAGAAGGGAACAAATTATTTTCACATATGTAATAATAATGGAAATAATCACGGGGGTACTTTCCTAAAATTAATATGAGTTTGATACACATGTTTGGGATTTCATGGATAAGAAAATGGTTTCTAATGTACAATGCTTAAACTGTAATGAGATGGTAAACTACAAAAATAAATGTATAATTAATCAAATGAGTATACCATAAAAGAGGAAACTGGGTTATTTTCAAGATTTTACTAATACAAAGGAAAAAAAGGAATGATTAATTTTCATATGTTTGGATTCAATAATTATTTCATTGCAGTATATTATCAAATATTTAAGGTTATAAGAATTATAGAATATATAAGGATTTTTTTAGTACTATTTTATTAATGAATTGAGAATGTATGTTTAATGATACCAAGATAAGAGAATCAGTAACAAGTTAATATTTTTAGAAAACATATGCTTGATAGAAATAAAACCCTTTATATGTTTCTGATACTAAGATAGTAATGTTAGAATAAAGAGATGAATTATTTATATAGTTTAAATTGTATAGTACTGACTACCTAGGAACTGATTAATTTTTTTTTTGAAAAATTGGGTTATGCCATCATTTATGGAGTTTACAAAGTTTTTGGATTTAAGGATTATATTTAATAATCTATGTTCTATTTACAGAATAAATAAGCATGTATGTTTTCAATAAATTTTTATGTTTTAATGGAATACATGATGAAGGTATTCACATGTATGGAAGGTGAAAAATAAGAGTTGAATCATGTTGTGGAAAGATTAATGATAAGTTCATTTTAGAAAAGGTAATAGTTTAATAAATTTTTTATGTTTATCTTTGGAAAAGGTTTTATAGGTTAATGTATTAATTCAACCTATGTTGAAACTTTTTCTATGAAATGGATTATATATAGTTCAAGGTGCACCCAAAGAATAATATTTTGTTTATAGAAATGTATCAAGTAATTACATTTCCTTACATTCTTATAGAGTGAGAGAATTCCTAAACCGTTGGAAAGTTATCTAAATAAAAAAAATATTAACTTTTGTAGAAACGATATAATTTTAAAACATCATTAATTTTTGGGTGTGGTTCCCTCAATTTTCCATTGTTCATTTAATTTTTTTTACTGATGGCCTCAATGACTCCCTATAAATATTTACAATTTTCTTCTATGTATGTATCTACACATTCAACTAATGTTCTCCTCTTTGATAGCATAGTTTTATGGTGAAACTCTCATTTCCCTTTACAACTTATTAAGAATATTTTTTATTCACACTATTAATTATTTGGGTTCTTCAATAATAGTATTTTCAAATATCAAACTCTTGATTACTAAGATAACATTTAAATTGTGAGGAAGAAATTTAATTAAGTTTGGTAAAATGCAACACCCCAAAAATTTACCATATTTTTCTTTAAAATTTTAATTTATTATATATATTTTAATTCTAACAACACTATGTTATCTTGTGTTACATGTAATACAAACCATCTCTTATAGTTTGTATCATACGCATGACCAAATTTACCAAACAATAATAAATTATTAAAATATTTTTAATTAATATAATAAGATAAAACCTAGAGGTTAAATAAAATTTATGAAGATTATTAAATAGATTAGTAAAATGTATGAATTATAATAATATAATAATAATTCATTTTTTACCAATTAAATATAAATTAAAATATAAACAAATTGCATATAGAGGAAATATTTTTTTATGCACCAAAAGGTGTTCTGCCTTAATATCGTGAATTAATTTCAATTATTATATTATATTAAAGAAATATATATTTTATTAATTTAATAAAATATTTTTTATATTCATTTGATATATTTTATAGGAATAAGATCAGAACAAACTCAATTTTATGCACAAAAACCTATATTTTTTCTAAATGTGGTTTTATCGGGTTTTAATGGAAACGATATTTTAATTACCATTTTGGACACATTTATTTATTATATTTGAAAAAATAAACTTTTTATTTAAAATTATAATATAAATATTGAATTCAGTTGAATATTTGGTATTTTATAATAAGTTTTATGTTTTGAGGAATATTGAAAAGTAATAATTTTTAATTGAAAAAAACGTTTTTCATTGAAATAATTCATAGGGTAAAATTATATTTTTATTAGTTATATAGTATAAATAGATTAATTTTTATCATTAAATTCAATATATTTCCCTGACATCAATTTTACATTGAATTTAGATATAAAAACATTTCAATCTTTCTCATATTTATACATTAATAAAATGTTTTCACACCCTGTCAGTGGGATTAATTTTAAATTAATTAATACACCTTCTGTCCTTTGAATTTTAAAAAAAAAATTCCATATTTGGAATTAGTGGGTCAAAATTATTTTAATAGGTGTATTTTATTTTTGGGCATCGTGAATAGTGACTTTAAGAATTTTTTCTTAACACGGTAAAAGATAAATCGAGTAATTAAGGGTAAAAATAATATAAAATTACCCTAACACTTTTCCAAATTTCATTGGATGGGTGGGTTTCAACCAAAATGTTCCTTGGGTATAAATTATATCCTTTTTATTCCACTTGGTGAGACTATTACACTTATTATATTTTTTTTAAAGTAGAGTTAAAGATGTCATAATCATATTATAATAACGATGCTATTTTTAATATAGGATTATATAAAATACAATTTAGAATATAAATAGTAATTTGAAACATAAAATGTTTTTATTTATCATGGTAATTTATATTTAATTTTTAGGAAAATAAATAATTTCCTTAAATTCTTATACAATGTTTCTTCCATGATTGTTTAATTAATTGAAATATAAAATAAATGATATTAAAAATATTAAAATAAATAAAATATGCGATAATTAATTTCCCCCAATAATTTTATAATTGAAATAGATATATTAGGGATGTGTTAAAGGATATTTTTATGTTATATTCTGTATTGGTATTTTTTAAGAAGTCCTAAAATGGATAGTATCCAAATTTACGTTAATGATTCTTTAAAATATATAATACTTTATAAAATGATATAAAATTTATAAAAATAGAAAATTAGTTCAAGTAATTATAATAAAGTAATATTTTTCATAAATATTCCATTTATTTTTATTTTATAACTTTATCATTACTATATTAATGCTTAAATATTAAAAACCCAAGTTTTCATGGTTAGAGTTAAATGGTGTAACTAATGGTTAATGTCAAATGATAAGTGTAAAAAAGTGATATAAACTTATCTAAAAATTATTGGTTGATATTATGTTAACCGATAATCATATTGGATTTTAATTAACTCAATTTGGAACGGTTTTTAATTGATAATTAATTTATATTAATTTAATATTTTTTGAATTTCCAAAAGACCCCTTTCACATCAATTATAAAAAACCTCCTCCTCCCTCATCAATTTTCATCACATTGATCTTTCCATCTCAAAAAAATATTCCAATTACTCTTATAAGATTCCATTGACACATCCTATATGTTATTGTATTCTAAAAAGACCAACTCTTGTGTCCTTAAGAGGAAATCCAAATGAGGTTTTCTAAAGAAGAGGTAATCCTCTATATCGACTACATAAAGATTATTTCTTCTTCTACTTCTTCATCATAAATCATTTCTATAAAAAAAAGTAATAATTCCAATATCAACTATATTTTGATATTTTATTATGGTTATATAAAAATCATATTATACCATTTATCCATCCTATAAAAAGGAAATCATCAAGTGTGCATACGTATAAACTATCATCTTCACGCTACGATGTTCTTTATTTTTCATCACTATATTCTTTGTATGGTTATAATTATGGATAAAATTAATATAAATAAAATATATGACGTGATATTGAATATATATAATTAATATACCATTAAATTCCTTACACTTTTACCATTCATGTAATTATATCATTGCTTGTGCGTACATACAGCTTACACCTCCACGAATTGATGTGATTAATGTTCCATAGTAACCATAAAATAATTATTATAAATATATATATAAGGATTAAATATAATAAATATGAACTTAATATAATTTTGGATATGAAAAAAATATATCATATGAATAAGAAATATGACTTACATGAGAAAACATGCAAAAGAAAATGAAGCAGTTTACACCTGAAGTAAGGGTAAAAACAAAATATTATTATCAAATGTGTGATAAGATAATATAAAAGGATCATATATGTTATCATAAATACATATACGGTTATGTTATAAATTAATAACATGTTTTAAACCATTATACATTCGATTAAATCACTTCCAACTAATGTAAATGACATGGTAAGGGTCATTTCACAATCTCATTATTATTCAAGATTGTTTATATATAAGTATCTACTAGGGAACATTGATTATAGATTTTCATGTTTCTTATAAATGATTCCCAAAATATTTTTAGATTTACCCAATGAAATTGTATTGTAATTTTTACTAAGGTTTTAATTTTAATAAAATAGTAAGAAATAATTTTTTTTATCTTTTTCCAAACGAGGTACTATGTGACGTTTTTAAAAAAAGAATTTTTTTTAAATTATGAAGTGTGAGTGTATTTTTTCAGTTATGATGAATTAATATTTTGAATTTTCATTCACATGTTTACAAGATTTTTTTAAGGAAGATTTTTTCTTTTATAACTGCATGACTTTTAAAATAACTGATTTGAAAGTAAAATGGGGTATTTCTCTCAAAAAAATAAAAGAATTTATTAGACTATTTTTATCTTTGTCAACAGCCTTTGTTGGATTTTTTGATTAATTGAGGTTTATATATTTTGGTACCATATGTCATATTTTATGTAAGGGTTTATTACTTGTTTTATAGTGGATGTTCTATTTTGTTTCCATTCACGGTTTTTGTTTAAAATATTCATATTTAGTATTCTAGTTTTTCAATACAAATGTGTGTAGTTTTTATGTTTTTCCCTTTTCAATAGAGGAATTAATTGGGCTTAGTAAGTGATGGGTGGGGCCCACTATAGCCCCTCGATGCATCGGTAGGTCTCATGTGACAAACTAGTTTTGGTATTAGATGATGTATTACCTGCCTATGTATGGTGTCTCGGTCGAATCTTTAATAGTATGTTTATGATTTATGGAATTATGCATTCCTTTACTATGAGATTAGTTATTGATATTTCAAATAATCTTTTTATTAGTTGAATATAAATGGTTATGTTTTATAGAAACTTGGAATATTTTATACGATATTATTTATTCTTTCCATATATTGAAATATTGTATATAAATTGCTTGTGTTTTAGTTATAAACCTTGACATAATGTTAATTATTATTAATTCATAATAGCTTTGGATGTTCACATACCCTTATTGAGAATCAAATGTATCCCATTTCTTATGTTTCAATTTTTTTAGGATTTCAAGATGCGTATTATAAATGAAATGCCAGATTAATCTAGGAGAATAATGGAATTTTAAAAGTATTTTATATTTTTATTTTTTTTCTTAAAAAATAATTTATTGCTAACCTATATAATCATGTTTCCAAAAAAGATGAACCAATTAGTTCTTTGGGAATAAAATAGTGTATCAATTCCAATGTAATCAAGTAAGGCACTGACTTTAAGCTACTGGGTATGAGTGTTACAAAAATTATATAAACATTTTAGGCTGATTGTCACACCCCAACCTCAGATAACCCTTTATTTTATTCTTCTCTTGGTCAACAGTCCTTTCTGGTGTAGTTGAGGTTGATACCCGATCAAAATATTTCAGTTTTTAAAAGTTTTGGTGGGTTTTCTAAGTGGCGCATGATAATCGCACCGTTAGTAGAAACTGTGATGCCCGGTCATCTGGAAGGTTTATGTTCGGAAAAAATCTTCCACACAGATATTGAAAGGTCGAGTGGTAGATACTAGGTAACCATGTGTTAGGTTTTCTTTGGGTAAGAGTCTCTCAAATGGTTACCACATGGTTACCTCAATTTTAGGAAAACCGTACATCCAATCTATGCAGTCATGCCAAGTCATAAAAAATCCTAACCCTAAAATCCATCTCTCACATTTTTAGCCTAAAACTCGGGCTCCTCCTCCATTGTATAAACTAGGTACACCATGGGGTGCTCCCAAAACCCTCTCCCTTTCTCCCCTTAATTAATCTAAGGTCCTTAAAGGTTCTAAGGCTAGGTTTCTTCGATTTTTGGATTTTTCTCCCCACTTTCTCTTAACCCATTGGTTTCTAGGGTTTTTCTTTGGGGGTTTTCTTATTAGACAAACCATAAGGGCTTTCATTTGTGCTTGGATTGTTTTTATTTATATTTAGGGCATGTGAATCATCCTCAAGACACTAATCATCCATTATTGAGAGTTTCGTTGTGTCCTATGATTGTTAAGGTAGGTGTTTTGTTCCTTTCCTTTATGATTGAATCCATATGATGCTTGGGTACATTTATTTAGTTTATAAACATGATTCTCACCACCATAATACTCTTGGTTAAATTATTGTGGTGTTTTCTTTGTGAAATGAATTTTTATAAATAGATTTTGAAGTGAACCTTAAATTTTACCTATGTTTTGTTATGTCAAATGAGTATGGTTAAATGGAAATTGGTCAATAATATTTAATTTGGATGATTTTTTTGTTTTCTCCCTTATAAGTATTCTGTAAAATTTCTTGGGTGGTAATTCAAGAATTTATGTGAAGTATATTAATTTTTTGGGTGATTTGAAGGTTTTTTGGGAAACCTATCTTGGTTTCTAAAATGTTCATGTGCACTTTTAAAATGAGGTAAAAATTAATGAGTTTGGTTTGAAAAGAAAGTAATAGTTTTAAAAATGGTTTTGGGACTTTTCATAGAATTTAGAGGGTGTGGTTGGATGGTGGAACATCCATGGGTGCACCTAGTGCACACATGGATGTTCAATCAGATGAAAAGGGATCTCTAGAAAAAATTCTCCTTCAAGAACCCCACTTCTCCCCATTTTCCACTTTACTTAAAATGGTTTTATTTTTCCCTAGAAATTTGGAAAGTGGTGATTCTATTGTTTTAAAAATGATTCTGATTGTGTTACATTATTTTTTTCCCGGTTGGCCTTGAAACATGTTTTGGGTAAGTTCTTGAAAAATGTAAGGCATGATTGGAAAATTCTCAATGAAAGTGGGATTTTACATTATTGGAACTGAATTTGAAGTATTTTTGGTAAATTTATTTGGGGTGTGTAAATATTAGGGGATCATTTGGCATTGTGTATTTAAAAGATAAGTTTTTCATTGAATTTGTAAAATAATGTGATTTAGAAAAAATATATTTCTACTTGGAAACCTAAAGTGTTTATAAAATAGTTTGAATGTTTACATGGAAGGGAGGCCTAATAGGCACCTTGTGTGATGTGAAATTTATATATACATATATTTGGGGAAACTATATAAGAGGTATTTCCCATTATGGGTTATCATATATTGGTGTTTGTATTGGGGGTAGGCAAGTGCAGTGACAGCAGGTAAGATGATTCACAAGTGTGTTGCCTCCTACTTATACAGTTTTACTACCACCATGGATTTCTTAGCGTCTTATAGATGATCGAGTGATGTTAGCTTACCAACCCCAGTTATATGGGTTGGTACCCACCTATAGTTGTAGGTGGTCCAAGAGGTTTGTGCCACTGGTGAGGGTAGGATAGAGCAGAAATTTGGTTATTGACATAAGGGATTAACTATATGCCGATAGGTGGTTCTGAACTGATTACATCCAGGGGTCTTCTAGGGATGTTTTGGAAAGACCATGGTTACTTTCTATATCTTCTAATTATTATTTTTCACCTAGTTTTCGGTTTACCCTATATATTTATTTCCATCATAGCCCTTGTATCTTTTTTGTGGGTTTCATTTATAAAATTGTAGTTTTTTTAATGGAAGGTGGCATGTGTTGGATTTCAAAACTGAAAAGCGATGATCATTTTTTAAAACAAGAAACACTTATTTTTATAGATTTATTTCAAACTAGTGTTAATGGATTTCTTTGGGAAGGTAAAAAACATAGATTATGTGGTTATTTCCTACTAATATGTTGATATCACAGCTTACTTGGACCATTTAGTGCTGGTAGAATCGACTTGTTTTGAAGGTTGAGATTCTTACTCAAGTATTTGGTTCATATTCTCATGGTTGGAGTATCTTGGTTAGTGGATGGTGGTGACCTTGAGGTCACATGGAGGTCGTGTTAGTAATAATATGGTTTAGTTTTGTTTTAGTTTCAGTTTTGTTTCCAATCATTTGTATTTTGTACCCAGACCAGCTTGTGTATTTATTATGAATAGTTATTGGTCCTTGTTTCTTTTTGGATTAATTTTTTATCCTAGTTTTTATTTAGGATAAAATTATTCCCACCTAATTTAAATTTGATGCCTGAACTAGTTTCCAACCCTTGGGGATCAGGAATTCCCTTCGGGTCATGCCACAGACTGGATCGGGTGTTGGTTCGGATGGGATCCAAGGTGGGTACCCAAACAAATGGTATAAGAGTATGTTCTTATTATTTTGGGTGTTTGGTATATGGATATTAGGATGTTCGGTACATGGGTGGTAGGTATGGGATGGGTGTCATGAACCCCTACTCTTTCTAAACTGCAAGTCCCCAGGGGTATTCTAGGATTTGACTATTTTGTCATTATTTTGGATTGAGAGATGAAAATGAAGTTAATTCAGTGTTATGTTAGGATTTAACATGGATTAGTGACCCATGTGGTGTCTGATTACATGGTCTAATATCCTCCTAGTTTTCAATGATTACTTGGGGAATGTCCCAATACCATGTTGTCGGGTTAAGCAAGACACCATGTCCCACCCTCCTATAGTTTGATGCAAGTTGAGTGTCATCTTGGTTCTGGTTTGTGTAAATGTGTATTTGAAAATGAAAATGGGTTTGAAATTAATGTTCTTTATTCCAAATTCGTATAAATTGGTAAATTGTGTTTTTGAAAAGAAAGTGGTTTAGAGATGGAAAATGATTTCTTTTGAGTGGTTTTGAAATTAGTAAGGTACATTAAAGGATTTGTGTGACCCTTGGTATTTCTTATGAATATTTTCACATGTGAAGGTATGTGTGTGGAAAGTGTGTGTGGGATCATGTGAGTGGAAGTGGATAATCCCATGTGAAATTGTTCTTGGTATTCCACGGGGGCATATTTGAGAATGTCTGGCCTCATTTTCCCAAAGGGATTTTAAAAAAAGAAAATTATTCCAGGAGTTAGTTTTTTTAATGCATGTCTAGGTTTTGTGAAGAGTGGAGTTATATTTGGGAAGTGGCCTTGAAATATATAAATTTTTAAAAATAAAATGGAAATGGGATTTTCAATGGAGGATTTTTTTTGTGTTTGTGTGCTTCTAGTTTAAGAGCATGTTTTTCTAGCTCGATATGTTTTTTCAATAGTTATTTTGTTTAATGTTGGTTTTATTTTTTTTCTCATGTTATTTAGAATATGTCTCCCAAAAATATCTCTAATTCATTTATTAATTCATGACTGGTTTTTGGTTCTTCTCAAGTTTTGCCTATTTATCATTGTGACTAAATTCTATTAGAGGTAGCAAGGTGGCATGAAAAAATAGAGTGTGTCTTTGGGTTATTGGTAACGCTTAAGGCTATAAAGGTTTCGGTTCTCCATGTGTTGTTCGAGAGTCTGGATTTGGATCATTGGAAGTTGGTTTTCTACCATTGTGGAAGTTTGTGTGGCATAATAAGTGACCAAGACCACCTTCATCTAAATGTTTATACCTGAGAAGGTGAAGTTGAGGAATATGGTAGTGTTTCAGGATGTTTGTTAGGTTCGGTACTCAATAAAAGTATATGTTGACCATTTCAAGGGTTGGTTCATCTTTATGATAGGGGCCTTCTCCCATAGATCTCAGGAAAATGTGATCACATCTAGTGAAACATGTTTTGAGAGTTTGGTGGATGATTCATTGTTGGTGGAGTTGGTTCTTAGGGTGTAGTTAGTGGCAGTTGGAAATTTGGTGTTTCCCTTTATCCATGAAGGTTCCCCATCCGGTGAGGATTGGATTCTAGAGAAAACTATTCTTAAGGATTTATCCTCATTGGTTTTGACTTCTAGTTTTTCAAAAATCATTCAAGTGTGCCACCAGTGGGGGGTTTGAGAATTCAAAGTTTTCTTGTGATGTCCCTCTAATGTTATTCCATTATTGTGGTCATTCGGGTCACCGAGAGAAGTTCTGTTGGAAGTGATTCTTGTAGAAGGATATTTTATTAGAGGATAATAGTGTTTAACTATGATTCATGATATGCTTCATCCATTATGGGCTCATCCATAGGTAACGGGTTGAAGCCCACGCATAGTCATGAGTTGTCGGGGGGGTGTGAAAACCTAGGTCTAGTTTTTCTGTTTCGTGTTGGGATTTGAACACTTCACATTTCCTTTATTTTTTTTCCTCCTACTATTATAAGTTCATATTATATTTTGGGTAGTTTGATCAACCTATTGATTTGAAATCCAATTACATGTGCTTTATTAGATGTGGCTTTTTGAGCCATTCACCATTCATAAAATTTGATTGGCCCTCGTAGAGGTTGGTCTTGGTTTTGGATTCATTTTTGTTCATTTGTATATGTTTTTATTTCATAATATGGGAGTTGTTTTTGTTTTGGTTTTGATTTATTTCCCTGGTTTCCCCTAGTGTTGGTTCATTCAGTTGGTATGTAAAATATTGGGTTCTAGTGGTGTTTTTCCCTCACTTATGTTATGAAAATTGGGTTGGTTCAGGATAAGAGTTTCCATGTTTTTTATTATAGTAATAGTGTTTCTTAGTTAATTTGGAAAATGTCAAGTTAGTTTATGGGTTCCAGGTCAACTGTGTTTATCGGAGTATGTATCTTGTTTATGTTCTGGTTGTGTTGGTTGGGTTTTGAAATTTTCATGTCTATTGAGTCATTGTGGTGGGGGGAACACTCTCATGTTCTTCCCTCAGTCTTGGACTTTAGTTTCTATTTAAATGTCCAAGTGTGACTTGTGATGGGAATGGTCACCTTGAAGTTATGGGTCTCCTTCAGTTTTAATCGGGTATAGACATTGTCTTTGGTTATATTTTGGTTTGGTGACTTTCTAGGGGTAGAAAGTATCTATGGTGGAGATAATTTTCACACCACAACCTTGAATACACCATTATTTTATTCTTCTCACAGTCTTGGATCCTTCCAGGTGGAGTTTGGGATGAGACCCATTTGAAATTTTTTAGTTTTTAAAAGTTTGGGTGAGTTTTCCATGTGGTGTGTGGGTACTGCATGGTTAGTAGGAACTGTCTGGCCTGGTCATGTGGCTGGTGCAGGTTTGGGAAGAACCTACTACATGTCCAGTACATAGATGTGTGGTATATCCTAAGTAATTGTGCTCCATGTTTTCATTGGAGTAGAGGCACCTTCATAATGTTACAAACTGTGTAGCGAAACCGTGCAGCCGTGCCAAGTCATTAAATATCCTAAACCTAAAATCCCTCTCTCTCATTTTTAGCCCAAACATTGGCATCTCCTCCCTCAATTGACTTGGTCACACGAAGGGGTCCTCCCAAACCCTTCTCCCTAGCTCTCCTTCCCCCATGTAAGGTCATTGTACATTCTCAATCTAGGTGTCTTGTACTTTTAGCCTTTTCTCCCCTATTTCTATTTCCCCCTTGGTTTCTAGGGTTTTTCATTGGGGGTTTTCCTATTGGATGAACCCTAATAGATAGGTCTTGTGATGGGATTTTTGTATTTAGGGAAATAAAATCATTCTCAAGACCCTAATATTCTATTATCGATAGTTTCGTTGCATCTGCTCAGGGTTGAGGTTGGTGTTTCCATGCCATTGCTTTCTGATTCACTAAATATAATTCTTGGGTGATTTAAATTAATTTTTAAAACATTATTCACACCACCCTAATACTCTTGGTTAAATTATTGGGTTGTTTTCTTGGTGAAATGAAATGTAAAAAATATCATTATAAGTGAACTTTAATTTATGCCTATGTTTTCTTATACCGAATGTGTGTGGTTAAATGTAAAATTTTTTTAACAGTGAAGTTGGACGATTCGGTGTTTTTTTTCTTATAATTGGTGTGTTAAAATGGTGGGGTGGTAATTTAGCCAATTATGTAAAGGATAGTGACTTTGTTGTGTGACTTGTATGTTGTTTGGAAAAGATATCTTGGTTTATAAAATGTTCATGTATACTTTTTTAATGTGGTGGAATTGAAGTATTTTTTTAAAGAAAGTGATAGTTTTAAAAATTGTTTTTGTATTTTAATGGAATTTAGAGGGTTTAATTGGATTATGGAAAATTTATGGGAGCACCAATTGCACATACAAATGTGTAATCAAATGAAAAGAGCACTCTACAACAAATTCTCCTTCAAGAACTCCACTTCTACCCTTATTACACATTTACTAAAATAGTTCTAAATTTTCCTAAAAATCTTGAAATTTGTGATTATAGTGTTTTAGAAATGATTTTGAGTGTGTTCCTTGATGTTTGGACTAGTTTTTCTTGAAACATGTTTAGATAAGTGGTTGAAAAGGTAAGGCCCATTTGGAAAATGCTCAATGAAAGTGGAGTTTCACAATAATGGAAATGTCTTTTAATTATTTTTGGTAAATTTATTTTGGGGGTGTAAACCTTTAGGTATTGTTTGGTGTTGTGTATTTAAAAGAGATGTTTTGCGTTGAATTTGGAAAAAAATGTGGTTTGGAAAATGTTGGTGCCTAATTGGAAACCTAATTTGTTTTATGAAATGGTTTGAATATTTACATGGAAGGTCAGCCTGGTTGTCACCTTGTGTGATATGAAATGTATATATATGTATATTAAGAACCTCTATTGGAGGTATTTATCTTTATTGTTTATCATATTTTTTTCTGTGTCTACTTTAGTCAAGTGTGGTGAAAGTAGGTAAGATGTGTCAAGCATGTGTTTTCCTCCTACTTATATATTTTTACTACCACAATGGGTTCTTAGGCATCTTATAGATAATTCATTGATGGTAGATTACTATCCCTAATTAGAAAAGTTGGTACCCTCCTGTAGTTATAAATATTCCAAGAGGTTTGTTCCACTATTGAGGCTAGGATAGACCAGCCAGTTAGTTTTTATCTTTGGGTCTTTATCATACACTGGTATGTGGTTTCAAACAGAGTACATCCATGGGTCATCTAGGAATGTTTAAGAAATCCCATGTTTTTTCTATATATTCTCGTTATTATTTTCTATACCAATTTTTTTTACCCTGTATCTTTTTTTCCAGCACATCCCTAGTATCATTTATTTTGGAATTTATTTGTAAAATGGTAGTTTGTTTTGGAAATGTAAGGTGGCGTGTGTTGTATTTTAGAAGAGGAAATATATGATCATTTATTAAAACATGAAAAGCATAATTTTATGACAAAATTTCAAACTAGTTTCAATGTATTTATTTGGGAAGGGAAACACATGGATTCTATTGTGATTTCCTACTAAGTTATCGAGCTCACATCCCAATTGTACCAATTGGTGTTAGTGGCCCTCGAGTTGTTCTATAGGTTCAGATTATTGCTCAGGTTTTTTGTTCATATTCTTATGGTTTGAAAATGTTGGTTGGTGGATGGTGGTGACCTTGAGTTCATGCGTGTAGTAGTCCAGTTTTGTTTTGTTTATGTTTATGTTTTCTTTCCATTCAGTTGTATTCTACACCCGGAACAGATTTTGTATTTATTATGATTTGTTGTTTGTCCTTTTTTCTAATTGGATTAATTTTTTATCCTAGTTTTTATTTGGGCTAAAACTGTTTCCACCTGGTTTATATTTTATGTTCAACACAATTTCCAGCATGTGGGGATCCGGAATTCCCTTCGGGTCATTCTGCTGACCGAGTCGAATGTCAGGTCAGATGAAATCCTGGGATGGTTTGTGAAAAAATGGTATTTGAGAAGGCTCTGTTTATTTGAGGTGTCTGGTAGAATTATACTAAGACTATCAAGCCTCGGGAGGTTGGTACGGGACGGGTGTTATCAACACTTACTGGTTATAAACCTCGAGTCACTAGGGGTAGTCTGAAATTTGAGTCTTTTGTATTCATTCTGGATTGAGGAATAGGAACAGAGAAAAGTAAGTGTTACGTCATGATTTCACATGGATTAGTGAACCATGTTCTGTCAGCATACATGGTTTAAGATCTTCCTAGTTGTTTGGGGAATGTCCCACTACCATGTCATTGGGTTAAGCAAGACTACTAGTCCCCCACTCTGGAATTTTTGTGAATGTTGTGTGTCGTCTAGGTTATGGTAGGTGTAAGTTAATATTTGAAAAAAAAATGGTTTTCAAATGAAAGTACATTCTTCTAAATGGTTTTAAATTATTAAAGTGGTATTTTTAAAGAAAGTGGTGTATATATAGAAAATTATTTCTTTCATGTAGTTTGGAAATTAGTAAGGTACAAAAGTTTTTTTCATGACCCTTGGTATATCTTATGAATTTTTTCACATGTGAGGGTATGTGTGTGGAAAGTGAATGTGGGAACAATTTATTTGAATTGGATGAACACATAGACAATGGTTAGTGGGATTCCATGGTTGTGTGTTTGGGAATGTTTGGCCTCATTTTCCAAAAGATATTGTGAAAAAGGAAAATGGTACTAGGAGATAGTTTTTATTATATAATATAGGTTTTTTTCATTTGAAGAGTTGCTTTTTATTTTGGAAGTGGCCTTGTAATAGGACATTTTTTAAAAATAAAATGTAAACGCGATTTTTAATAGAGGATTTTGGTTGTGTTTGTGTGCTTTAGGTTTACGAGGCAGTTTTTTTTGGCTCAAGATATTTCTTTCGATTATGATTTGGTTTGATGTTGGATTTGGTTTTGTGTTTATCATGTTATCCAGATGATACCACATAGAAAGGTCCCTAATGATCATATTGATTCCTACCCAGTTTTTTATTCTTCTTGAGTTTTGACTATTTATCATGGGGATTGATGTTTTTTAGAGGCGGTGAGGTTTCTTGAAGAAATAGAGAATGTCTTTACTTTGTTGGGAACACCCGAGTCTATCAGGGTTTTTTCTCTCCTATGGTTGTCCTAGAGTTCGTATTTTGACCAATGGAAGTTGTATGTCCATCCTTGTGGAAGTTTTCATGGTATGGGAAGTCACCAAGACAGCCATCATCTAAAGGTTCATACCTAAGAAGGTGACGATGATGAAGTTTGTAAATTTTTGGGATGTTCAGTTGGGCTAGCGGTTATTAAAAGTTTCCATTGACTAGTTCAAGGGTTGGTTCCTATTTTTACTTGGAGACTTCACCCATATATCTTAGGAAAAAATTCTCTCATATAGTGAATCATGTTCTGAATGGTTGGTGGATGAGGCATTCTCGGCGGTGTTGGTTCTTGGGGTTGAGTTAGTAGAGGTTGGAAATTCATTATTTCCCATCCTCAATGAATGTTTCCTATCTAGGAAGGACTATATTCCAGATAAACTTGTTATTATTGAGACATCCTCATTGGTTCTTACTTTTTGTTTTTTAGACCACTTTCTTGGGTGCCACTAGTTACAAGGTGTCTCCCTATGAAGTTCTTCAGTTTTTTTGGCCATTCGAGTGGCCAAGAGAACTTCTATTGTAGTTTTTGCTCTAACAAAGAGTTTGGATCAGATAATTTTGGTTCCTAACTATGATTTAGGAGATGATTCAGCCATTAAGGCCCCAGCCACAGGTCTCAGGGTGAATATTGCGCACAGTTTGGAGTTACCGGGGGTGTGTGAAAACCTCAGTTTGGTTTTTTTGTTCTGTGTTGGGATTGGACCACTTAATGTTTCCTTGTTTTTTCCTCATGCTATTATAAGTTCATCTTCTATTTGGGGAAGTTTTATGGACCTATTAAATTTAAATCCAAGTATTTTTGCTTGATTTAATGTGGATTCTTGAATTATTTAACTTTATTAATGTTTGTTTAGCCATGATTGGGGTTGGTATTGGTTTTGGATTTAGTTTTTATTATTTGGAGATGATTAAATTTTCTAATGTGTGTGGTGTTTCCGGTTTTGGGTTTTAGTTCTTTCTCTTGGTTTCCCCTAGTGTTGGGGGATTTGGTTGGTAAGGGAAATTTTGATTTCTAGTGTTGGTGTTGCATCCCTTGTCTTATAGAAATTATTTTGGTTTAAGTTGGGAGTTCCCAAGTTTACTATTATGGTAAGAGTGTTGTATGGTTAATGTGGAAAAGGGTGAGTTAGTTCCCAGGGTCCTGGTTTACCATGTTTCTCATAGAATTTTTCTTGTTTATGTTTTGGATTTGTTGGTTGGGTTTTAAAATATCCATGTTAGTTGACAATTTATAGTGGGGATAACCCTCTCATGTTCTTCCCTTAGAAGTGTAATTATGTTTTTATTTAAACAGTCAGTTTTAACATGTGATGGGAATGGTCACCCCAAATTTATGGGTTTACTTCAGTTTTAATCAGGCTTGGATTTAGAATTTGGTTATCTTTTTGATTGGTGACTTTCAGGGGGAAGAAAGTGTTTGTGGTGGGGAGAATTATTAAACCACAACCTCAGATACTCTTTTATTTTATTCTTATCTTAGTCTAGGAACCTTCTATGTGGAGATCTAGATTATACACGGTAGAACATTTTGTGTTTTTAAAAGTTTTTTTAGGATTTCCAGGTGGTGCATGAGTATTGCGCGGTTATTAGAAAGTGTGCGGTTAGTCGTGTGACTGGTGCATGTTTGGATAGAACCTAGAACATGACAAATGCATAGTTTTACAGTAGGTCCCAAGTAACCATTCACAAATTTCTCCTTGGGTTAGAGGCACCCGCACGGTTACCGCACGGTTTGGAAAACCATGTGGCCAAACCGTGTGGTCGTGTCGTGTCATTAAAAATCCTAACCCTCAAATCCCTCTCTCTCATTTGTAGCCCAAAATCAGGATCCTCATCCCTCTTATGACCTAGGAGCACCTAATGGTCCTCTCAAACCCCAATCCCTTTCTCCCTTTCCTCCATGGAATGTCCTTCAAGGTTATAAGGTTATGATTCTTGGATTTTTGGACTTTTTCTCCCCTCTTTCCCTTTCCCCCTTGGATTTTAGGATTTTTCGTTGGGGTTTTTCCTCTTTGACAAACCCGAATGGAAAGGGTTTGTTCTTGGATTGTTTTTTATATTTAGGGAATACAGAAAATTCCTTGAGACCATAATCTTCCATTACCAAGAGTTTCATTACCTCCGCTCATGATTAAAGTAGGTATTTTCATGATATTCCTTTCTAATTCACTCTATATGATACATGAGTGATTTAAATTAATTTTAAAACATTATTTGCACGATCCTAATACTCTTGGTCAAATTATTGTGGTGTTTTCTTAGTGAAATTAATTATTAAAAATATATTTCGATGTGAACATTAAATTATGCCTATGTTTTCTTATGTCGAATGTGTGTGATTAAATGTAAATTGGTCTTTAATAGAGAATTTGGATGATATGTGTGTTGTTTCCATTATAATTATTGTTATTAAAGTTTGTGTTGTAATTCTGAATTTTATGTCAAGCAAGGTAATTTTTTGGTGTGATTTGGAAGTTATTTGGGAAATCTCTCTTGGTTTCTGAAATGTTCATGTTCACTTTTGGAATGAGGTGTAATTGATGGGTTTTGTTTGAAAATCAAGTGATATATTTTAAAATTGTTTTGGTTCTTTTACTTGAATTTAAAGGGTTTAAATGGATGATGGAAGATCTATGGGTGCACCAAGTGCACAAATGGATGTGCAATCCAATGAAAAGGGCACTATAGAACAAATTCTCCTTCAAGAACTCCACTTCTCACCTTTATCCACTTTCCATAAAATGGTTCAATGTTTGACTAAAAATTAATGAAGTTGTTCTTCTAGTGTTTTAGAAATGATTCTGACAGTGTTCCTTGATGTTTGGACCATTTTTCCTTGAATCATGTTCTGGTCAGTGGTTGAAAAATGTATGGCCGATTTGGAAAATGATCAATGAAAGTGGGATTTCCGGTTATTGGAAATGGTTTTGATGTATTTTTGGTAATTGTATTTGGGGACTGTAAAGCTTAATAGCTCATTTGGCATTGTTTATCTAAAAGATATTTTTTTCATTGAATTTGGAAAAGAATGTGGTCTGGTAAATGTGTGTGCTCAGTTGGAAACCTAAAGTCTTTTAGGAAATGGTTTGAATGTTTAAATGGAAGGTTAACCTAGTTGGTACCTTGTGTGATGTAAAATTTATATATATATATATATATATATATGTGTGTGTGTGGAACCTCTATAGGAATAATTTCCCTTTGTGTTATTGTATATTTGTGTCTATTTTTGGGGTAGGCAAGTGTGGTGACAACATGTAAGATGAGTCACACATGTGTTGGCCTCCTACTAACAAAGATTTACTACCACCATGGATTCCTGGGAATCTTATATATGATCGAGTGATAGTAGCTTACCAACCCCGATTATATGGGTTGGTACCCTCTTGGATTTGTAGACAATCCAGAAGTGTTGTGTCACCGCTGAGGCTATGATAAAGTAGTCAGTTGGTTATTGACTTTGGGTCTTTACCATAAGCTGGAAAGTGGTTCCAACCCGAGTATATACAGGGGTCTTATATGTATTTTTAGGAAAGACCATGTTTACTTTATATATATTCTTGTCAGTATATTCTGCACTTAGTTTTCTATTTACCCTATATCTTTATTTTCAGAATATTTCTATTATCTTTTTTTTATTCAAAAAATGGTAGTTTGTTTTGGAAATGGATGGTGGTGTGTGTTGGATTTAAAAACAGGGAAGCTATGATCCTTTATTAAAACATGAAAAAATTATTTTTATAAATTTATTTCAAACAACTACTAATGGATTTCTTTGGGAAAGTAAACACATGGATTCGATGGTGATTTCCTACTGAGCTATTGATCTCACACCTTACTTGTACCACTTAGTGCTGGTCAGCCCGAGTTGTTCTACAGGTTCAGATTCAAGCTCAGATTTTTTGTTCATATACTCGTGTTTGGGGTAGTATTGTTGGTGGATAGTGGTGACCTTGAGTTCACATGGAGGTCATTCTAGTAGTATTCTTATTTAGTTTTTTTCAGTTTTCTTGTCATTCGGTTGTATTTTCTACCCGGATCAGCTTATGTATTTATTATGATTAGTTGTTTGTATTTGATTTTTTTTGCTTACTTTGTTTGATCTTGGTTTTTTATTTGGTTAAAAACTATTCCCATGTCGTTTATATTTGATGCCCGACACTATTTTCCAGCCCGTGGGGATCGAGAATGCCCTTCAGGCCATGTCTCGGACCGTATCGGGTGTTAGGTTGGATGACATCCCAGGTTGGTTAATTACACTGGTCCACTACACATTATAAAATGCATTTGTGAAGTAGAAAAAACAAACCTTATAATGTTGTCTTAAAATGAATAAGTTTATTTCATGTTTGAAGTCATTTAACTCAACCCACCAAACAAATTTTACCTCACATGATACTTCAGAGAAATTCACAAACATTCATTTTCATAAAAAAATGGAAGAACATTAGAGTAGGGAAGAACAAAAATGATTTTATACACTTTGGAAGAGATTTAAAATGTGAAGTATAGAAATACTAGGGAGTTATTTATGTTAATTGATGTTACAATGGTTACATTCAATTGAAAAATATAGAATGGTTTATTCATTATAGTAGAATAAATACCATTAACAGTGAATGTAAATATGATGTACTATTCTTATCATGGATCCACTATATTGATAAGTACCCACTTATATTTATTTGAAAAACTATATATTTTTCAATGAATCATTGTGAACCAACATATAAAAATGATCCACTAATTAGAATATCAATGATAATCTCCTGTAACTTCATTGAACATAATTTCTTTCTTTAGTAACAATATTGTCATGACACAACCTACTGAGGTCCGACCCGTGACTACCCCAAGACCACATTCAATAGGATAGGGGCTTGAGACTAGTGTTGAGTAGTAATATCCCATAAATGGGAGTCATTAACCTAAAGTACCTATTCACATGTATACATTTCTAAGCCCAAATAATGTTGAAGTGTAAAACAACTAACCCCAATGCATGAATATATCTAATATCTCATAGTAGAGTATGATTGTAAAGCATTGAAAGAAGAAAAATCTCCAAATAGAAGCCCAAAAAACTATAAATATTCCAACCTACCCCAAGGGAAGGGACTATAGTCAATTGGAATATCCTGGTAAAACAAAACGATTTGAAAAGATCAAGATATTCTCCAACCACTCCCTATCCTCCTAGGAAACCATCAAAATGCCCATCATCTGTATATGACTCTACAAAAGTGTTAAAATCCTAGGTGTAGTTGATTATAACAATATCCATTAGGACACCATGAAAACACTAAACCTGAACCACCTTGTATTTTACTCTTGATATAATATATAAAAATCTATGTATAATAGAAACACCCAAATATACTCTATAAATACACCACAACACCAAGAACATATAATCTACTATCATCCTCATGTTTCTTCTCAAATAAATGATCATTCCAATATAATCTATACCCCAATTCATGAAATATTTAGAGAAACTCAAAAAAGTTGTCTTGGTCATCGGGCCCATTATATGAAATTTCACTAGTCTATAAAGACCCTAATAATCAAATAGGGGTTATACATAAAATAGTTGGGGACACCACAAAACTAATCTAAATCAACTCACTATGTAGGGTATCTTATACCAATGATACCATAAAAAATGTTGATATAGAATTATAAATAGAAGAACAATTCCCTACTCAGGGAGGTCATGTTGATTCCACAAACCTCACCTAGGGTACAAATATGATAGAAGATTGTAGACCAGTCTCATGGAGGGACACTACAGCTCTATCTGATACATGAACTCTAGAGGTTATCACAATCATGTTTTGTGGATGTAATACCACACTATACCCGGAATGGAATGGACCAAGGTAACACACTAAACCATTAATAGTCCTAAATTTGTAAAGGAAGAGGAAAAACAATCCTAAATGGGGTACACGGCGTGTCTAGCTTTCCCAAAGTCGGAATGTGTGGTAAATCCTCAAACTGTAACTATGACTCAACACACACTGCATGTAGATAGACTAGATAGTGAATAGGGACATAAGATACCCTTCCTGTGTATCTTGGATCTATCTTTATATTGTGGTCTTGTCCTCGTACAATCCTATTTTCTCATGTCCATGTCTGTTTCCATGTACATGGAATGCCACTGGCCATGTACAATTGATTGTGTCTATGTGATTTCAAAAGTGCACGTTGATCCATCACAGAGGGGTCACACAGTGTATAACTAAGTCAAAAGTTGTGTGATACTTAACACCATATAAGACCCTAGGGTTCTATCCAAGGATCCCATGTGTCATATAATCCCTAAGTATATGATGTGTTTCTCAGGAATTTCAAGATGTGATGGGATCTCTTATGCACCATCTTGCACTTCATTAGTGGCACCATATTTACCAAAACATATGGATTAGTGGTTGGTCAATATTTTCCATCATTGTAGGATAGAATCCATGTTCAAAATTGATCGGAAGAAAAATATATCAAGAAAAAAATTTCCATTCATGCCAAAAATAGGGTGAATGGTAAAAAATATATATGTTTCACTCCCAGTCATCCATGTTCATCATCACATCTCAACCACGCCATCAATCTTGAACCACACCTATGGTACCGATCTATTGCACTAAATAATGGTTGTGAAATAATAAAATACCTATTATTCATCAGACCATGGTCCAAAATAAAATGTCTAGAATTAACATGTGAACAATGGGGGATGAAATAAAAAAGCCATAAAATATGATGAATGAACCTCAAGCATTGTATGTTTTCCATTGATCCGTTTTCATAGAAGAAGATGAATAAAGATGAATAAATAAAAATTATCAAAAATAATTCAATCAATTTAACTCTATCAATGATGAGCATATCAATTCTTCTCATTTAATTCATCTTCTTTCATCACAGGTTAGGAAACCAGATACAAATCACAAAGAAAAACACCATACCCAGAGGATAGATCAATAGTTAATGAGTAATGGTTTCTTTATCATCATTGATGAGACCCAAAAACTATATTTTAATGATGATCCATGATCTGATTCCAATATATTATTATTCTCAATTAATTATCTCCTCCAATGACATTTAGATATCCATATTTTAGTATCCAGCCCTAAGAGAAAATCAATACAATATATTTAAATATGAAGCTGGTTGTTGTGTTGAAAAAATACAAAATAAATTCCTAAATTAATTTATTTTATTAATTTATTTACTGTGACAATTTTTTCGCAATCAACCCTCATCAAAAACAATTATGTTATACCAAGGTAAAACCCACATTTTAACTCAACACAGCCCTAATATTTCTAATCCTAGACCCTGTTCAAGATATATTAAACTTTTTGGGGAAAAACATGTGTGTTCTATTTTATATATTTAATATATTTGAAACATTTTTTTTGGGAACCACGATCCTCAGAATCTCACACTATTACAATTCCTGGTCTTGAAAATAATCCCTATAATATCCAAAAATTATACATGGAAAATATGAGTCATTAAATTATCTTCACCTTAATTATACTAATCCCAAAAAGAAAAAACTAACTCAAAAAGATAAGGTTACTAGGATCAAATCTAGTTATCCCTCTCCTAGTTTCTATCTTGAATATTCTTGTGCTACCACCAAACATACTCAAAGGGAAGCGATCACCCATGAAGGATCCTCTTTTGTGAGTCCATGATCTCCACTAAGTACTCTGCAAAGGTAGATCATTACTCGATGTCTAGCTCTCCTCTGTAGATAACTTATGATGAGTTGTGTATGTTCCTCATCACCTGTTACACCTGAATGTCATTCAGGTACCAGGTCCAGCTATGGTTCCAGATCTAAATTGTATGCCCCCTCTCCAGATCTACACAATATCTAGAAGGGACCATTGAATCTTGAAGATATTATTCTACCATGAAAATATCTCTTCAATACACATCAAGGTGATGCCATCAAAAACACATGGTCTCCCACATTTAACTCTAGAGGTCTCTATCTTCAGTCCACATAAGACTTCTAACATCTCTATGTAATCCTCATCAGCTTTTAAATGATCTAAATCTTCTCTATAGTAGCTCACACCAACTCTAGACCCATGAGTTCCAATTCACCAAGATCACATAAAAAAGTGGTGACCTACAATTTTACCCATAAAAGCTCTTGAATGGTTCGATATGAATTATGGAGTGGTAATAGTTCTTGTAAAAAAACCCACCAAGGGTAGGTGATCCTCCAAAATACATCCAAAGTCCCCTACAAAATCTATAAGAATGTCCTCCAAGGTTGGTATGGTCTTCTTTATCTGTTTGTCAATCTGGGGGTAAAAATTGTTGTCAAACATAACTAATTCCCATAGTTCTCCTATAATTCCCTCAATAACCAAGATATGAATAAATCATTACATTAAGATGTGATAGTCTATCGAACTCAAGTTAGTCAGACGATCCCCTATATGTAGATGTGTCCCAATCTCTCTTCTAAACACTACTCTCAAATAACTAGGATGTGGGATGAATTTGTGTTTTGGTCTGCAATCACAATGATAGAATCATTTCCTCTGAGTTTATGTGGTGATACCATCATGAATTCCATTTATATTCCATCCCACTTTAACTTAAGCACCGCAAGGTGTTGACATAATTCCGCTGGAACCTAGTGCTCATCCTTCAGCTGCTAATAAGTGAGGGATCTAGAGACAAACATTATGTCTCCCTTATTCATCCTTAGCCACCAAAACTGACATTAGAGTCCTGTTATATCTTTTACAAACCTGTATTTACTTCAAAATGAGATATATGAAACTCTCCCATCACCTCCTACCACAACATCAAAGGTACCATCATCTATCCTCTATAAAGTATAGTATTCTCCCCACCATATAAATGTCTATCATGATAATGTACAGTGGATATCAAGGTATGTAAGGTCACACAGTCAGTATCTCTAGGATATTAATCCTGGAAAATCTATAAAATAGGTGTTTTAACAACCATTGATTAATGATATAAATCCATATCCTTGTCCACAAATTACAACATCCGCGAGGCAAACTACATTGACCCATTGGCCAACAATAGAGAATAATACCTCCTAATGGGATTGTATTCCAAAATATTCCCTATAATTTCTGTATAGGAAATATCAAAGTCATTTTATTAGAGAATTTATTACTATAACTTTGCCTCAAGTTATTATTCTTCTGTGATAAGATGTACTTGAGGATCTTTTGGTCAAGGTAAATGTTAAACCATTCTCCCAACAGGTAGTGTATCCACATATTCATTACAAATACTATCTCTTCTAACACAAGATCTTGGGTTGCATAATTCTATATATGTAGTCTCAAATAACGAGATCCTTAGGAAATAACCTCCTTCCTTTGCATCATGACACAACTAATTCTGGTTTTTGACTCATCAAAAAACACTACGTATTCAACACCCTCCTCTGTAAATCTCATGATGGGAGTGATCCTAAACCTTTTTCTTCGCTTTTAAAATCACTTATGGAACCTTTCCATCCACAAAAAAATCCCCTTCTGTGTTAAATTATTCAAGGGTGGAATCACTCAAGAAAAATTAGGTAAAACCCTTTGATAATTCATTGATAAGACAAGGAAACATTGCACCTTGGTAAAAATCATGTTTGGCTCCCAAGAAAGAGTTTCCTCAACCATTGTTTGGTCCACTACTACTCCAATATCTAAGATGATGTATCCCAAAAAGTGGACCTCTAGTATCCAAAATAGACACATTGAGAGATTCCAATTAATATTGTTCTCTTGATGTGTGTCATGTAAAATCTATAAGTGCATTGTGTTCTCCTCCTCAAACAACAAATACACTAGAATTTGATTGATAAAGACCACCATGAAATGATATAAGAAATGATAAATGGTATGGTTAATGAGTTCCATGAACACGGTTGGGTCATTTTTCTTGAATAAAGTCCACACCATGTACTCATAGTCACTATAGCGACATCTAAATTCCATCTTCAATATATCCTCAACTCATACTCACAGATGGTGATTACCTAATCTAGGGTAAATATATGAGGACCCTCAAACCCCACTTAAATAATCAAATAGTTCATTAATACTTGATAATGGATAATATTTTTTCATGGTCACATTATTCAAGCATTGGTAAACTGCCCATAACCTCAAGATCCCATCCACATTCTTAGCGAAAACACTAAAACTGCATAGGGGGAAACATGGGGTATCACAAAGCCATTCTCCTATAAGTCTTACAATTACACTTTTAGCTCCTAAATCTAAGTATGATCCATATGATATGCTTGTAAAGATATCATTGTCACTATAGGGTACAATTTGATACATAATTATAGCTCTAGGTGGGGAGGTAAACCTAGTACATACTCTGGAAAAACATCCTCATATCCCACCCCCAGCACATGAAACTGATAGCCCGAATAATTCATTGAACCAAGATTCATCCTAGACAACTAGTGAGTAATTGGTGACACTCTCCTATCCCTTATATCATCCTACTCATCCATGGTTTCTTCTTTAACCATAAATGAAAACATCATTTTACCACTGTAGACGCACAACATCCTCCACCTAAAACACTCAATTTTTTAATGAATTATGGATAGCCAATCCATACATAAGAAGATGTTTTAATTCCCCATAGCTAATAAAAATAGAATCCATACAAATATCTCACCTCAAAGCATCAAATTTCATTGTCAGTAAAACTTTGTAATCACTAAGTCACCACTATTCAGCGTCTCCAACCAAAAGGGTTGATCCAATGGATGAACAGTAATAACTATGTCTCGATACATATCAGTGGAAAGGATCTAATTAGTCAGAAATGTTTCTATAAATACTATATCTAAAGAATAAAATAAAAATATTGTACCTCATATAATCCCTAGATCCATGGGATCATAATCCTCTATAGCTTGAAGCTTGCCTTGTCCCTATCCACTAACTCCCTAAACCTGGTGTAGACAACCTAGGGGTAGTGGTGGTAATAGGTCAAGCCTCTGACTATATCCTACTACCCTTTCGTCCCATCTACCTTGTCCTACACCCTATAGAACACTCTTTTCTTACCACATCCTTGGTCTCGATGGCCCTAGATTATCTTAGGACTGGATATACGTCAGGTTGGAAAATCCCAAGCTAGATGTCCCCATCCATTGTAGTAGAAACACCATATCATCTTTGGCTTATTCAAACCACACTATGATCCCTTCACCATCAACCATGTGTCATGGGATTGGATATTGAGGCATCTAACACACTAGGATCCTTGTGATTTCCATTATTTTCTTATAACCATGGTTTTAGCTACCAAGTTCCCACTACTAGAACCCACTATTGGTGCCTATTCTACTTGGAATCTCTCCACCACCAAGGCTCACTCATGAACCCCATTGTAGGTCGGAATGAAAATGGATACCAATAAATTCCTAAAGTCCTTGTATAAAACCATCACAAAGGTCTAATCTCTGATGAAGTAATCCTGAACCATAACCATGGAGTAAAACAAGAGATCAAAAAACCTTGTTGAGTACTCCTCCATGATCATACTGCCCTTATACTAATACAAAATCTCTTTTATGCAAACTGATCAAAATGTGGCTGGATAAAACTCCTCCCAAAAGTGGAACTCAGAGTCTGGCTGAGAGAGAGCTATCTCTTCATGTGACTAAGTCACTAAACTCCACCATCACCTACAATATCCCGGAGGAACACTTACCTTGAAGAAATCCATATGCTCATTAGGAATACTCACTTGGTGGAAATGTGAATGACTACCTATAGGAAGTCCTCATCCACTTATTGATCAGGATCACCCTAACTTCTATGAGGTCACTACCTCTAAAAAAACATGGAATGCACTCATCCTGCATGTATCCTGAGCTGGTAATTCTTGTGTTAGTTCTTTCTCAACGACTTGTAGTATAACCGGTAAACCACACAGTGGTGTTATCTCTATAATGGGCCACTATACTTATGTCTCATCTATTGGCAGATCATCCCCATGATCATACACTGAAATTATGGCTAGTTGTCTTCATAGAGGCATCATAAAATAATACAAGATGTTTTGTGGTTAAAAGAGTATATCTGGGGAGATGACTGTGGAAGTAATTTTAAAAAGAACCATTCTCATATTTTTTGTGTACAAAATAATTTACCAGAAACCAATGTTTACATGTACCAAGTCTAAAGACGGGTGATCAGTGTCTTGGTGTACGGATTTTTTTGCCACCATACGAAAACTAGAGTCCCTAGACAGAATGTTGAACATTAGACACTAAAAACTATTTACCCATACCAATATCACTAAATCTGGTCTTATGGGAGAACTAAACACCTTTGATATCACTCTACATGACCCAACCTACTGAGGTTCGACCCATGACTACCCCAAGCCTACCACTAATAGGATTGGGGATGAGGACTAGTGACCAGTAGGCTTATCTCACAATGGTGAGTCATTAACCTGAATTACTTATATGAACACACACATCTCCAAGACCACACAATATTGAAATGTAAACAAATTGAATCCAATGCATTCATACATCTATGATCCCACAATAGTGTATGACAATAATGTACAGAATACCGAATAAGGATCCAAATATAATCCCAACAAAAACTGTATAGAGTCCAACATTCTACAAGGGGAAGGAATAATGTCGAATGCAAGATCCTAATAAAACACATCAGTATGAAAGGCTCCATCTATGGTCCAGTTTATTATTTTCCTCATAAGACACCATCAAAAGGTCCATTGTATCCATAATACATGACACATAAGTGTAAATCTCATGAAAGGGTGATTATAACAATACATATTTGGACAACCTAAAAACAATTAAAATAAATCACCATGTATAGTCAAATCAATACAAGAAATAAAAATAAATCTTTATCGGATCACCGAGATATACTCAAGATAGATAACACACCGTGAGGAGGTCATAGCCAACTTTTATCCATTTGATGTTTCTCAAAATAGTGCTCATTTTAAAATATACCACTCCATTACCAATTCTATCATCAGAGACACTTGAAGAAGTGGTCTAGATAATTGGGTCCCACCCATGAAAACCTCATTGGTCTAAGAAGACCCAAATGCTCTTATAGGGGGTCATTCCTTAAACCATTAGGGGAAACCACCAACCCAATCTGGATCAACCCAGTATATATGGGACTATATTTCAAGGACACCACAAAACCTTTTGATTTGTCCTTCTAGAAGAATAATCAAAACTACACTTAGAGAGGTCATACTGATTCCACAAACCTGACATAGGGAACAAAGATATGAGAGGATCTCCCTCCAGTCTCACTGACTGACACTACAACTCTATCCAAGATATATTCTATAGAGGGGATCACAATATTGGGATGTGGATGTACTAAACCACCATACCATTTATGGAATGAACTAAAGGAACACAAAAAGACTATATTGGCCATAACTAAGGAAACAGAGAGCTACAAACATTCTTGAAGGGGTTATATGGCATGTACTAGAGGTACACGGTGTGCCCATTTATCCCTATATTTTCCTATGTGGTAATCCCTCATGAAACATTAAATTTTAACATACATTTTGTGTAAAAGGATTAAATTAAATTTAGAGACACATGATTCCCAACCAGTGTCACCTAACCATATATGTGTATGGTGGTTGTGTTCATGTACCGACTCAAGTACACCTGGATGTGTCCATGTCCAAGTACACCACATTCCACTTGATGTGTACTTTTCCTCATGTATATGTGCTTTCCAAATAACGTGTTTATCCATCACAGAGGGGTCAAATGGAATTTTATACTTAACCATAGATGGAACCCTAGCTCCATAGCTAGTGGGTCCCACATGGCGTGTAAACCTGAAGTTCACATTGTGTTTCTTGATAATTTTTCAATATTACAGGATCTCTCTCATGTCATCCTTTACTTTTTTAGAGCTTCTTACTATGTTTAAACATATATTTCAAATTATATCTAATAATTTCCATTGTTACTGGATAGAATACAGGTTCAAAACTTCTTATAAAACGATTTCTTGAAAAAAAATCCATCACCGCACACCAGAACTAGGAAGAACGAGAAATAAAAATCCACTTGTTCCCCTCTTGATCATACACCACTATCATTACATTATGACCACACCATTGTTCATGTACCAAACTTACAGTATCGATCAATTGTACTAAAAAATGTAGAGAAATGATTAAATACATGGTATTCATCAAAGCACTTAACAAAATAGAAATTATGAAATAACCACGTGAACAACATTCGAAGAAATCGAAAAGCCACAAAATGTAAGAATGAACCTCTATCATTGTTTATTTATCCTCGATTCATTTTCATAGAATAATATGAATGAATTGTAATAAAGAAAATGAACAAAAAAAATCCACCAATTTAATTCTATTGATGATTCATGTATCAATTATATTCAAGGAATTGATATGTTCTCATTTGGTATTAAGAAATGGGATGGAAATATCAATGAAAAACATCCTACCTAGAGTTTGGATGAATCATGGATTATTAAAATTTGTGTTTTCCTCATTGAATAAATCCACAAACTCCATTGGCATGACAATCCTTGATCTGATCTTGATCTTTTGTCGTTCTCCAATAATCCTCTCTTCTAAAAGATACAAGGTCTCAAGGTTTTAGTGTCCAACCATGAGATAAAATCCATTGTTTTGTATTTAAAGATAAATTAGGACATTGTGTTGAATAAAATGAAAATAAATTCTTTAATTAATTTATTTTAATAATTTCATGCATGTGAAAACATATTCACATATGGCCCACACTAATAAAGATTACATCATTCCTAGTGTAAACCCCACATTTTGAACTCAAAGGTTGCCTTATATTTTATATATTATCCTCTGTTCAACAGTTATTTCGCTTTTTCTAGAAAACTATATAGACGAACTATTAAATATATTTAATATATTTCAAACATTGGTTTTGGGTATACAGGGTGTCTGAATAACATGTTGTCTCAATTCCTGGTCTAGAAAATAATCTTCATAAAATCGAAAAATAATAAAAATTAAATCATATTCATTTTAAAAAAATAAAAAAATTATTTTAGAGTTTTATAATACATTCAGTAGTTTTGGGACTTCATCAGATGATTTGAACATATGAAGTCCTTGGTTCCACTTAAATAATGATAATAGATGGTGCCTTCTTACTAATTCCTTCTAACTTTAGGTGACCACTTTTCTATAATTAAATATCTGGTGAGTTTAATTCAATAAATATAAAACAATTTTTGACATCCTTATAATCTCACACTTGAAAAAGATTTCCAGAAACCATATAAAACTCTCAATGATCTTGAATAAAGTAATTTTATTTCTTCTTCCACATTTTACATTGTTCCTCTATTCTCCTTCTATACACCAATGTCCTAATGAGAAATGATGTTTCCTTGAAATATATTGATCAAATTTTTTACTAAACATACTCATTTGGTATTTCCTACTGACTAACTTTTGAGATCTGAAAAATTATAATAAATAATATTTCTGATGATGTTATACTTCAACTTGATGTACTTTTATTTTAATGAAAATAGTATATTTATATCCATGATAATCAGACTCTAATTTTCATAGAATATAATTCCTCAATACTAATTTTTTTTAAATTAATTCAGTAATTACTTTAATAAGACTGTTTATTTATATTTTATATTTTATCGACATAGACACCTTTCATTATACACAATGTAACGATATTCTATAGTCATGAAATATAAAATAATGATGTATCTCTGTAGTTAAATAGAAATATTTTTATTCTATTCTAAGATTCTGAAAATCTTTAATTGTTTGAATCTATAATGAATTTTAATGATTCTTCTTCTTCAATATAAGGATAAACATCATTAATTCATTTAAAATATTGTGCAATCCATTTAATGGCTTCCCAATAGTCTTGTCTAAGGTTGAAAATAAATCATCATACAAAACCCACTAAAAATCTATATCCAGCTGTGTACATATCATTACATACATTATTCTTTGAATAGAAAATTAAAAATTAAATTCTCCTTGTACAAATTTATTTCTTCCAGTGTAGGTGCATCTACCATGGATATCTTCAAGTGTCTGGAAGGATTAATTGAGACATGATTCCATCCATTCATCCCAAATCATTTCATGATCAATTGGATGTAACTATTATGAGATAAAACTATTTATTTATATCTAATCCCTCTGGATGTTAGACTATAATTTCCTCTTGAATTTACCATGATTTTTCAACTTAAAACATCTAGAAAACATACACATCAATATATGATTCTTCATATCATCAAATTCGTCTAGAAACATAAAATTTAAATACCATAGAAAAATGATGAATAAAACATAAACCCAATTATTATATTCACTGAAATGATCAATGTTAATCCTCTATAAACCTTTTATATTCATAAATTGTTCGAACATCTGATTCCACTGTCACAATTATTATTTTAACCCTTGATGAATTGAATTCAATTCACATACTTGCTCCCAATTTCCATTATCCTTGAACCATATTAAATGTTTCAAGTAAATTTCATCCCCCAGGAAACTATAATGAAAATATTTCATTATATCCATTTATTCAATGTATATATCATATAATGCCACAATAATTACAACTATATTGAAATTTGAATAATTAAATACCAGTGAAAAAATTACAATAAGTCTATATCATCCTTTCATTGAAATAAATTTTACACCCATAGTTATTTTTAATTATTATAACCATAATCTTCATATTTCAATAGATAAACTCAATTATTTTCAACAACCATTTTAAATTATCGTAAATTCATTAGTGGTCATGTTCTATTGAACAATAATGAAGTAATTTCCACATCGATTATTGATTTTTAAGTTTTATAGTCACTGAGTGAAACCTGTTACACATAGAATTGATATTATCATTTATAAATCAAGAGTATAGAAATAATGTTATCCTCAGACCTTTAAAATAGGATTCAAATTATAGTTTATAACCTCAAATGAATTATCTTTTCTGAACTACTTGAGTCTTCCTTAACATACAAATACCTAACATGAAATGATCCCACATGATCTTTAACCACCATTGGACTTTATATAATTTCATAAGATTGTCTTAATTTTGTTCTTTAATCATTTCCACCATTCTAATATATTTTATATGGAAATAATTTTCATCTGGAGTCTTTAATATAATCAACCAAGACATTGATACTTTATTTTTTACCCTCAACTTCGTTCTCCTCCATCATTGGGTTCTTTTAAAGAACATTCTAATTAATGAATAAATTGGTCCCACTAATTATTTTTCTATTATCATAATTTCTTAAAAAAATATCCCATGTTTTTATCTATATAGGTTACAAGGAGATACACTTTTATTTGTTTCATTTAGCTTATCAGGATCCATGGTTTCAAGATGAACATATTCCAAGCTTATGAAGATCTTAAGTTGATAACTTTCCACCCAATATTTGGACCATAACTCCTCCATATGTTCCTTCTATAAAATCGGTCCTACACTTCTTTTTATTAGGTATGAAACTATGTTGAGTTCCTCTACACAAATACCCTTATAAATATCTTATTAAAACCCCAAACTTTGAGGTTTTCTATAAATGTTTTATTTATACTATCAACTACTCCTTTTACTACAGTGTTCCAAGTACCACCTTCTCATGAATTATCCATTTTATTTAATAAAAATTCTAGATTTTGTGTGAAATGTACTCACCTACACTATCATAATGGATACACATAAACTTATAATTAAACTCACTTTATTTCAAATCATTCCACTTAATAAAAACAAAAAATAAATTATATATATACTTTAATAATTAAATCCTTAATTTTCATAGAGAATTATCAATAATTGTTCCAATTTATAGAGAAGCACCATATTACTAAATGATGTAATGTTCCCAAACCTCCATATAAAAAATATATATATATTTTTCTCTAGGATTCCATTATTCTAAATTTAAAAAAAATCCTTCACTTATAACCATCACAAAACATTTAAATAATTAGATTTATATTTCATTTGGATTCTATATGTATTTTATCTGTGATAAAATAGATATATTTATCATTGAGGTCACCAAGTATATAATTCCAAACATCTAGATATTCATAATTTATACCTCTAGAAACTATAATAAAAATTAAAATTCTTATCATTAAATGAGTATCATTCTTTACTACTCATGGAACCAACATGGACCATAGAATGAACTTCAATAAAAACATTGAAAAAAGTAGGGAAAAAACTATCCTCATAAATTTATCTACTAAAAAAATTATTTTTCTTTAGAACAAGGATTTAACTTACATATATGAACCTCAATTAACCTATATTTTTTATTTGGATATAGAAATCTCATTTTATAGTAAATTTTAGGGATTTAACATCATCTATGTGAACTTTTATAAACATCCTTAATAAAAAATTGACCATTAATATTTGATCACCATTTGTATGATATGATTCCACAAATTTAATCATGAAATATTCTCTTAGAGTATTAGATAATAAAAACATAATGTATCCTCCGTACATATAAATAATAGCTTTCTTATTAACTATAATTTTATGTTCTTTCAATGCTATCCTTGTGACTTCTAAAATTCTTCTTGATGTGACATTTTATCCCACAACTCTATCACGTTTGACCTTTTCTACATGAATCATTTTGAATTACTTCTCAACACTTCTATTCAAATAGTTTCTTCATATATGAATTATTTCCATTGATGTAACCATCCACATAAATCAACATTGAGTGAATTATTGGATGATACATAGTCTTCTATGTGAATGAGATCCACATTTAGTGTCACCTTTTAGAAATCATCTAATACCAAACATGTTTTTACAATAGAAATATTGAGCATAGTAACCACCACAAATTTGATCTATAGTATTCTAGATAACATATTTATCACACAAACATCATCCTGGAATGTTAACTTTATAGATTCGAGATTCCCCCATATCAAGTTAAAGTCATTGACATGATTGACCACTACTCTTTACTCTTAAAACATTAATATGAACTATCACTGAAAAATAAATACATTATTCATCAATACAGGATTCATATTCATATCTTCTTATGCCATCATAACATATTCTATAGTATTCTTTTCCAAGATATTGATTGAAATTTTCTCTTCAAAATACATCCTTAGTAGTTCCAATATATTTATATTCAACTATTCCCATTCATCCATATCTGTTTTCCTCATATGTTCGCATGTTGTCAGATGATCTAATACATCATATATCATATAGTTATCCAACTATATTATCCAAATGCCAGAATTTATTCCACTAAATTTATTTATCTAGATATTTATATTACCTGACACCATAAATTTTGATAATAGTAAACTCAAAACAAAAATTAAGTCACATCAAGAAAAAACAAAAAGATTAACAAGATCTATATCCATGTTTTGAACTAAAAATCAAACACTAATACAAAATATTAAGAAAAAAACCTACCAAAAAATCACATGTGATTGTAATAAAATTCATTATAACATCAAAGGATTATTCACTAGAATATCGCATGTAGAATAGAATAGTTGAAAAACTAGTCCTCTAGAAGTTAGATTCAGTTAACTGGGTATATCAAAAGTAAAAAAAATTGAACCTTACCCATCATAACAAATTAAATCTCAACAAAAACTCAAGAAACTCCCAGTAACAGTCAATGGAATATAATAATAAAAAATATAAGAATATAAGAGTAGTAAATAACACAAATTGATTAACATTATTCATATGAGAGGTCTTATGTGAATGAAATAAACACTGCACGTTTTTTTATATTCAGCAGAAGTGAAAATATTTTATTCTACTATAAAATTTGTTGAAAAGTTTTCCTTATAGGGGATTCATTTTATATAACACTATATTTGAATAGGATTTATTTTTCATATCACTGATGAAATGTGAATATTGGTCCCCAAATCCTTTTATTGGATATTCCCTTATTATGACTAGGTAACAATGCCATCCCACATTCATTGAAGGGAAACCATTTAGAATTTCACCATTGACCTTTGGTAACATCATTTTCCATAATTTCATACTTAAATAACCTTATAATAAAATTTCATTCCATATTATCCAAAAAATATGGTGGGCATTTTTTACTTCATCAGAATATATGAACATCCATTGACCTTACTTCCACTTTAAAAATATAAACTTTAATTTCATGAATAATAATTCCTTATGAATTCAATTTACTTGTTTATGGTAAGGATAATTACATGGGTTAAAATCCAATAACATAAAACTGATCTTGAATTCCTAACACTCCCTCTCATATGGTTTCTTGAATGGGAAGTAAAAGGTTTAAAATGGTCTTAAAAAAATATATGAGTAAAAGAGTATATTAATCATTTTAAAATTCAGGTAGGAAAGACTGTAGCACAACATTCACTATCATTTCATCACTGATCACACTCAGACGGGTGTTGTAGTGTCACCTCCTCTAGTTGTAGTGTGAAAAAACTCCCCTAAGACAAATAAAATTAGTAAACTACATCCTAGGTCGTGTCATGGTGTGGGATCCACTCATTTGTACATGAAAAACTTAAAATAAAATGTCCCCTCTAACTGGGATATGTCTTGGGGTGACACTCCTACAAAAATAATATCCCCTCTTCAAGGTTGGGTTTTATGATGATCTTCACTCATCCCATTTTGACATGTAGTATTTTAATACTCCATATCACCCACCAAATATAACAAAATAGAATCCAAATTATTCAATTTTTTTAAAGAACAAGATTATAATAATATATTTTTTAATGCAAGTATCACTTTTGGGTTTTATAATTCTATGAAATGTGATAGTTTCTACCCATAAAAAGTCATTGGAAAATTAGACCATAAGAAAATAAGAAACTATTATTAAAATATATGTGGTGTGTGGTTCGAGAAATCATAAATTTCACCAGTGAAAAATAATCACCAAACACCAATACAACTCTTCAAGATCAAAAGAGTGAATCCTCAAAAATTATCATAAAACAACAAATAAAAACTCAACTAATTTGTATTAAACACAAATAATTAAAAGATATTGATCTATAATAGGTATCCTTAAAATTTTAAATTCATCTGAAATGGGGAAACAATTGCTAAAAATTACCGTGGGAACAGAGTCATTAAAACAAAAAATGTTTTTAAAAACACCAAGAAAATAATTTCTCTCCAAAAGATTATAACAACACAAGAAACAAATCAAATATCCTAAAATGTGGGAAAAACCATAATAATGAATATATAAACAAAAATAATGACAAATATTCCACAAACATGTAAGAAATAGTTAGGGTTACATCAAACAAAATATGATATAACAAGAAAAACATATGCTCTGTAATTAGTTCACAAACCTGAAGGTAAAAGAACCTATGGCCCCACTAGTGGAACACTATACCACTTTAAATCTAATAAAATGTATAATACGTGCTTTATAGTGAATAATCTAAAATTTTATATTACTCATCCCATACACCAAGAATGTACCCATGTCTACTAAGGAGAAACTCACCAAAATCCATGTCTAAGAAGAAGTCTATCTTCACACATAAACATTAAGAATCATAATAAATATTTTCTAAATGTGTACAACCATAAAAACTTAATAACTAAAATCATATAAAAAAGACAAAAAAATAAAGGGTCAAGGATGAGTTACCTCAAATTCTTTAATCTTCTCTAATCTCACATAGAGTAATGTCTAAAATAGTTAATCATCTTGATACAAATAACATAGAAGAATTATTATTCTTATAATAATTTTACATATAGAATCTTTGATAATTTTCCAAATGAAAACATTGGAAATACCTCTCCTAATATTTCAATCATGTGGGATTTGAATGCTTGGGTGTTCCACAAGGGAAATGCACAAAAGGTCTCTTATTTTCGTGATATATAACATAGCTATGAGAATATTTACCTACAAAGAATTTTTCATCAAACCCAAGCTCATAAAACTTGGATTCTCCACCATGAAAAACATCTTCACTCTCACTAGATTTAATAGAGGCTCCACTCATTAAAAGATTATTTGTTTTCTTATCTTGCACTAAAAATAAACGTACAACCTCGTATTTTTAATATGAATGAAAATAACTAAACACAACTTATTTGTTGTCTAAAATAATAACCCTCTAAATAATATATCATCAAGAGAGTCATCAATGAATATATTGGGGTAGAAAATACAAACAATGAGAATTGACAGACATAAATTTCATAATCCATTCACTATGATCGAGGTCCATAACTTTAATGTTTTCCTCTTCCTCCAAGATAATTTCATTATTCTAATAAATGAACATTATCATAAATAATTTCCAAGACATATCATCATGAAGAAAATTATGAAACATAGTACTCCCCCACACTAGCATATTTCCTATGAATAATGCCACAACTTCCTTTTCCCTTGAAGCTGTGAGAGCCTTAAGATAATTTATTATTTAATAAATTTTCTCTAGCCGTACAACTACCTCATGAAAATTTTTATCACCTCAAAAAGAAGAAAATTATTGATATAATAAGCCATATTTAAGGTTTAAGTGCACAAAATATTATTTCACAACAAACCATTTTGTAGTTTGGGAATACATAGAAACTGGAGTGATCACACAAGAGGGATAACCTAGAGTAAAATCCATATAGAAAATATTCAACATTACATAAAGACAATTAAGGGAGGAATTATCAAGATAACACAGAAAGTAAATCTATTAATTCATGATTCAAAAATTTGAATAAAAAGTACAATAAAAATCCTAGGTATCAAACCCAAAAGTAAAAAATAACTCAATTGAAATTATGTTATAAAAAATTTCATATCATTTACACTATAAAAAAATCAATTAGAAGAAAAAAATTATTTTAAAAAAGAAAACATAAATTAAAAATACCAAATTAAAAAAATTAAATCACCTATAATTATTTCGTTTTAAAACAAAATACCTTTAAAGATTCATTATGAAAGTAAAAAAATAATTTGAAAACCATGACACCTCTGGTTTTAAAAATAAAACACCTATAATATTCTATTTTCACACTAAAACCCTTTAAAACCCATAAACATAAACCAAAATGATCATGGAACATAAAATAAAATCCACTCCAATATCATAAAAACTCCATTAAAAGCCTCATTAATTTATCACCAATGAGTGGAAAACACTTGTGGAGAAAAAAAATCTCTAAAGAACATGTTTTTATGGGTGTGTATTTTTTCACAGTTTAGTCATAGGGTTTGGAGTACCAAGATTAAACTCTAATAAATTCTTTATAGGGTCATCAAAAACATGTTAATTAGCTCCAAATGGTTTAAAAACCCATGTAATCCAACCATAAAACTCATTTTCTTATCCCATTTTCACTGCAAAACTCATAAAAGTCCCAAATTATCACATCAACTTAAGGTAAATTTAAAAACATCAAAATAATAAAAACAAAATTCCATTTTAAAAAACTCAAATCCTTTTTACCCAGGGAATATCATGTATTTTAATGGGAAAAATCTATATAGACTCTCCCCAAACTTACCACTTGATTTCTAACATTCTTATCTTTGTACTACCATGATGAACCCACGTAAGATGGGTGAAATCTGATACAATTTTTACACAAAATAATCAGGTACAAATCGATATGTGACTCTAGTCGACATATGCAAAGGTTATATGAAGTTTATTCGTTATCTTGGGCTCTAAACTACTATTAGATAATAAATACATAATGGCATGGTAATGAATTCACCCTCATTTCATAATAAAAACATGGTGTATCTTTATCAATAATTTATCTTGGTTCATCCATTCATAAGACACTCAAGCATGAGAAGTATGAAGACAGATATAAATGAGTAATAAAAACATGAAATTAGATAAAAGATCAATATATATTTAAATTAAAACATCTGATAAACAATACACCAATGTCTCAATATAAATGAATCCAAGACACAATAAATGAAGTTTATCAAATGGTTAATACAATAACATACCAAAAATAATTTCTAAATGAAAAACCTAAAAAGTATATAAACCCAAACCATGTTCACTCACCACATCCCAATCATCAATCAACATCCTAACCTAAAATAAAACTAGATATGAACAAAACTAAGGAATCAATGTTGAATATGGGAGCTGCGTATACACATAAAAGATTGTACATGTATGGTGTGAGATAAATAAGCACATAATAATTACACCAAATAGATTGTTAGATTCCATTTATAAAATATTTCATATATGGATGAAAAATTAATCAAAATAATATTTTATGAATCATAAGAGACAACAAAAAATATCATGTTACGATCTATAACTAAAACACTAATTTTTTATAGATAACACATTCAAACCTCTAAATAAAATGATTTGATTTTAAATATATAAAAAATTTACCCTTTTCAAAACACTTCACCAAATCCTACACATATAAAAATACTTTTCCATTTTAATCACAAGTACACAAAATCATTTTAAAATAATTAATAATAAAATCCATCCTTGAATGAATAAAACTAAAAAAATCAGTTATTTATATATCATGGAAACATGAAAATAAAAACATTTAATAAACACATAATGGTTATATATATTATAAAACATGGTGGGAAAAATTAAATTATATGATGGGAATCAATTATATAGCATCATTAAAATTAATTGTACATCATGGGAAAATCACTAGATAATAAGTTAATATGATCCTATAAAACACATATGAATAGCTAACTTTGAGCCAATATTACATCACTGAAAACAAAACCACCTAAATGTATCTCTTTGTACTCATTAGGGAAACACCTCTAGAATGGTCCTGGAATAAAACTAGAAGACACAATAAATTTCATCATATTTCTTGTATATTATGAGCTAAGATCTATCTTATAGTTATACGAGGTCGCTTGACAAGTTAAATTGGATGTGATATTGAAAGAAGAATATTCTCACCACGTAAATCATTTATGAAGAATAATAAATAAATCTCAACCCACATAAAACACTATTTTATGAAAAATACCCTTAAACTTTTATCTAGGTATCATATAACAATTTAATTATTCTCTTTATAGGGAAAAAGAATACATATAGCAACCTATTGTCTCAAATTAGGGTATCATAATTATCAAGAAAAAAAATTATAATGTTCCAACCATTCCATTTTATAGAAAATGTAAATTGAAGTTATAAATTACATTTTTCAAAATAAACATGGAAACACTATTTTCAAACTATTAATAGAATAACACATACAAACTTTGAAATCAAAACTGATTCAATTAATACTCTAAAATAATTTATATCCACATGGATGAGCCTCTTGGAAATTTATATGAGCACTTGGCATGTATAAATATAATTTTACAAATAAAATATTATAAATACTTGTTAAACCCTCTTTTATGTTTAAAAAATTAAATGAAACCATTTAATAAACACTAATATATAATATTATATAATTAATAAGGAAGAGGATATGATTTTAAAGACACTCAATCGTTTCAAGAAATTTCAAACAGTGTAATATCATTGAAATAGATACTTAAATAAATTGAACAATACACCTTTGATGGTGGATGAAATAAATCAATGGAAATTTATCTCAACAAACAATAGACATCCAAAACACAAAATTATAACCAAAATTATCTCTAAATTCAACACAAGGGTAATTATTGTTTATGAGAGAAGGGGAAATAAATGGTAGATAGATATGGGTGAATAAGTGAAAATTAATGAGGTATTTACAGGTATTTACCTTTGAAAATATCTATAATTATATGGTTAGAATATTGGATTCAATAATGAATAGATTGAATGTCCAAACACACTCTTTATTGAGTAGACACATTAATAAAGAGGTAGAGAGGCCAAACGAGCTTCAAAAAATTTAAGGCTATAAGTGTAAATTCCATATTTTAATGTTTGATCAGGCCAGGTTATGTAGTAACCAACCATATCATGGTGTGACTCACTTCTCTTTAATAGACATCACGAAATAACATCCTCTAGTCATATCATGACACACATCCCCCCAAAACAAAAATTTATGAGGCACCATTACCCAAGTCACATCGTAGTGTGACCATCATTGATCACAACATGATTCCCCACCCCAAAAAATATCCTATACCAAGGTTGGGTTATGGTGTGATTTCCACTCATCATAGTGATATGAACCTCCCTATAAAGTATACCCTCTACCAAGTTAGGTTCCTTACATTACATCCACTCATCGTGGGATGATCTATTGCTTTCTATAGCTACATCTCACCCCTAATATATATAAAAACTCTCATAAATCATGATTACACCTAGAATCACAAAATTAGTTCATATTTAAACATTATTTACTATAATAGAGATAGGGGTGTAATTAATCATGTAAACAAAACTAATATTAGAGATACTTTCATTAAATAACATTATTATTGGAAGAAAAATATTCTTTTAATAGGATGATTATTTATGTTCATAAAACATATATTAAAGAGGATTTATCATATATTTATTATATCAAGTGACAAATGAAAAACTTAGTTTTTTTAAAAAAATAATTATTTAAACATATACATTATTATAATAAAGTTTTAACGATAAAAATAACAATCTTTTTCCAAATTTTATTACTAGTTATCAAACAAAATTTTGAACTACATAAAAAAAATATCTCTAATTAACATAATAAAATTTTTCATTTTTGAAATGTTATATTCTGTTTTTAATTTAATTAGAAGATCAGAGTAATGGCATATAATCATTAAACTATAATGAAGTGATAGATTTGTTTTCAGATGGTTATCTCCTATCTCTCTAAGGTACTCTACCTGGATGTCAAGGATATCTATTCTCAATGAATTATATTGATGATACTACCCTTCACTTATTTCCATTATCAAGACATGTTTACATGGGATTTCTCCATGTTTTCCTTTAGGATTGGCTTATTTCTCCTACATCTTCTAGATGGTTATTATCTATTGTGTTTCCCTATAATTGATAATTTTCTTTTCTCCATAAATTGTTCCACTTACACACGTAATATACAATGTTGGACATAAAGTATATACCCCTAGTGGTGGGTCTCCCATAGTTTTGTTCAATTTAGATTCCAGTCTAGAGTGGTGCTACCAGTTAAAACTAACTTGATGTCCCTCATGGGGTTTTTTAGGTTTCTATAATTGATTTCTTGAGACCTAAGTGGAATTGACCTAACTCAGGTGTTGGTGGATGTTTTATCTTCATAAGTTCACTTTTTTGAAACATGGTTATGGATTTAGATCAAGGAGTTTTGATGTTGGGTCTTTGATTAGGGTTCTTTTAAAAGACCTCTGGTTTTTTTTGGTTTGTTCTAACTATGATAGATAGTTTATTCTCATTTTGCATTTTCTCTATTATCCCTGGTGTTTCTAATCTATAAATCATTTTTTTGTTGTCACCTTTTCTGAAGTGATTCATGTTATTCCAAACATAAAATATACATTAATCTCATTATTTAAATAATATATCTCAAAACAATCACACAACCAAAACCTCAAAAGGTTTGGTGTCTTGGAGATTAACAACAACAAAAATCTAAAGTTACTACACTTGGGGACATTTTTTCATATTCATACTCCTCTAGACCCTATCCAAAAAATGAAACATGTAATAATAATCTTCATAACCTATGGAACAGAATTCTAAAAAATGGGTGATATTGATGCCCAGTAAGGGAGAAACTTATCATTAAGTGTTAGATAATAAATAGAAAGGTGTACATAAGAAATACATAAATAATATAAAAAAATAATAACACCATAAATGATAAAAATAAAAATTGACAAAGAAACATAAGTGGATAAAAATCATTAAGGATGTGTAAAAGCAATGAATTAGCCCAAAATACATTTCTATCATCTTAAACCTGTGAGCTATAAATAAAAGAATGGCATACATTTAAATATGGTGTATTGTTGATAACATGGAATAACTGGGTAAACAATATGAAAATGGGGATCAATTGTAAAAAAAATATTTCTTATCATTATGAATCTGGCTTCCCACCAATACATTCAGTCATATAATTATGAAAATAGTTAAATTACATCACACCCATCCATTATGAACCGAGATACAAGTTAAAACATTCACAACCCATTTTTATCTCATTACAAATAATCCATTACCCAATTAATTAGATATAAATATGGGTTCGACCAATCTGATAATCCATAAATTTGTGCCCTGTATTAAAATAAAACATTCATCATATCATAAAGAACCCATATGAAAATAATTGGTTTCTTAAACCTTTGAAAAACATCACATATCTTGAACATAAGGATTTATAAGATATCAAAATTGTAATTTTCAAAAAAAGAATCACTTCATAAGATAATATATAGAGGGTGATCAAAACATCCCCTTTCTAATGATAAACCTTTGAGTGTAAATAGATATGAATGTACAAGAGTTTTCACAAAACCATTTATAACATTAATGTGAAAATTTCTTTCAAAATTATTTTTATAAAGGGAAAGAGAAAACTTTTGAAAACCATAATATAAAGGGTTACCAAATAAAAGAAACCTGAAGAGATATAATGTTCATTAAAATGGAGAAGTGAAAATGATTTACAAAATGTACTTTTAAATTTATAATTAATAAAGGATACTTGAAAAAGAAATAATATTCTTTAAAAGGGGAAGTGAAAATAATTTGAACACTTTTACTTCTAAAAGAGTAACTAATAATGGTTAATTAAAATTGAGATTAATATCCATCAAATGATATAAAAATATATTCAAATATTTTTATTTTAAAAGGGATATTTAATAATCCTACTTTGCAAAATTGATCAAAGTTATCAAAATTGGAGTGGATAATAAAATACTATCTTTTGAAATGATGGACGAACATTTTGACAATTTTTAAATAGCCTTATTAAATCCATAGTTTCTTAAAATTAAACAACAAAAAATAATGATTTAAAAAAATTAATAGGAATAAAAGAATAATTGGAGTAAAAATTTGGAGCTTCCATTATTTTAAGGAGAACGTTGAAATGCTGTAGAAACATTGATTTTGAAGAAAAATATATTAAAAGTAATGGGGATTATTCTTAACAAAATAAAATAATCATTAAAAAAGTGGATTTTTTTTGTAAAACATGATTTCCTAAGAAAATTAGGAAAAGAAAAAACCAACATCCTAATAATTTATAATAAATAAATCTTGAAAGAAAATAGAAAGACAATAGTGATTATGACCCAAAGAAAAAATTTGAGCCATGAAAACTATTTTTCACCTTTGTAACATTTGAATAAATACCCCATGAGGGGTATAAAATTAATTAAAACATTAAATATCATGAAATATAAGTGAATCATGATAAATAATGACTATAAGCACTATAAGAAAAATGCATATTTGCAACGGTAAAATTACCTCGCTACAAATAACAATTATTTGTGACGGGCCCTTACTGCCCGTCACAAAAGGATTGATGCGAACTACGTGCCAAAATGTGGGTAAAGTTATTTACGACGGGTTCCAATTACCATGGAAAATAAGTGACATCAGTTTTTAGTATTTTCAATGGGATTCTTGCCCGGTCACAAATACTTTGTCAGCTGAAACTATTTGCAATGGGCCCCGTCAGAAATAAGATTTTAACATCCCACTCTAATTAATGTGGGCCGAGGTATTTGTGATGACCCACGTCGTAAATAATCTCACCTATATATACCTCCCATATGTTTTTCCTCTCATTTCACTCTTTACGTAACTTCTCACAATATCTCTACTGGAAAAAAAATCAAAAAATTTACATAGTTTAAACATATAAATCAGACCATTATCTGCGACTTTAATACTCCAGAAGCTTCAGTTTCGAAGTATTTATCTATTTTTTATTGTTTTTCCATTTTATTTTATTTTTCAATTATTAATAATTTTTTTTAATTAGATGTAAATTAATTAAATTAGAATTAAAAATATCTCTTTCATTTTTTATTTTTATTAATAGTTATATCAAAGTGTTAATTATCAATAAATTGTAATAAATTGGAATACATTTAAATAATTTGAAATAATTAGTAATAACTAATATTAATTTGTAATAACTATTAATAAAATTTATAAATTGATATTAATTAGAAATAATTAGTAATAATTAGTAATGATTAGAAATAATTAGTAATAATTAGAAATAATTAGTACTAATTGGAACTAATTTGTAATAATTAGAAATAATTTGTAATAATTAGAAATAATTTGTAATAATTAGAAATAGTTTATAATAATTAGAAATAATTTGTAATAATTCTGAATAATTAGTAATAAATTGTAATAATTATGATTAATTAGTAATAACTATGATTAATTAGAAATAAATTTAAATAATAATAAATAAATAGTAATAAATAATAATAATTAGTAATAATTAGCAATAATTAGTAATAAGTAGAAATAAATCGTAATAATTAGTAATAATTAGTAATAATTAGTAATAATTAGAAATAATTAGTAATAATTAGTAATAATTAGTAATAAATATTAGTTAATTAGTAATACTAATTATTACTAAAAATTATTAAAAATAATTAGTAATAATTAGTAATAACTTGTAATAAATAGTAATAAATAGGAATAAATTAGTAATAATTAATAATATTTAGCAATAAATAGTAATAAATAGTAATAAATAGTAATTAATTTTAATAATTAGAAATAAAAAGTAATAAATAGTAATAATTAGTAACAATTTATAATAATTAGTAATAATTAGTAATAATTAGTAATAATTTGTAATAATTTGTAATAATTAGTATTAATTAGTAATAATTAGTAACAAATGGTAATAAATAGTAATAAATATTAATAAATAGTAATAAATAGTAATAAATACAAATAATTAAAAATAATTAGTAATAATTAGTAATAGATTGTAATAAGTAGTAATAAATAGTAATAAATAGTAATAATTAATAATAATTAGTAATAAATTGTACGAAATAGTAATAATTAGTAATAATAATTATTAAATATTAATAAATAGTAGTAAGTGGTAATAATTATTATAATTAGTAATAATTAGTAATAAATAGTAATTGATTGTAATAAATAGTAACAATTAGTAATAATTAGTTATAATTCGTAATAATTAATAATTATTATTAATAATTAGTAATAATTATTAATAATTGTTTATAATTAATAATAGTTAGTTATAATTTGATTTAATTAGAAATAATTAGCAATAATTAGGAATAATTAGGAATAATTAGCGATAATTAGAAATAATTAGCAATAATCAGCAATAATTAGAAATAATTTAGAATAATTAGTAAAATTAGCAATAATTGGGAGTAATTAGTAATAATTAGAAATAATTAGGATAAATTAACAATAATTAGAAATAATTAGAAATAAATCATAATAAATCATAATAAATTTGAGTACATTGATAAACTGGTACAATTTTCAATAGATTGGTGGTATTCCATTTGATTGATGCCTCATCTCCTAAAAACATTTACTAATAAAATCAATATAAAAAATCTGCTCAGACATATGTCAGAGTTGATTTTTCATAGTGATTTAAGTCAGAAAACGTTCTATGGAGGTGAGTCGTCACACAATAGAGGATCATTTTCCTAATGAATCATCCCCTTGAAACTTTCTCTGATTTGAAGCACTATGAGTAGTCTGATCCGACATACGAATATCTATATTCATATGCACAAGAACATGGAGACCAGTACTCTCTATGATCTCATTCATACAAAAATGGATATTCATACATCGGATTAGACTATTCATGGTGCTTTAACTCGTAGAACGTTTCAAGGTGATGAGTCATCGAGCAAAAGAGTTTCCACTAATCAGTTTCAAATTGTGCTACTAGTAATTAAGAATAATTACTATTAAATACCTAAAATTAATAATAATTAATGTTAATAAGTATAAATTTTTATAAATGAGTATAGATTAGTATAAATGTTTAAAAATAGTATAAATAACTATAAAATAATAGAAATTATTATAAATTTCTAGAAAATAAAATTTAATAGTCTTCTATTTTTTAGATAGTGTTTACCTTATATCTAATTATACAAAAGAACTAATTATTACAAATTTTTTAGAAAAATATGGAATGAGGAAGTAGAAAAAAGTCATTATTAGATGATAATTCTTGGATAACTCAGCATAATAATCCAAACATTTCTAGTTTAAATCCTATATATATTAAGGTTGTTCCAGATTTCTTATCATTTGCATCATTGAAACCAAAAAAATAGAATTTAAAATTAAGTTCCCTTGTAATAAATGTGATTTGAGAACGTATGACACAATTGACAACATTGGATCTCATTTATTTTAATTTGGTTTTCAAACAAATTATGTTTTTGGTATCAACATGGTAAACGCAGTTCAAGAGAAGATATTAATAATTTGCTTCCAAGTCCAAAACGGTTTCAAATTTTAGTATATGATGTGGTATGTCTCTATGTTTGACAAACTGAAACATAGAATAGTGTTGATTTAACTCCTCAGTTGGAACTATCTAATTTATATGAGTTATTGGTTTCTATTGAGAATGTCGTATATTCTTGTTGTAAGATAACAAAGTATGAATTAGTTTCTAAATTTATGGCCATTAAATTAGATAATGTAATGTAAAATAGTTGTCTTGATTAGATTTTCTCTTTGTTAAAAACATAGCCACCTGAAAGAAATTTGTTGCCTGAAAATTTTTTTGAGAGAAAGAGGATGGTTCGTAATCTTGGTCTTGGTTATCAGAAGATTCATACATCTTCAAATGAATGCATCTTATATAATGGTGAAAATTATTTGTTGGATATTTTTCATATATGTAGACAATAAAGGTATAAAAAGCTCAACCAGGGAAGTCCGGATTTCTTTTTGTAAAACTATTGAGATATTCCCCGCACACACCCATATTACAGTTTTTATTTATTTCTCAAAACACATCATCATTGATGTATTGGCACAAAACCAACATTTCAACCAGTAAAATCTTAAATCATCCCTCTGATGGTGATTCATGGAAATATTTTGACTAAGTGGATCTGTTATTTTCTTTAAAATCCAAAAACATGTGATTGGGTCTTTCTACTGATGTTTTATGTCTATTTGGTTCTTACAGTAGTCAGTATTCTTGTTGGAATGTCTTTATAACATTGTATAATTTACCTCCATAAATGTTGATGAAGGATCCATATATCTTTTTGACATTATTAATTCTAGTTCATTTGAAAAAAATATTGATATTTATTTGAAACCATTGATTGATGAGTTGAATTCACTTTGCAGTAATGGTGTCAATACATATGATGTTACTGTGAAACAAAACTTTTTACTAAATGCTAAATTGAATTAGAAAATTAGAGACTTTCCATAATATGGCATGTTATCAAGCTAGAGTAAATATGATCCAAAATCATGTTCGTACTGTATTAGAGACAGAAAACTGTTTATTCTTGTCAATGGAAAGAAAACTTTTTTTACATTCATCGCTAATTTCTTCCAACCGATCATCCTTTTCAAAGAAACAAATATCATTTATAAAAAAGGAATAGTTGAAAAATATGGGCCTCCAATAATGATCTTGGGTACAGAGTTGAAATCAATTGTCTCTTCATTACCTACCATCACATTTGGACCAAGAGTAAATCAACAAAAAATTGATGGGTTTAGAAAAGAGCACAATTGGATAAAAAGAAGCATCATTTGGGATTTGACATATTGATCTAGTTTGTTGGTCTTTCACATGTTGGATGTGATGCATACTGATAAGAAATGTTTTGATAATTTATTTCATACAGTTTTGGATACCCCAGGAGAGACCCAAGATAATGTAAAGGCATGATTAGATCTTTCCCAATTTTGAAAGCGACCAAAACATGAACTATATGAAAATATCAGATCACAAAAGTTAATGAAGCCAAAATAAGTTTATACACTTTCCAATGAGTGTCACTTATTATTTTTTCGATGGATTTCAGATTTGATACATCAAGATGGTTATGCATCTAATTTGGGAAGACATGTTAGAAATGGTTATATTGTTGGATTGAAAAGTCATGACTGTCATGATTTAATGGAAATACTTCTACCAATTTGATTAAAATTATTGTTAAATTATATGATTTTTGAAAGAACATGGATCTTCATTTTAGGTATGGATCTTTATTTGGGAGTTTTTTTTTAAATGATGTTTTTTAAATTTTCTAATTACACGCCGTTTACTCTTGAGTACACACCGTGTACTCTTGAGTACACACCGTGTATCTGGTTGTCATGGGTAACCATGTATTGGCTGTGTAATAGAGAGTACATGGCTGTGTGGGTGACCTAGAAGACTACCTAAATCAGTGGCCGGTTGAGGATAGTACACGATATTTACATTAAATGAACATGTTTTGTAATTTTCTTTTAGTTTGATTAATCAGACTAGGGTCACGTCTAATATCCTGAAGTGTCCTTTTTCCTATGTCTTGTACAGAAGAGTGACATACAACCAAAAATCTTTTATCTCCTCCCATTCCTTCATCCGATCACCGATTGAGACACCACCAGGTGCATCGGATTTCCACCTGTGTGTTCTCTCTTTCCCTAAAGCATCTTTTCATGATTTCTCTTCTCCCTTAAGTTATCCAAGGTTGAATTATTTTGACATTTTTGTAGATATAATATGTTGTAGGATAATTCAAGGGATAAATTTCTAGATTGTTCATTGTAAAACATTGAGGTAAGTGGTTTTTCCCTTTCTATGGTTGTATTTGGAACATATATTCTAAAAGTGATGAATATCCTTATTTAGGGTAATATGTGTTTTAGAATTTTAATTCTATTTGATTCCTTATATGGTTTTTTTGTTTGAAAAGGGGTTATTGATTATGAACAAGGTCTATTACCTTCATTATGGAGGTTATACACATGTTTGATTTGTTTTTGGTTGTTGGGTCTAGAAATTATTTTAATCTGCTTTGTTTTTCATACTTGGTGTTGTTAGGATGGAGTTGTTGTTTATATGAGTTGCATGTGTTTCACATTATGAAAGTATGACCAATTGTAATTGACTATGAGAGATTCCCAATGTAGGGTATTTTAATTATGAATTGTTTTTATGAATGACCATAGGTATTGACTTTGAGAGCTGTCGTGTGGTTATAGACCGGAGGGGTCAGAATGTGAGAGCTACCTAGAGGGTCATTATTAAATGAATGTTATACCATAGGGAATTAACTATGAGATATACCGAGGGTCATTATAATTTATATTTTTTCTATGAAGACCAAGGGTTATTGACCATGAGAGATACCCATGTTGTCATTTGTAATTGATTAGTACTATGTGGGACCAAAGGGGTTAGACTGTGTGAGATTTTCCAAAGGGTCATTATTATTTATGGAAGTGATGATATGATAAACTAGAGGGGTTAGACTATGAGTACATAACCATAAGGTTTCTTTTGGATATTTGAATTATTTTGGCGATCCTTTTAAGCCAATTCACAAGCTTGGACTCGGTCTTACTTGTTTGTCAGATGGCACTTTGAGACATCAGTTTTTTTATTACACAGGGGGTATAGAGATTATGTTGGATCCCAAGATTACATTATTAAATGGTTTGAATAATTAATAAATGTAAATTAATTTAATTGAAACTGTAGGATTGTTTAATTTTGAGTACTTCTTAGTTTATTGCTTCATTTCTGCATATTACTTACTATATATATTCACTGACTGTTAGGCACAGATCTTTTAGAGGTTGCCTAATTGGATTTTTTTCACACCCTGTATGGGTCATGATTTTGGACCCAAATAGATTATATGGTTTCAGGTATATAAAAGTGAAAGCACCCTTCTTCATCTAGTGCTTGAGTTCTATTGAAGATCGAGATCATGGGACCATGTTGAGGCTTGTGATGCTGCTAGAGTTTACTATTTTATGTACTTTGGTTTTTGTATTGTATTTCCAACATTGGGACTTGTTTAAAATTCATTCCTAGATATTTGTGACATGAATAATTATTTATATATATATGTTTCAATTGTTATACTTTTAGTATTCTATTGTTTACTATTTTTTTACGGTATTACTGCTTCTACTATCGTTTACTGTTTGTTTCTGATGTGTTACTCTACCAATGAGGGCATATTTTCCCAATATCTTACATTTACCCTCACTTATAGTCAGTAGACTCTAGAATTTGGGAAAAGGAGATTGAGGTTTTTTGACCAACCAGGTTTGGGGAACCTTTAGGTGGAACCATAATTTGAGACATTATAATTTGGGATGCACTTGCAGACATATCAAAGGTTTTTCAAGACATTTGTGGGTCAACAATAGAGTATGATGTCGTAAGAAAACTACAAGAAGATTTCATTTTAATTTTATGTAAACTGAAAAAAATCTTCCTGGTAGGTTTTTTTGACTGATTGGAATATTTTATATTACATTTTCCTCAGGAAACAAAATTTGTAGGTTCGGTACAGTTCTAATGGATGTACCCATTTGAGAGATGCATGAAGAAATTGAAAAAAAGAACATAACAAAGCATCAGTTGAAGGCTCAATTTTAGAAACTTATTTTCAAGAAGAAATTTATTTTTTCTGCTCTCATTACATTCAATATGAATATCCTTCAAAACATAATTGCATGAGCCATAATGATGTAAATTTTGATGATTACATGACCAATAAATTATAAATTTTCAATCAACTCGAACTTGGATTTGGTGGAATTCATGAATGATTTATTTTAGATGATAAACATCACAGAGATTAAACATATATTATGCTCAAATGTGAAGAAATTACACCATTTTTATTATAAGTTCTCCTATCATATATTCTATAATTTTTATAAAAATACATTAATATTGTTTTATTTGTTGGTTATATGATAATCATGTCAAGAAACAGTTTCCAAAAATTATAGTAGATACTCTTAAAGAACGACATCAAAATAAATCCTACTGGTTTCAAAAACTAGTAACATAAATTACTCAATATTTCACCTAAAAATTAATTTAATACTTGTTATAGTGATAATTGTTTTACAACTTTTCATGTATGTCAACATGGTGATAAAATTGATAATCGATTTCCTATATTGAGTAACCCACTATAAAATTGGTTAAATACTATAATGCATATGTGGTTAATGGTTTTTGATATCATACACTTTCATGTGTAGAATCAAAAAAAAATGAATAGTGGTTTTTTCTTGAGAAGATCACATCACAGAGAAACTAAAGCTGACTTTTATGGCATGTTGGATGAAATCATTGAACTATATCATCTTGGACTACATTACATAACGGTGTTTAAATGTCATTGGTTGGATAATGAGAGAGGATTGTGTATTCATCTGATCCATGGAACCGCTGATATTAAATTTAAAAGTCTTCTGGTAGTAAATGAACCATTTTAATTGACTCATCAGGTACATCAAAATTTATTATTAAAATTATTGTGCTATATCAAGGGAGTTAGGGGATTGGTGGAGCATAATAAAAATTAAATCTTGAGATAATCAATATAATAAAATTGAATGTGGTTCTACTGAAGTACAAAGAATGGATATTTTTCTTTAGAATGCTCTGAATCCATCTTTTTCAATAAGAGACATGAATATCATTGATGACACACCACAGTTAAGGGTCGATGGTGACGATGATGTTAATGATGTTACAACTAAATTTGAAATTACAATAGGCAAAGAAATTTAAACTAATATATAAATTGATGATGCTGAGGAGGAAGATGAAAACATTGACATCCTTAGCTATGAAGATGGGGATGAAGATAAACATTGACACAGTAAAATGTTGGTTATAATCATATACAATATTTATCTATATATAAAAGTTGTTTTCAATTGTTTTCTAATAATAATAATTTCATGTTTCAGATGAACAATAATATGTATCATATGTTTCAGGAGGTTGATATACATTTAGATGAGCAGGATTTTGGATTAGCTGACCCTAAGACTGTTGGCATTTTAGGGGCAATTGGAGGGTGAGTGGTGTTTCCCAACTGATGATTACTAACCCTATACCTGAGGAATGTCCACTTCTTGGGTTCGATCCATGAACATAGAGGTATGTTTACCTATGAATATTAGTTAGTTTTAATTAATTTAATTATATACTAATTTTTTTATTAATTATTATTTTTTTATAGATTTACACATATAGAAGTTGGATAGTAGAGTACTATATTACACAATTATTTTTCTGATACATGGGTGTCATGGGATCATATTATCGTTGATGATCTCTATTTCTTGTTCGTGCATTAGCTAGTATGTAAATAAATAATATTTATTTTGAAATTAATTTAATTATTAAATCGATATATTAAATAATTTGTAGCATTTATGGTATCCCATTGAGGAGAGAATGCATGAGGCTATTTGGATGTCATGGCAGCGAGCTATGCATATGCATTGCACTTAGTTTTTGCACAATTTGAAAAAGGAAAGCAATGGAGAAAGTAGGATTGCAGGAGATTGATGATACTTGTGACATCCATTGATCTTATTATATTTTATCTCAGGTTTGGGATGAATTATATACACACTTGATGAGTAGGCGGTTTTAGACTATATCATTAGTAGGCTGGAAAAATCCGGGGAGACAGGAGGTGACACATCAACCGGGTAGTTATATGTTTAATACACATAGAGAGAATATGGTAAGTACATTTTTTAAAAATATTGTATTTAAATTTAAACAGTTTAATTTATATTCATATAGGCAGTCGCACAGCTTGATATCACAGAGTACGAAGTTTATAGGAGGATGTATAATGATCTACGTAGTGGGGAGATTAGAGGTTCTCGCTAGCATCAGACTGTGGTTAGTATAAGTTTTTTTACTATTAAATTTAAATATAAATAATATTATAAGTATTTAAATTTTAAATTGAAATTAAAGGAGTCATATGAGGCTGAGATGTCTTAGATAGATGTTGAGATTCAGTATGAGACCGATGGTCAGACCAGTACTCCCGATTTGATGAGGTAGCATGGATGTAGGTGACCGAGTATGGCTTCAATAAAGGTCGAGTAGTTAGTATCATCTATCGAGTGACCCCTAGGGGTTTTCTTGGAAAATATGTGATGTTGACGTCCAACTCAAGATGAGATTGCGGATAGTTATCATCATCTCATGTATAGAATTAGGTGCAGCTATGAGCTTAGAGTGAGTTTATAAAGACTATGCGTACTGAGTAGGAGGAGATGTGTCAGTGGTAGAAGAAGTAACAACAGATGCAGGATGAGATACGTTAATCACGGTATGATAAGGAGCAAGAAAAGATTGAGTACATGCGACGTCTGACTCATAGTTTAGGGATAGAGTTCCCTCTACCAACTCCTTCAGCTCCTCCAGACAGCCCACCCCATGATTAGTGATGTATTTTTCTTTTATGATGAAACATTTGAATATATTTGTTTTTGTAATATTAACTATTTAAGGTTTTAAATATTTGTTTTATACTGTCTCTAAAATTACATTTTTTTTATTATTTTTATTTATTTATTATATTTATAATTTTATTAACTAATATATATTTATATTTTTGTGAGTACTCAGGTTTTTATTATATTGAAAATATTATTCATTCTTTAATATTAAAAATATTATTATTATATTAATTAATTATTTTATAAATAATTTTATTTTATAAATATTATTATTATTATTTTATTTATATTAATATAATATTATATTTATTATTTAATAAATGAATTTATTCTATTAATTATTAATATTATGATTTTATTTATATTAATATTATATTTTATTAATAATATTTTATTATTAATAATATTTTATTTTATTTTATTATTATTTTTGTATTTTTTATCTATTTGCGATGATCTGTCGCAAAAGGTGTTATTTTCATTTTTATTTCAAGAAGTAATTGTGACAGCGCATCGCAAATGATTAAAAACCAGGAAACTATTTGTGACTAGTTGTTGGTCTGTCTCAAATAGTCTCTTAAAAAGATCGCTGAATATTTTTTGTGATGGTTCTACTACCCATCGCAAATAATCATTTTTTGTGATGCATCATTGCAAAAATTAATATTTGTGACACTATTTTCCACGACGGGTCATTTGCGACAGGACCCCATCACAAAAGGCTATTTGCGACGGGAGCATGTCACAATTAACCCATTGCAATAATCCATTTTTCCAATAGTGAAGGAATTATTTCCACCATTGAAAAAGAAACATAGTGTACACCTTAAACTTGTCTCAAGAGATTCAAATTTAAGAAATATAAGCCCTCACAACTTGGATAAAAATTGGAAAAAATACCCTATAAAATGGAGAGAATGGAATTAAACATTATATATCAAGAATAAAAGATACTACATGATATATTTTATCAAATAGGAAGTATAAACACCACATTATTAATAACTGATGCCTAAATACTAACTTCATGTCAATTAATGGGATGTTTAAATGAAATATCATTCGACATATGTAATTTTTTTGAATAGAAAGTAATTGGAAGAAATAATTTATATTGTTCTATAAATAAAACGAATTAAAAAAAATTATACCAAACTACATTATTTGGTATAATTTACACCACATAAATCTGAATTTTTTTAATAACATTAAAACATATCCCAATGAAGAGGAATTGAGATGGAAAAACCAATTCAACTTATGAAACAGTCTAATAAAAAACCCCGGAAAGGGAGATAGGGAGCTCAAAATCGAAGATAAAATTCAAAAATTAATGATAATTAATGATTTTATATAACATATAAGTTTAATAAATAAAATTTAAATGAATTTTGGTGTACAAAAAATTGTGTCCCCTAAAAGGAAATTTTGATATAAACACATTACCTGTGTACAAAATTGTTCGTTATGTGAACATAAATTCCTGAATAATTAAATTATGTTCATTATATATATAATAAATAACCTTATTTATCAATACTTTAGTTTATAATATCAATTTATGATCTAATTTTAATATTTTATATTGATTCCACTTATTTTAGTCACACTGGGTTGTTCTATTAATTTCTTTATAAAACTATCTATTTGTGGACCACAATCAAAGATATTGTCAAAAAAATCATCACATCTTGATAGAATATTATTATTTAATTAAAAATTAAAAATTATAAATTTAAATTGGTTCACCTTGATTGGACTAAATTTATAAAATTGACTTTAATATGACCATTTTAGTAGTTAAATTTACTATAACTACTTATTGCATATATTTTTCATGGCCTAACACACTGTGACTCACCTGACCAGTGATAAAATGATTCTCAATACCCCATTACCACCTCCAGTTGGTTAGGGTGTGGAAAAAGCAATCGAGCATGTATAAATATCACATGGGAGGCCTTATCTAAAGGAAAATGTATGAACAGACCCATATCTATGCCCATACAATTATAAAATGTGAAATACAATAGATAACAAATGCATGAATTTGTATAAATACCATAATCAGAATATAAAAAAAATGTTCGTAAGTAATAAGGTCCACATACAAGCCCACAAAAAACTATAAAGGTGTGAATTATTATATTAACAGGGGACTATAGTCAAATCTGACTCCATTAATAAATCATAGTCTATCTAGAACAAATCTATGTTCTGTCTTCTCTTATCCCCAATCGAATGGATATTTTTCTACATAAGGAACAACATGTTTGGGAAGAGCCCATGTCTTGGTGATTATAACAACACCTTGTAGGACACCCCAAAATAACTATGCATAAATCATCAAGAGTAGTCATATAATCATCGGATATGTCATTAATAATATGAGACATAAAATAAAACATACAAATATACTCATATTCAACACTAAGTCTCAAGGAATGGTCAAACCCCCATTACTAGCCTAATATTCTTATTGAGGATCCATAATTACACTGCCCTATGAGAATTCGCTCCATGAGTTTGATAGTACTGATGGTGTCCATCTGAGAATTCATTCTCATTGGGTCTCTCCAAAATAAATTATGCACTGGATGTCTGAAGAGTTTGATACACAAATGTGGATCAAACCTATGGACATGATGTAATACTTACTAACCAAATCTGGATTAACCCACTATATAGGGGATATATTTCTATGTAATTTTATTCACACCGATTCTGATGACCCCATCTAGATACAAAGACTATAGAGGACCTCATATCATCATCAGGGATAGATTCCAATAACTCTATAAAAAATTAATCCCTTAGGGGCGAATCACAATCCATTATTTAGGATGGAATTCGACACTATTATTTCACATGGATGGACTAGTGGAACACACTCTTAAGTAAACTAGTAAATTATAAGGGTTTCAAGAACTCCAAGTAATCCTTGAATGAGTATAGGACATGTAGTAGATGTACATGGCATGTACCTTCAACACTCCGTCAAACCTTGTATCATGGCTTGTGCCTATTTTTTATGTGTAGAGATCCTTGTGTATGTGTACCTATCTATGTACATGTAGTAGACTATCTCTGAGTACATGGATCATCCCATTTACTCTTATGGTGTTTTATACATGTCCTTGTTTTTTTATTTTACCCCAAGATACACACATAGCCCCCGGGTAGGGCTCACACGGCGTGTGGCACATGTTACACAATGTATCATACTTTTATTATCCTATAAAACCCTTTCACCATATCCAAGACCATACACAATGTGTATTATCATATTACATTCCATGTATATTGGTATTTCCCAAAAACTATAGATCTTCTTCATGCGTCATCTTCTACTCCTTAGTCTATTGATCTAGCTAAGAATCATAATGGTAAACACAAATATCATCTATCTCATACTTGTATTCACTTATCACTAAAATACGATCATCTGATCTATTTATAAAACCATCCATCATGTCTCTACATCACCTCACATCAAAACTCAGATGAATAACTCTGATCTAGTCCCGATCTATTGACTTGGCTTGATCCTATCACCAATCTGAACTTGGATATGCGAAATCAATCCATTTCTCCATGAGTTGTGTGTGGAAAAATTGATTATCATGTGTTTCTTGATCCACCAGCCAAGATGAATACCATTGATGAACACATGATTAATGGGGTAATAATTTCACAAAACACAATAATGATGAATGTTCCTCTGATTATCTTCTCCTATTGATCCTTAATCTCCACTGAGTACTATGTAAATGTTGCTCCACCCTAGATGTATAGATTTCCCCTTTGGATACCATCCATTAGGTCATAAACTTTTCTACTTATCCCTGAAATGTGGAAGAATTCATGTACACAGTCTAAATATGTAGTTTGGTCTATGTAGTACACAACCTTGTTGACTCTGCACAGTATCTGGAATGATCTAACAAAACATAGAGACAACATGTCACTTCATCCCATGATCCCTAATCCTCATCGAGGTGTGTCATTAAAGGATATATATTATCCCTCCTTTAACACCAAAGGAAACCATAATTAGTTCTCATAGGTCTTATTTTACCTTTTTTTAGTCTTAATACACTCCTAGAATATTAACACATTCACTAACGTAGCTGGAACCAACTCTGGGCACATGGGTTCTTAAACACATGGACTAGTCTAACAGATTGGTGTCCTCCAAGGTCTCTCATAAATATCCTTGAATAGTTCCTTTCCAATGGTGAAATTATGTCTATTATTTTATAAAAAATAAATTAAAGGTAGGTGATCTTCATAACTATGGCCAAATTTTATCATGTATGCTTGCATCATGTCCTCCAAAACCTAAATGGTCCATTCAATCTAGCCATTAGTATATGGGTGAAAATCCATTCTCAAATGAAACTAAGTACCTAATGCCTCCTAAAATTTTATAAATAATACCGATGTGAAAAAAATAATTTAAATCTGACAAGATCATTGAGGGAACTTTATAGAGTCAGACTATATCTATATATATAGGTGTCCCAATAAATCTACCAAAATATACTTTTCAATAGCATGGAAGTGGGTAGAGATTCATTAAAATATAATCTAGATGGAATTGTTTCCTAAGGACATATATGGTAACCAAATAACAATTTCCATAGATATTCCATCCAATTACCACTATGTCACCTCATGTGGTTGAGGTAAACCCACAAGAAACTGGTGCTCACACTTCACTAACTCACAAGTTAAAAATCGAGAGACAAACTTTAATACACCCTTCCTCATTCCTGGCCACCAAAATTGACATCATATATATTAGTTAATCTTCTCCACTATGGGATATATGACCAAAGTGGAAGTAGGAAACTCCCTCATCAACTCCTCCAACTGCATCCCTGGAACCATCATCCATAAACTTTATAGAATAATGTGCTCCCCTTAATGATAAATTCCACCAATAGCACATACATGGGATAAATGATTACATAATTTCTAATAGTCACTATCTTAATGATTATATTCCCAAACACACTATAAAAGATATTGTCAAACATCTATAAACTGATGATATGATGGACCATTATTTTCCACTATGGACAACTACAATGAGGTTAACTACTCAGAAACCTTATCCAACAACTTAGAACAAAATTTATTACTGAGGGAATATTTCACCATGTTCCCCTTCCCATGTGTTTATAATATCTTAATTCCATAGTCTCAGAGACACCCTACCCATTGCCTCTATCTCATGATAATATCTATATGATACAATATATAATTGAGAGTCTTTTGGTCATAATAGATTATAAATGGCTCACCCATAAAGTAGTATTGGCACATCATCAGAGATAATAATATTATTAAAAAATCATTATCATGAGTTTTTTAGTTCATTACATGATGTATCAACTATCCAGACCTATAGGTAACCAAAAATTGCCTCTTTTTTATCGCAATAAAAACTCATATCTCTAAAGAATCAAAAAACACTATGTACTTGACACAATCCTCTGAAAATATCAAGATAGGGGTTCTCATCAACCTTGGCCTCAACTCTTGAAAATATTACTGGTACCTTTATATCCACATTAATTGATACCCCTTCTGACTCAATATAGTAAATGGTGTTAATATCCTAGAGAAATTGGTCACAAGTCTCCTCTAATAGCCTTCTATGTAAAGAAAGTTTTTCTCCTCTATCACAATATTAGGTAGATCCTAAGATATCTCTTCCTCGATCATTGTCAGGTCCACTACTACACCATCATTTGTGATAAAATATCCCATAAAGTTGAACTTCTAATTCTAGAACTGGAACTTTGAGGTATTTCCATAAAACTAGTTTGCTCAGAGTGTGTTGAGAATGATCCTAATGTGCCTCATGTGATCCTTCATATATTTTGACTATAATAGGATATCATCGATGAATATGACCACAAAATAGTATAATAAAAGCTGAATGAATTTTTTCATGATTCCCATGAACAATTCTAATCAAATCAGTTTTCTAAATGGAATCATGATGTAATCATAGTGACCTTAGAGACACCTAAATGTCATCATCCGAGTATCCTCAACCCAAACCCACAGCTGGTGATCACCTGATCTGAGATCAAACATTGAGAAACATCATTCCCCTCTCAACTAATCATGGAAGTATTCAATCCTTGATAGTGGATACAACTTCCTCATGGTCACCTCATTCAGGTATCGATAATACATGATTAACTTGAAGCTCCATCCTCGTTTTTGGAGAACAACATGGGGCCTTACTAGGTGGAAACATTGCATCTCATGTATCACTAACTCTTTAAATCCAAGAACTACACTATCATCTCACACTACTATGAAAAATAAATATAATATTATGGTAAATATATCCAAGATTTATTTATATTTATGTATATGTATATGTTTAACTCTCATTAGGGAGATAATCCTAGAACATCCTCAAGAACTACATCCTCATACTCATCGACCACATAAAAACTGATATCGCATAGCATACATACCTCTAAAGTTCATGCTAGAAACTGGTGAGTAAACAAATAAACCCTCCTATATATGAGTCTATCCAAATCCACCTGGGTATCCTGCTCACCTATTATAGAAAATTGTGACCCATTAATGTGTACACACTGATTCCTCCACTGAGAATAGTCAATCTATCCATGAATGGTGTACTTACAATCCATTAATAAGATGTTATCATAAGTCCTAATCAATAACACAACTAGATCATAGGATAAAATATCTCCTCCAAGAATTAGATCACACTATCAATAATAATGAGTGATTGTTGAGTCATCCTTGGTAGGTTCCTCAAATCTTAAGGGTTGAGCCAAAGGCTCTACCAAAACCTCTAGGTCTCAAACCTGGGTTGTATCAAGAATAGATTTTCTCAATCATATTTTTATAAAAAACTATAACTAAGGTAGATAAGATACAAATAATTCCTCAAATAATCCCATATCCACTAGATCATAGACCTCTATAGCTTGTAGTTGTCCCTTCACCTATCCACAAACTCCCTAATCTTGGCGGGGATCACCTTTGGGTGGTGGTGAAAACATGTTGAAATGTCTACAACATACTACTTCAATCCAAGATCCTCTTCTATGTCCACTATCCTATGGACCTCCATATTCCTTCTGCAACCTTATCCTTGGAGACCCATCTATTGTCTCTCTATCGGCCATACGGAGGGTCGAAGAATCCCATTTGGGATGTCCCTATCTGTCACAAGAGGCATACTGCCTCTCCCTAGAATAAATAGAATGATCCTGAGTTCCATAAAACATAGAAACTAGGTCCTGATATCACCTCCTAATATTTATTTCATGTGTATATCAATGTTCCTTCTATCATCCACCTATTTCCAATGTCTCAGTCCAAGTACGACCACTACCGTCACCCACCATCAGTGCCTACCCTGCCTAAATGATCTTTATCAACAAGGAACATAATATCACCCTTGCATAAGTAGGAATTAAAATCAGTATCACACTAGCACATATATTTCAATGAAGACCTTGATTAAAGGTCCAAACCCAATAAAATATATCCTGAACCATTTTCATCGAGTATCATGAGAGGTCGATAAACCTCAATGAATACCCTTCCATAGTCATGCCACCCAGATATAGCTTTAAAAGATTCTAGATTCACACCACTAAAATTCTAGATAGATTTTACTCCTCCCTAAATATAATCTCTAAATCATTTATTGAAAGTGTTTCCTCATCAAACAAAAGAACCACCAAGATCCACTAATATCCTACTGAGCCATGAACAAGGATTTCTGCCAGGACCCCCATCTAGTTTACAGGTTCCTTGATGAGATTAAAGACTCATGCAACTTCCTTAATCCCATACTTATATGTATGTGGTTCTATATCACCATTAATCTTGATGGTTCACTAGTAGTAAAACCCATGAAGGGTTCTCAGCATGTTCACCTCATCTAATAGAACTATGGGTACCATCTTCTCTGTTATGGGTAAAGGTATGATTGGAAATCAACCTAATGGTACAACCTTATGAATATGTCTGGGTATCAATGCCTAGTCACTAATTGGATTTTCCTTAAGATCCTAATACTGAATCTTGGATGAGAATTGTCATGGAGGTATCCTGAAATAGTCATGATATATTGTGATCAGTGAGTATATTTGGGGAGTTGACTCAAGAAGGACTTGGAAACAAAATCCATTTATATGTTATTCATTAACCAATTTTTTCCCATCAATCAATTTCTACATGTACCCATTCAAAAGTTCAGTGACTAGAGTCCTAGTGTATGTATATGTCAGTCGCCACACCAACACGGGAATCCCGAACCTAAAATTCATACTTGAAACATTAAACATTATTTCCATATATCCCAAAGAAATCACAAAGATAGAAAAAACTTCAAAATCTTATCCTAAGATATAACACATGCTCGGATACCATTATATCATAACTCTATCCACTGGGGCCTTCTTATATAGTGATAATCCGAGTGTGACTATCCCAATAGTGAATCAAATATTCCAAGGGGTAGTGAATGGCATCGAGTAGAAATAAAAATCACATTGGAGGCCTTAGCCTAAGGTAAATATACACAAACATATCTACAAGCCCATAAAATGATGAAATGAAAAATAAAACTGTTACAAAATACATGCATACATATTAATCCCACAATAAAAGTATAAAAAATACTGGGAAGAAAATAAGGTCTAAATACTTGGCCACCCAAAAAATATAAAGGAGTTCAATTGGATGGTAAGTGGGGGATACATTTAGATATAACCCATTGAACGAACCATAGACTCTTCACCCCAAATATATGTTTCATCTAATCCTGGTCTACTCAGAACTACATCAAATTATTAATCCTCTACAAAAATAATGACACATATAGGCATAGATCATGTAGGTTAGGATATAAAAATACCCAGTAGGACACTCTAAAATAACTAAATATAAATAATCAAGGGTAGTCATCTCATCACAAGATATGTGAGTCATAATATATGACATGAAATAAAACATACAGTTATACTCATTATTTATACATAATATTAAGGTAAGTTCACAACCACAATACCATCCTAATATTCAGCTTGAGATTCCATACACATAGTCACCCAAGAGAAATAACCCTATGAGTCTAATAGTACTTGTGGCATCCATCTTAGATGTTGTTCCTATTAATTATCGACATAATGAAGTACATGATAGAATTATAAAGATATTAATACATTAATTGGGATCACACCCTAGAAAATGTGGTAAAACTTACTAACCAAATATGGATAAACCCACTATATATGGGATCGACACATGTGTATATTTGGTCACACTGATTCCATGAACAAAAAATGTAGAAAAAAGATGAAAGAGGATGTCATTCAGACCAATGGGAGAGATAATAATAACTCTATATGAAATAAATCCCTTAGAGAGGGTCACAAGACATTATTAATGAACTAATTTCATACTATATCCTCATTTGGATTTATGGAGAGAACACTACCTAAAAGAAACTAGTTTACGCTGAGGGGAAAATGGTCTCCAAGTCATCTTTGAAGGGGTACATGGCATGTATTGGCAGTACACTATGTGTTCCTTCGAAATCAGGTTTACCTATATATCAAGTCCCATGTATGTCTGTCTCCATGTAAAAATGTCCATGTATATGTACCTAGTCATGTTTAGGTTATAGATCATGTCTTAGAACATGACTTAGCCCATGTAATTTAGTTGAGTCATGTACCTGTCTATATCCGTGTCTGTGTATCCCCTGAGATACATGTCCAACTTCCAAGTAAGGGTCACATAGGGAGTAACTTGTGTGACATAGTGTGTGATACTTTTCTTCACTATAGAAACTCTAGTTTGGAATATCAGGTCGCACATGACGTGTATTCTTAGATTACATGTAGTTTATATCAGTATTTTCTAAAAATAATGGTTCTTCTTCACGTGTCATCATCTACACTAATGATATCTAATTCAAATATGAATCAAATATTTCCACAAGGATCTAGTTTAGACAATCCTTTATATTTTCACTTGCTAGAATCCTTCCATTTAATTCACATGGGAAACCATCCATCATGTCTCCCCATCACTGCACATAAAAACCTACCTGAAGAACTTTGATCTGGTCTTGATCCATTGACATAGCTTAATCACATCACCAATATGTACACAAAATATGTTTTATCAATATATTATTCCATGAAATTGGTTCTTAGTGATTCATTATGGTGTATTTTTTGAACAATTATCCATAATAAATGTTGTTCATGAATACCTAATGAATGGGGGAAGAAAGGAAGAGAACATAAACCTACAGAATATACCTCATCCAATATTTTTGTTGGCCTCTATTTTTTTATTAGGATGATAAATTTAGAGATTCATGTCAATTCAATAAATTAAAATCCCTAAATTCCCATCCAATAATCTCGTACACATAATATGATAAATCTATGAATAAACCTCATATTTTATTGATTTACATTCATCATAGTATAAGAAAATAGAGATAAATCTATATAAAAACATGATACCACAATATGGATTAATTTTTGATGAAGAATGAATCTGTTTCATTTTTATTGGAATGATCATCGATTTCCACAGGCACACCAATTTCCAAAGATCAATATATCGATGTTTTTTCTTGTTAAATACTTTCCAATATCCTCTCTCAAATTGTTTGATTACAAGGAAAACCATGAATTTTGGTTATAATATATATTATTTAGAATTTTTTTAGGTTTTTGTTTCATCTAAAATAAAATTATTTATTTATTTATTAATTAATTTCTTTACCCTTGTGAAAGAAATTCACAAATCACTGATACTGAAAAATATTATGTCATGCCTAGTGTAAAGCCTATGTTTTAAACTCTACATAGGGCTTGGATATTCATTATAAGATTGGTGTTATGATTTATTCAACACATTCTAAAAAAATACTCACACGTGATATTTATTAATTTAATATATTTTTTTCAATTAACAATTCTATGTTCAATATGCCACAAAGTACAATAGTGTCTGAGAACCTACCTCTAAAAAAATGAATTGATATACTTCAAAGGTTAAAAAATAAAAAATAAGACATTAAAATATTAAATGCGGAATTTATAATTATTCATTTAATTAGATTAATGGTTTTTGAGATTTATCATTTTATACATTAAATACATTTTTTCTTTCATTCATTTTAATCGATATGGAAAATGAAAGAGAAACATCATCTCTTCGTGGTAGTAGTCTACAAGTACACATGGACCATGATCCTATTTTGGTTTAACGGAAATAAAGTATATATATTAAGAATTCTTTCATTTAAGAATCATTAAGATTTTATATATAGTATAATATAATATTAAATATCATTTTTGGGGAATCCATGAAATGTGTTAATGAAAACCAAAATGTATCTCTCCATGAAGGTGGTAATCTTCATTAATTCACTGATAATTATTCTTGTTTTTCATGGTAGATGGAATAGAATAAATTATTTGTTTTACCATTATGATAATAACATCCCAAAAATTTAATGAATATGGAGTAACTATTATATTATATCTATGTTCGGCTAATATTAGAAAGAATTAGAAAGAAATGTAATGATATACGTGTTACATATATTGAGACCTTGAGAATCATCTTCATAAAGGACTTATATTTGAGGGTCTTATTCCAATTTTTAGCTGATATTGCAATTAGGTAGTGTAAAGAAAATAAATTATAGGATTTTTGTATACGGTTTTAAGAAAATTTTGAATATGTGGTGTGTTAATTAAAAATTAGAAGTGATCCCACTTTTATAAGTGAGTAATGTGTGATTTTCTATAAAAAAATGTTAGGTAAGGTGTAAGAATGGAATGGTATCAAATATAGGTGATTTTTGTGATGGATGGTTGGAAATTTTGGTAGGTAATACTTTTCAACCTAAAAAAATGTTTTCTAGAAGTTATAAAGGTTGTGTTAAATTTGGAAAAGTGTATCCACCTTATAATAGTAATTTAAACACTTATTTATCTAAATTTATTATTAATAATCTAAACTAAATTATCACTAAAAATATAATTATACCCTTATTACCAAATTTAGACATGGTGAATAAAACATTTTGGTTCTGTATAAAATAATTTACATTACAAATTTTTGAACTAGTTACTTTAAATTAAACATAGAAAACATAATAAATAGTTTTAAGATAATATAGTGTTTTGGAATGTTATAATTATTTATAAGGGAAATATATAATGGATACAAATTTTTGTGATCGTAATTATTTTGTTAAAAAAAATTAAATGTTATGTGGCTTTAAAAGCATGCCAAAAACGAATTTCCCCATGAAGATATTTAATTAAATGATACAAATAAAGATTATTTTCAAATTTTAATAAATATTTTATTATCTAATAAACTATTAAAAATATAATTTATAAGTTAAAAAATTATATTACATAAACAAAACCTCTAAATATATATATGATAAATTGACATATTTTTTCTTATTTGGTGCCTAAAAAGTTTTTTAATAAATTAATAAAATTCATTATTTAGTAAAAGCCATGTTTTTTGAATTTTCACCTAAAAATCAATTATTTTTTAGAAATTAAAAAATATATTTCAGAAGTTAATATTACCATGGTATATCTGAAAATAACGTTATTTTTTTAGATCCACATCCTAAGATTAAAAATTTTAAATTTAAAATAAAATCCTAAAATTTCATGAAACCCTTTTTTATAGGGAATTATTGTTTGGCATATAAATTATTATTATAAAAGTGGTGATAATTAAAAATATATCAAACTTGTAAGAATTCCCATTTTAAAAAATAAATTTTATTTTTAAAATTTTATTTTTTTACATCTTTAATTGTACTAATTTAGTTTTATGTTTAATGAAAATTTGGTTTTTCTTTTTTATTATATATATATCATAATTATGTGACCATGTTTTATACAATTTAATTATATGTATACCTTATTATGTAATATATTAGTTTATTTTTTGTTGTTTCATATAGTTTAAGTTGTAGAAGTCATTTTTTATTTTTTAGGAAATACTTTTGTTGCTATTTTCACCCCCTTAAATAAATTATTCCCTTATAATTCTGACACTCATACAAGGGGACTAATTTCCATAAAAAGATCATAATTGACCATAAAATTGTTTTTAATCATGGTATGATTAAGGATTTTTAAGTGATACCTCCCTATAAGAAATTGGATATAATCCCCTGTATAAAGAGATTATTCATTATTAAAAGAATTTTAACAAGTGATGAGCATATTAACATATAATGCATAATATACCAAAATCCTTGAAGATGTTTAAATTAAATTTATATAATAATTATACCACCAAATACTTTTTATAATAAATCAGTAATTTATAAGTTAAATATTACATGATATAAGACATTGACATTTTTAGATTCCAAAAAAATATCTATATTGGTAGAAGTTGTTACATAGGTTATTCAATTTCCCATGACATATGATGTGGTTAGTGTTTATAATCCTATTTAACCCATGGATAGGTGCATTGGGTTTCCTCATTAGAAAATTCCTCACATATAAAGCATTGAATAATTAGTGGATACTTATGATGAATATCATCTTCCATGATTGTATCTTTTTTGACCTTAACATCATGTTACTCAATACCCTCTATTACAACAATTAAGGCATCTTTCAGCACTATTGTGGAAATTCCCTTGATGATTCATCCCAATGTACTTACATATAGGGGGTGAATATCTTTTTCATAATATTCATTACTATTCTTTTTATGATTCTTCATCTCTATCTTCTTTAGTGAAATTTTGATTTCAACTATAGTTAAATTTTTAATCATGTTTAACAATAATTGGTTTAGAATAATCACTATAAATCTCAGTCTATATCCCATTCCAATGGGTTCACTACTGAGTTAATCATCAAATTTTCGTTCAAATACATGGTTAACTCATTTTATTCTAATTTAATCTATCACTAAAACCAACTAGGGTTTTAAATGAGTGATGATCAATTGTCATTATAAAAGAATTATATTAGATAACCAAAGAGATATTTAACCTAAATACTTATCACTTCATAATACCATCATGTTATCCTATAATTATTTTATTTCAAGTTATATCGTTCCTTATTGAACCAATACCACCCACAATTTAGCCTATATAATTCTAAGACAACATTATATCATCCTTGGTTCAACTAGTATCATTCATGACTCATATTATGTTACCCTAAGTTTGATTATCTTATACTTCTTAGCCAAGTCCCTTAATTTTAGTAAATAATAAATCCATTATAGTAGTTTATAATGAGTATATTATAAAAAATCACATTACAGATGATAATAAAACTAGGTATACTATTTGGCCTCTTCACCATGCACCAACTTCTGATTGAGTTAATACACAAGACACCATTTTTATGGTTGTTTCCCTTATATACTCATATTATAGACCCTACATCCACATTTTATATCTAGAAATATAAATATTTATATATAAAACCAAATAATCAATACTTCATAAATATTTTAGGATATCATTCTATAGTTAGAATCATTTATTTGATTTGCACAATGGTTAATTAAACAAATCCCAAAAATCAAAAAAAAATCTCCAAAAAAATAAGTAAACCCTTCTCAAATACCTATTAATGTGACCCAGTCTAAACATGTATAAATAATTCATTAATATTATGATTTAAATAATAAATCTAAAAAATAGTTTCGCATCCCAAAGACTAAAAAAAATTAGTCTTAGAGATTAGCTACATAAAAAATATCAATTGAGCATACATGGGAAAATTACTCTAAAATCATGATCCTATAGATCCTTTCTTATTTATATATATGATATTATAATTTTCATAGATTGGGGAATTAAAACAAATTAATGGGTTGAGATAATATGCTCAGTGATGGAAAGACATATTATAATGTGTTTGATCATAAACATAATGGAGTAAATAAAAAATACAAAAAATATCATAATTAAATATCCAAAAACCATAGATGATAATTTTAAAACATGATGAAAAAAAATATTATTTTAAATAAAATCTAAAAAAATTATAATAGTTATAAATTTATTCAAAATATATATCAGTAACCAAAAACATGTGAGTATAATTTAAATTTATGTAATATGTTAGCATTATTGTGTAATCATCACACTTTTCTTATATTGTAATAAACTAAAAAATTTGAATAGTCATAATTATAGGCTGTCATAATATTTTCTACCTAAATACCCACTATCGAGTTTAATCATAATATTATGATTAGAGTTAGACACTATCATAGTCAACCTTTATGAACCTAGATACTTTCTGACCCATTCACATAATATTTATATCTCATGAGATATGATCCTTTTCCCAATTATTTGGGGTGAAATATTTGTTCCACCCGTATCATAATTCATAAATTTTTGTAACACATGAAAATAAAAAATTCATAACCTAATAAAGAACCCATGGAAAAATGATTTTTTTCTAAAAACATTCAAAAATATCACATATCATAAAAATTAGAAAACACAAGATGTAAAGAATCTCATTTCAAAATGGAATACTATCATAATAACATTTACATATAGGGTGATACAAATATAAAATTATTAAATATAAACATTTTAGGGTAAATAAATATTAAAATACTTAACTTTTCAAAAAAATATTTTAAAATATTGAAGTGAAAATTACTTTCAAAAACATATTTCTAATAGGAAAGTGAAACCATTTGAAATTTTAAAATATAGAGTTCAAAAATAAAAAATCCATGAAGATACATAATGGTTTACAAATACGGTAAGTGAAATTAATTTTTAGATTTTAAACATTAAAATAATATTTAAAAATTAATTATTGAAATAGACATAATTTCCTCAAAAATGATAATTGAAGATACTTTTAAATATTTAACTATTATGTGAATCATTAATAAGGTAGACATGAAAGAGAAATTATTTTTAAATTAATTAAAGTCATAATACACTAAAATATTTTAATTTTAATAATAATATTCAATAATTTAACTTTGAAAAAGTCGTAAAATTTATCAAAATAATATTTTAAGTGGATTATAAAACTTTTTATTTTGAATGGAGGGAAAACAATTTTGAGAATTTTGAAATAACCTTATTGAAAAAACAGTTTTTAAAAATGAATAATTAATCCACTTAATATAATTGAATCTAATTAATTAAAAGGTTTATTGGAGATAATAAAATCATTTTTCAATTATTGAATTTATAATATTGGTGTGATATAAAACCAGGAACATGGATGTAAAATCTAACAAAAATTATGGGAAATATTCTAAAAAAATACATTTCACACGACAAGAAAAATAAGAGAGAATAATTTGGTTTGAAACATGATTTTACCAGAAAATAAGGAATAAATATATACCAAAATCATTATAAGTTAGAATATATCAATTTTTAAATATAATAGATAAATATGTGTTATTATGACCTAAGGAAAAGATTTGAGCCTCACAAACCCCTTATAGATTTTGTAACCATTGAATTAATACCACATGAGAGGTATAAAATTATATAGAAAAGTGAATAAAAATAAATATAAGACTTTCATGATACAAAAATAAAATGTGGTAGTATTTACATCATTGAAAATGAATCATGGTATATTATATAATCACGTCTGAGGGGATTGAAATTTATGAAAAAAACCCTTATGACTTTGGTAAAAATTCACTAAAACCCCAAACAAAAGGGATATAGTAGAATTAAACTGAAAATACAATGAAGAAAATATAATTAATGATATTTTATATACAATATTATGTATAAACAGTACTAAAATAATAGTTGGTTCATAATGATGAACTGTGTCCAATTGAAATGGAAATTGATTCAAAATTCCTTATGCCATTATTTATTTATTTATATTATAAGATAATTGAAGTTTTAAATTCATATGTTAATTATGTCATTTATTATTTCAAAATAAATTATTTTTAATCAAATAAACCATAGAAATACAAAATTTATTCATAACATTAAAACATGTCAACATGAATATGAGTTGAAACAAAAAAACCCATCATAGCTTAGGAAGAATCTAATAAAAACACCTTAAAATAGATATATAGATTAAACTTTTATTTATAAAAAAATTATAATAAAAAAAATATTGTATATCATTAATAGTTTGTATAAAAACTATTTAAATATATTATATTTTATAAAAAAAATGTGCCTTAAAGAAAGAAAGTTTGATATGTAACCCTTAACTATGTCTCAAACCATTCTACATATACAATAAAAAACATGAATTATTATATTATTTTCATTATATGTATACCCAAAAACCTTATTAATATATATTTAATTCTATATGATCATTTTGTATCATTTTATACTTATTTTTAATATAGTAAATGCTTATGTTAGATACTCAGGGTTATTCGGTTAATTTCATCATAATACTTTCACTTCGTTGGATGTGGTAAAATATTTTAGAAAATAGTTTCATAATATTAATTATTTAATATAATTGTATCTTTAAATATTCAATTAGCACCTAATTTATATAGTTAAATAATTTCTACATGAATGGACTCAATATAGAAAAGTTATATTAATATGCTCATTTTGGATGTTAAATTTACTATAGCTATTTATTGAAAATATTACTGGTTGAGAAAATAATAATATCATTCCACAATTTTCTTTTTTTATTAAGATACCCTTTTATAGATTAAATATATATATATTTATGTCTATTAATTTTAGTTAATATGGAAAATGAAAGGGGAAAATAATCACTTGGTTGTGGTAGTCCTTCTGTACACATAGACAATGCTCCCATTTTCATATAATAGAATGAAAGTATAAAATGGATAATATTATAATTTAAAAAACAATAAAAAAATTAAATATTTTATTATCTAAGTGAATAATTATTTGTAAACTTCCATTAAAGTGGGTTATGAAAAACTGGAAGAGTTTATTCATGTAGGTGGTAATTCACGCACACACACAAACGACAATACTTATTTTTATGAGTAGATATAAGATAATAAATATTGGTTTTACCATTATTATAATAACACATTAATTCAATAATTATTTTGTGGTTATTATTATACAATTGTTTTGTTGGTTTATTTTGGAAACAATAACATATAATCATTAGTAAATACATATTACCAAAGTTTAGATCTTGAGTATTCTCCTGATAATGACCATAGATTTGAGGGAAAATGGTTAATATGTGGTAAAAAAGGGAATTAACCTATGTAATGGACTTAAAGGAGAGTAATGTTTTATATTTTTTCCAAGATTATCATAAATATTTGTGAAGTATTGAAAGAGTGAAAGTGCCCCCCTATATAAGTGAATAATAGGGGATTTTTCATTGAAATTAATGTTAAATAAGTGGTATGTATTTAATAGAATGATTGTTAGGTGAGTTTGGTGAGAAAGGGATGGTAATACATTTCATTGAGATATTTTAATATAACTGTTGAATTCTAGAATTATAACGGTCATGTTAATTTAAGAACATTTGAGCCACGTTAGATTAGTCTTTTAAACACTTGTTAATATTAGTTAAATATCAATCATGTAGATTAATTTATTAATAAAAAATATAATTTATGTACCATGCTAAGATTTCTCAAGAAAAAATTAATTTAATTTAGTATCATCAATAGTTTTCCAAACACACAAAACTGAGTTTAAACGAAAAAAAAATGTTATTATTTAAATATTATTGATATAAGCTTTCCTTCTAATTGATGGTTATAAATTATATTAGGAAAATTATGAAATATATATGAATTATATATTCAATAAAAAATCATTGATTTATTCTTATTAGATAAGATCTCTATTTTCATTGAAGTCATTTTATACTTTAAAAGTATGTTTTCTTTAAAAAAATTATTAGTCTTTGTGAGAAAAATTTATATATTATTTTACAAAAAAATAAAATTTTGTTAAATAATAATAATATAAATTTTGAAATATTTAACTAAAAATTATATTATGATTAATTTTTGAGATTTTTCTGATAGGATTAATTTTTCTTTGAATAGTGAGAAATAGTGAATTTTATTAAAAATAATATTTTTTGTATTAGAAATTAAAAAATTAACAATTAATTTTTAAAATTTTTAAATGACAAATTATTCATATTATATTATGAATAATAAAATTAAATTAATTATAAATAAAATTAATGTTGAATTAGGTATATAATGTTTTTAACCTTAATGCGGGATTTTTTTAATGTCTATTTTTCATTTCATTTTAGAAATCTATATTATAAATAATTTCAATCAATTATTGTAATTTAATTTGATGTAATGGAATCTATTTTTGGAATCAGGATTCAAAATTTTAACTAGGTTTATTTTTTTTTATGTTTTTCTAAAGATGTTAAATTTTTAGTGAATAGTTAAAAAAATAAAGTTTTTTTGAAATATAGTTTCTTTATGATACCACTAAGACATAAACATTATATAGAAATTTATGAATCATATGTTATGACTCAATTATGTTAAAATAATTTAAATATCATATAAAAATAATTCAAAACATTTATCTTATAATTTTTCCAAAAAGAAAATTAATGTCGTTTTTAGTTCCAAAGTAGAGGATGCGTAGCATCAAAAAAGTAAAATTTCATAACATAAAAATACTATTTGAGATGGGAGAAGTAAACTCTATACATGGTTTTTAAATATTAATAATTATTAGTTATTTTCATTATCATTAATTAATTTTAGAGTATTATAACAGGTTCCTTATACAAATTCTTGTGAAATGTTTGGGTAAGGTTGAGAAAGTCAAAATAACATATCAAATACGTTTTCATGAAATACATATGAGTTAAAATGAATATTGAATGAATATAGGTAGTTATTTTCAGAATAAAAAACTTTTTTAATGATGGTAATTTATTTAAAACTGTTACATATTAAATAAACACCTTAAATTATTATACAACTTAGACATGGTAATTATTAAATTATTGTAATTATTAAATTAATGATAATAATAATATTAAAATCATAATATTATGTAATTTATGTGATCAAAAAATTGTTGATAAATATGATATATGTTATATAATTTGAAACACTTCGTTTGGATTTTACTTTCTTTATTGATTGATGAATAGTTATAAAAATTGATATTTACCATATTTTAAAATAAATAATATTTTTTTAAATGATGTAAAATTAAAAAATATATATATTCATCCGTGAAACTAGTATTTTGATTATAATATCTATCGTGGTTAATTTATTGTACATTTTTCAATTTATATTAACTATATAAACCCTTAACCTGTAAAAAAATATTAGTATCAGAGTATGTTTGAAAAGATTTAATTGCCAGTTCAGAACAAAATATAAGGGTAACAACAAAGTAAAAAAACATATATAATTTTTATTGGGTTAATGGAATAAGACCCTAATGACCTTGGTCTTTAAAATGAGTCTTTAAATAGACACGTGTCCATGACAATGACTTATATATTACATAAATCAATGAAAGTTGATGAAAGTTAGAGGTCATCACGGCCCTCAAAATTACATTTATAAACCTACACTAGCACAATGGTGTAGGGTCGATCCATAGAAAAGGGAGGTGAGTTTTCTAAGGTTTTAAACAAAATAAACTCCATTATTCTTAGCAGTGGAGGGAGTGAACATATTTTTATTTTTTTTAATGATGAAGTTGAAACAAGATGATTAAAAAAAATTATTATAAAGAAAATAAAATTTACACTAAGTATTGATAGACTAGAGAAATAGAGTAAAGTGATATTATGCAGCAAGGGCATGGGATTGCAGATTAAGTAGTCACTCGGGAATTCTGAACTATTGATTAAAAGGATTGACTTCTTCGATACTTCATATTGAATCACTCCTCAAAGACAAGCTGAAAAATCCCCCTTTCTAGGAGACTCAACTAGCAGTAGATTGACTCTTCTAGTTCACAACTCCTGAATCAATCAAACTATTGAAGGAAGTAAAAAAGATAACATTTGGAAATAAACTCGCCATAAAATTTCTAAAGTTAATGACATTAAAATCCTCAATAAATTAATTCAAAATCTACCTTTCCAGCAGATATTGAATTTATGAATTTTAAAAACAATAGACGAGTGAAACTATTAAACAAATAATCAAACATCAATCTTGCCGAATGATTATGATTCTGAAAAATGTAAAGCATCTGAATAAATCTAAAAGTAAAACAAGTTGAATTCGAATTCCCAAGCTATGAGAGAATTATCCTATGAACATATTTATTTAAATAGTGAATACAATCGATTATAGAGTACTGTGAAATTATGTATGAGAGTGGAAAAGAACTCCCTCAGTGATGCTCTGCTCTCGGCCCCCTTGACCTCCAGCTCGACTCCCTAGCTACTCCTGGAAGTCTTCACTCTTGAAAAGTATGTTGTGGAATCCGAATGAGCGTCACTAAAAATATGCTACTACTCTACCTTTAAACCCACAGTCAACTTCTTCATGTCACCCATTGTTTACCACTGACTTCAAATTCCCTTCACTTATGCCCCACACACGTGCATTATTTTCATGAATGACACATCGCATGAGAAAAACCCCCGTAACTAACTCCTAGTAAGTCTGTTGAGTGAACCTCGACATAATTTCGACTATATTGTGAACATATAAAGTTAAAACAAAGAAAAACATTAGAACACAAAGGTATTAGATAAATAAATATTTAATGTAATCAGTTTATTAAAAGTATTAAAAGATTTCATAATGTTAGTATTTTTTAAGTTATTTATTTTAATTAAGAAATGTTATTAATGTTAATTATAAAGCTTATTATTATTTTATGAAATTAAATTGTTAACTAATTTAAGTTAATTAGAATAGTTTATTCTAATTTTATTTAAATTATTATTAAGTAACAAATTTTTTTATTAAATAATTATAGTAATTCAATAAGAAACATTAAATTATTATTAATTTATTTTATATAATTTATAAAAGTTTAACTAATTTAGTTTAATAAAGTTCATTTTAAGTTAATAAAATTAATAATTCTATTTAATTAATATTAATTATCATATATTTTTTATTTAATAATTATTATTATAATTTTAGATTTTGGTCTAGTTGTTTTTTATGTTATTTTTTAATTAAAGTCGTCTTTTAATTTATTATTATTTTTTAAATAATTGCTTCTTCCTCCCCCCAATCTCGGTTTTCTACTTCTCCAGCAGCTTCCCATGGCAGGACAAACTCCTGAAACAATAGCAGCATGACTTTCCTTCCTTCACAGCAGTAGTGATGCTACCTCAGATACTCCAGAACAGGGCTGGTAGATGGTCTCCAATCCAGATCTGCAGCGCATAGACCTCCTCCATACGACTTCAACCAGTGGCGGGTTCGACTGGTTTGGCTCTTTTACAGTGAAACGAAACTCCCAGCCCGATTATTCCTCTACTCAACCAGTTCAAACAGGTCTAGTTTATCTTCATGGTTAAACACCCATCAGCTACTTCGGATGAATATTTGGTTATAGGTCTATAACAGCGGTGATTCAGGTCATTAGTGGTGACCTTCTTCTTCCTGACGGTGATTGGATTTAACCTTTGGTGGATGTATCTTCCCCTACGGCGACGTGGTTCAATGCAGAGTGAACCTTCTTCTTACAAATAAGTGGAAGGGAGTGATGAATGAATCTTGTACATCGAAGGTGCGGAAGAAGTAGTTCATGGCATGACTCTGACTTACAACCTCAGTAACTCCTCCTGCAACAATAATATATGGTTTCTCTTCAAACAATGGAAGGTGATTTTTGGGGGGTTTTTTTGGGAATTGTGTCGATCCAATTATTATTTAAATCTTGAATCTATATTTTTTTGGTTGAAACTTTTTTGATTATCTATTTGATAATGGGTGAGAGAATGATTAGAAGGGTCGATGTGATGATACAGTGATGGATGTAGATAATCGTCTACGAGGGAGGAAGACAGAAGTGTCGGAACCACAGAGAAATGGAAATATATGAGTTGTAAATGGGAATTATAGGGGAGGATTCAATTTGACACGAGATAGCGATAGATATATCAGTAGTAGGCAGAAGATCAGTGAGACATCAAGATACCTATGGGTAAAATATAGAACATTGAGTGAGGGTTGGAGGATATCGGTGTCAGAAGGCATAGGTTGCACCGATAGATAAAAAATGAGTGACTGAAAGTAAAAAAAAAAGTGGTGGTGGGTGCATGAGAGAACAGTGAGTCTGTGAATCACTAATAGAATAGTGAAATCAAGGAAGTAACAGTGTGAGGATTCTTGAACCAATGTGTGTGAGAGACCAATGGAATAAAAATTAGAACTCCATAATAGTTAAAATAAAATAAGACACTGATAGTTAAAAAATATAAAAATAATTCAATATTAGTTAAAATAAAAGACGATTCACTGATAGTCAAAATAAAATAATCAATGTGAAAACAAACTGATGAAAGTAAATGAATGGTGAATCTTGTGAAAAAGGATCGGTGACTCAAGGGGTTCGATGTGTCACGGCATCACTGAGTCCCAGTATTAGTGAGTTGTCGTAGATCGGTGAGTCACGGCATCAGTGTCAGAACCTTAAACCATCAGTGGCACAAATTGTAAGGAGACCATCAGTGAGTCGACTCGTCGATAGAACAAATTGAACTACAAACAATAAAAAATTAATAATAAAGAGATTAAAATGATTAAAAAATTAATTAATTAAAATAAATGAAAATTAACTAAACCATTAAAGAGTAATTAATTAACTTAATTAAAAACTATCTAAATTATTAAACAAACTAAAAAAGTGACATAATTATTAATTAAAAAAAATAAATATTAATATTAATTAAATAAATATATAAATAAATGAAAATCACATACAAAGAATTAACAGCGAACATGAAGATATATTAATTAAAAGCAATTGAAGACTTTGAACAATAAAGATAATCAATTAAATGAAAAAATTAAAAACATAAAATTAAAAACACATTATTATTTTAATGTTTAACTTCAATTTTTAACTCATTTATTTAAAGTAATTCTTTTATTAGTTAATAAATAAAGTTAATTTATTTTAATAAATCTAATTTAAATAGTAAAGTTTTAAATTAAAAACTAAATTAGATTAATTGAAATAACAATGAACGATTGATTAAATAATAAACATTTAAAATCATTAAAATATTAACCAGATTAAGATTACTAAACTAAAAAGTAAGTTAATATAATTAGAATAATTAGAATGACTAAATTAACTATTTAAAAGAATAAAAAACATATTTAATTATAAAAAAAGGAATTAATTAATAGATTTAGTGATAAAAATACAAAAGTTTCATTATTTATTACAAAGTTTTAAAATAAATAATCATATTGTAAAAAATTAAATAAAAGATGTGGAAAAACTATGTAAAAATAGAGCCACATCAAATTCCCCAATACTTAAGAATTTTTTGTCCTCAAAAAATTTCATACTTTGTTATCTTTGACAAACAAAAGTAGTATTTATGATTCAACTCAAACTGTAACATGTTCAGTATGTAAGAACCAAGGACATAAACATGATAACAGGATTTTTCAAAAATATATTCAAATCAAATCTTACCTCGAGTAAATTCTTATTTGTCAGCGAGAAGTCAATGAATAAACTATCAATGAAAGTGTCTTTCCTCATATGTGAATTTACTTAATGATCCAATCCAATCAAATCTTAAGATCTAACTTCAAGAGTGACAAAAAGTTAAACTTCAATGGAGTTAAAAACTAAACAGTAAGAACTTTGTATAATGACTCTTTCCTAAGTTCCAAAAAATAATTAATTTATTTGTGAATCAATTTATTGATAAAACCAAATGACTTCTATATAAACCAAATGATCCTTTCTTCATTCGGCATTCATCATTCCCATCACCTTAATGAATTCTTTTTTGACCCTAGACACATTATTTATTTTTCTCAAGCCATGTATCCATGTGATAAGCACTGTGAAATAAACTTATTGAATGTGTAGATAGGGTTTATAGTAAACCGAAATGCACCCTGCATCTAAGGTCTCAGAGATTCACCATGGGATCCCAAATACCCAAACTACTCTAGTTTCAAAATATATATATAAAAATCATTTACATTTCCTCGTTAAGGTGATTTTTTTAAAATAATTAAAAGAAAAGAAGAAGAATGAAGCCCCTAATATAGATTCAAACTTCATGTTCCAACAGCTATGATCATAACTCCACAAACATGTAACCAAAATCACATTCAAATGTAGTCCTTAAACCAAAATCTCCATTAAATCACTAAGTAAATATCACCCAGTAATCATACATCATCATTAATCTCTGGCTCAAAGCACAACCTAACTATCGAAGAAATATTTTCCATTGGCAAGACCCATTTCAGTTCAATGTACAGCCTAAAATTGTGCATAAATTTTGGAAATTTTTGAATTTATTTGCCCATTTCTTCACAGAAAAATTTAAGTTACGGTTGGAATTGATGGTATTTCAATAAAAAAATTATCATAGTCAAGAATTGATCCCCTACCCCATACATAAAACCAAACATTTTCCCCAAAGTTGACTTCTAAACATTGAGAATAACAAATAAACATTAAAGGTTCAAAAAAGATTTTCATTAGAGAAGATTTATATACATGTTTAAGGGTCACATCAAAGTTCAAAAATATTGTTTTCACCAATAATTAATTAACATTAGGTCTACAAGAAAGTACATGAATTTTCATTTAAGTCCAGAAAATAAATATTTTTCATTATGGTACAAACATGGCATGTAACTTGTGGATGTAGAGTGAATTGCGTATAAACAAGATTGATAGAATTAATTTAATTTGGGGTTAACTAAAGTAAAAAATATTCTTTCTATACAGCCTATATACTAAATTATATTCAACAAAAACACATGAACTAGTCCTACAAGTATCCCCCCGCACTTAAGTCAAGTTTTGAATGGTTATACAATAGTGAAATTCAATTTAGAATAAAGAGGAACATGTAGAATTGTTTTATTAAACTTAGTGAAATACAATACAATTTTTTAGTAAGAAGAATTTTTAAAAGCAGTAACATATAGCGCATAATTTTTCATGCAAAACATGTAGAAGATTTTTTAAAATAGTTTGGAGCAAAATAATAAAATAGAAATAATTAGTAAGGTACTTTCCTGACTTATGATTTTTTTTGTTAATCCTTCAATAATGGAATTCCACTCCTTTACTATATATCATTAGCATCCTAAAAACATATATCATGTAAACCAAGAACAAATATCTTGCATAGAGAGAGCATACATGGTAAGAAACAAAGAAGCACTTTATTCAGTCAAACCAAGAAAGGAACAAAAGTGAAATAAAATGGAAACCATGGGTTGACTCCCATGAAGCACTAATATTAAAGTCTTCAGTTACACTTTATTTAATTATAATTATTTTTTTATTAAAAAAATAAATACCATGGGTTTTCTCTCATACAACGCCATTTTTATAGTCACCAGCTGAACTCAAGTAGTAACTAACCATAATCACTAGGTAGATGTGGTTTCCTCGGTAGGAACCACCACATGTGTTTGGCCCAATTGTTTTTAACTGAATATTGAAAATTGTGGGATCCAAAGCTAAATAGAATAAAAACTTAACACTCATAACCTACAAAATTCTCTTAGTATCACCCTTTAATTACTATATACATGATGTTTCCAACTTCTTGATTTGTTTCAGATTTGAAAAAATTGGCATTTTTAGGTAGAGACAACAATGAATTGGATGCTTCAAAGGATGTGACACTATCATCGTAGTTACCTCTCTAAACTTCGACACTAGCAGTTTCAAATTAAAGAGTGTTAATGTGGGAGTTCTTATTAAAAGGTTCAATAAGTGATTCAAAAGAGTGATGAACATAATCATGTATAATGGAACTCAATTTTGATTCCCCCTCTAGACTGCTATCAGTATCATGAGAAGGTTCCTCACCCAACTCATTTGAGGATGGAAGTGACAGACATGGAAGAAAATTTTTTTTATCACCATTAAAATATTCATATTTGACAAAGTTATAAATCTCTTCCAAAAGATCCTAATATGTTAACTCGCACTGAACATCTACTACTTTTATCAAATCAATTCTACAACCATCATCTAGTGTGCACTCAAACTCTTTTTCATGTTCAAGTTCAAAAGGATCATTTCCCAAAACAAGGTCTGTAGTGTGTTCCAAAAACTTCAAATTAGGGGTAATAATGTTTAATTCAGAATCAATCAATTGAGACTCAAGATTGTTCAAATTTAAACATTTACCCCCATGTATATCCACATTGATTTAAATTTCCCTGCATAAAGATTCAGAAAAATGATTACAGTGTGAATATGGCAGCGAGAGCTCAAGGGATACCCTTTCTTAAATTAACATGTTCTCATCCATTTATTCCATCATCATTTCAGAAATATTTGTGTTTTCATTTTCAAAACATAAAAGAGAAGTGTTAATCTCAAGTTCAAAAATTTCAGATTCCTTATTAGCAAGTTTAATATTCTCTTCTAGAATACTTCCCATTTCTAATTTAGGCTCATTGTTCAGAATTTCAGAAATTTTGGGTGAAGAATTTTTAACCATCATGTGTTCATTTTCATGTTTATTTTCAACCCAAGTGAATTTATTCTCAAAAATTCAAAAACAATGATTTTTCTCCAATATAGGAATTATGAAGAGAACTGGCCATTCTTTTTCAATCTGAATCAATTCATCTTTATAATAGTCCAACTCATCTTCATTGAGGTTCTTTATTGGTTTTTCAGGGTTGTGTTCTTTGTTTAATGAGTTGGTAATTTCAAGATTTGGTTCAAAAGTTACAAGTTCTTCAATGTAAATGGGTTTTCTCCAATTTCATATTCACATTCCTCTTTAATTTGATTTTAAAATATTTTATAAACATTTTCTTTTTCTTTTTCATCAAATTATTATTGTTATTTAACCCTTTTTTGTAATTCTAACAGCATTTTTTCAATCTTTTCAGTCCTTTATCATGATATTGAGTGTATTTAACAAGAATTTCATGGGTTTTATTTAACTGAACGATCCAAAAACACTCCCTAGTATCCAATTTGGTTTCAATTAATTCATGTTTAGCTAGGAATTCAGCATTAGACTCATATTTTTCATTTTCTTTAATGTAAATATCCAGTTGTGGCTAGTTATAAAGACACTACCTTGCAGTGTGTCCATAACAGTCACAAAAAACACATTAAGGCCTCAGTTTATCCCAGTTTTCATGAACTTCCATTTTTAACTAAAAAAATGTGATATTAAACACATAATGTTTCAATGTTGATTCAAAATTTTAATGTTCAACAAAATCAGTAGGTTCCAGTTCATAGTTTTTTAAGCAGTTTTTATTTATTTATTTTTTTATGTGATTTTTTTATTTTTTATTAAAACTCTACTCTCTCAGTGCATGCCTTCCTCGAAAATGGCGCCAAATTTTGAATGTAACATAGAGGTCATCATGGCCCTCAAAATTATTTTTATAAACCTAAACTATCACAGTGGTACAGGGTCGACCCACAGAGAAGGAAGGTTTGTTTTCTATGGTTTTAAACAAAATAAACTCCATTGTTGTCAATAGTGTAGGGAGTGACCATCTTTTTAGATTTTAATTTTTAATTTTTTTAATAATGATGTAGAAATAGGATGATGAAATAAGTTTTTTTTATAAAGAAACTAAAATTTACACTAATTACTAATAAAATAGAGAAATACAGTAAAGTGATATTAAAAAGTAAGGGCAAGGGAGTAAAGATTAAGTAGTCACTCAGGAATTCTGACCCGTTGATTAAAAGTATTGACATATTTGGTACGTCGTATTGAATCACTCTTCAAATACAAGATTAAAAATCACCCTTTCTAGAAGACTCAACAAGAAGTAGATTGAATCTCCATGTTCACCACTCCTGAATCAATCAAACTATAGAAGGAAGTAAAAAAAGATAACATTTGGAAATAAACTCGCTGTAAAATTTTCAAATTTAATGGCACTAAATGCCTTGATAAATGAATTCAAAATCAACCTCGCCAGTAGATATAGAATTTATGGAAAACAATTGAAGAGTGAAACAATTAAATAGAGAATCAAAGATCAATCTCACCGATTGATTATGATTCTAAAAAATGTAAGGCACGTGAAGAAATCTAAAATTAAAACTAGTAAAATTAGAATTCCTGAGCTAAGAAAGAATTATCCTATGAACATGTTGATTTAAAAAGTGAAAACAATCAATTACAGATTACTGTGAAATTAATTACAAGTGGGGAAAAGAACTCCCTTAGTGATGCTTTGCTCTCGTCCCCCTTGACCTCCAGTTTGACTCTCGGGATGCTCCTGGAAGTCTTCGCCCTTGAAAAGTATGGTGTGGAATTGGAATGAGAATTACTCAAAATGTATTGATACTCTTCCCTTAAACCCATAGTCATATTCTGCTTGTCTCCCATTTTTTATTACCAACTTCAAATGACCTTCACCTAAGCACCACACACATGCATTTTTTTCATGAATGACATGTTGCACTAGAAAAACCCTCGGAACTAACTCCAAGTAAGTCTGTTGAGTGAACCTGGATATAATTTTTACTCTGTTGTGAACCTAAAAAAGTTAAAACAAAGAAAAAAGGTTGAAACGCGAAGGTATTGGATAAATAAATATTTAAAGTCATTAGTTTATTAAAAGTATTAAAATATTTTATAATGTTTGTATTTATTTAGTTATTGATTTTAATTAATTAAAGTTATTATTGTTAATTATAAAGTTTATTATTATTTTATGAAATTAAATTGTTAACTAATTTATGTTAATTATAATAGTTTATTCTAATTTAATTTAAATTATTATTTAGTAACAAATTTTGTCATTAAATAATTATAGCAATTTAATAAGAAATATTAAATAATTATTTATTTATTATAATATTATTTTCAAAAGTTAAACTAATTTAGTTTAATAAATTATTATTTAATTTAATTAAATTAATAGTTCTGTTTATTTAATATTAATTATTTATTATTTATTATTTATATATAATTATTATTATTTAATATTTTGGTCTAATTGTTTTTTTAAGTTAAGTTTTTATTAAATTTATCTTTTAATTTATTTTTTTAAATAATTGCTTCTTCTTCCCCCCAATCTCGGCATAGTAGGGGGAGGGTTTCTTCTTCTCCAGCAGCTTCCCACAACAAACCGAGCTCCTGCAACAACGGCGGTGCAACTTCTCTTCCTGCACTGAAGCAGTGTCGCAGCTTTGGATACTCTGGAAGAGCGGTGGCGGATGGTCTTCAATCCAGATCTGCAGTGCACAGCCCTCCTCCATGTGGCTTTAACTACTGGAAGGTTCGACCGGTTTGGCTCATCCACAGCATAGCGGGACTCCCTACTCAATACTTCCTCTCCTCAACTAATTCAAATATGTCCAGATTATCTTAATGGAAAATTCCCATCAGCAACTTCGAATGAATATCCAGTTACAGGTCATCAACAGCAGCAATTCAGATCATCAGCGTCGGCCTTCTTCATCCCGACGTCGATTGGCTTCAAGATTTGGTGGATTTATCTTCCCATGTGGTGACGTAGTTCAAAGCTATGCAAACCTTATTCTTAGAAAAAGCGGAAGGGAGTGGTGAATGGATCCTGAACAGCAAAGGCGCGAGAGAAGTAGGTCCAGGTTTGACTCTAACTTCTTACCTCATCAACTCCTCCTATATAAAATGAATGTGGTTTCTTCTCAAACAGCGGAAGGTGTGTGTTCTGGTTTTGTTTAATGGGAATTGCATCGATCAAATTCTTCTTTAAATCTTAAATCTGTATTTTTCTGTTGAATCTCTATTTGAGAATGGTTGAGAGAACGGTGAGATGGGCGATGTGATGATGTGGTGATGGATAGAGATAATTGGCTATGAGGGAGGGAGACAGAAGCATCGACCTTAGAAGATAGAAACCAAAGAGAAATGGAAATCAGTGAGTTGTGAATGGGAATTATAGGGGAGGCCTTTGGTTTCACATATGACAGCGATAGTTATATCGGTAGCAGGAAAAGGATCAGTAAGACATCGAGAGACCGATGGTGAAAATATGGAACAGTGAGTGAGGGTTAGAGGAGATCGGTGTCACAAGGCATCGATGGCACCGATAGTTAAAAAAAGAGTGAAAGAAAGTAAAAAAAGTATCAGTTATTGTGTGAGAGAGTGGTGAGTCTGTGACTCACCGATAGAATAGTGAAATAAATGAAGGAACAGTGTGAGGATGTTGGACCCAGTGTGTGCGATAGATCGATGGAATAAAAAAATTAACTCATTGATAGTTCAAATAAAACCACACACCGATATCTAAAAAAAATGAGTCACCGTTAGTTAAAATAAAAGACAAGTCACCGATAGTTAAAATAAAATAATCGGTGTGATGAGAAAACGATGAAAGGAAATGAATGGTGATTCATGAGAAAAAGGATCGATGACTCGAGGGGATCAGTGTGTCACGACATCTGTAACGACCCAAAATTTGGAATAAATATTGTTATCTAATTTTGTGTTTAATTTTATACTCAATAAAACTGTTTCATTTGATAACATGAGTATAATTAAAATGAGACTGTTGGGTTTTGAAGGTTATATGATCATTTGTCAACATGACTACTGGAAACTAAACGTTTTGATTATTGTCTCTAAATACAAGTGATCTTGGTTAATTAATTTAGAAAGAAGATTTGATGGCCTCACCCGGTAGTCTTGGACCAATTAAAGCCCATCTAACAGAACTTGGGAATGAGGTAGCACCACTGGGCTTTTCTCTAGACCAAACCCAAGCTGAACTTTATCATGTGAAGCTAGAACGGAATCGCCTTCATGAGAAGTTAAAACTGATAGAAATTACTACTCGTGCGATGTTGGCCGAGCCGCCCTCAAATTCTCTCACCTTAGCACACCTTACACTTAGGTCCTATGCTGGTGTGATGAGGGGCTATGTAAGGAGACCGTAACTACCTTGTGTAATCCTTTGTTTTAAATAAAAATTTTGATTTCTTCTTATGATGAAGTTTATGAATTATCAAATGATCGGATAAATATAGTATGCATATTTTTGATTAATTTTATAAAAAGGGTATTTTAAAAATGTTTATGTAAACGTTAAATAATTAAAAATGTGTAATTAATTTCAAAAAATGGTATTCTATAATTATGTTCAGTATGAAATTTAGAGTCTAATAAGATCAACTTGATTTTTGATGAATATTAAATTATGGATAGTGATTTTTCACTTAGGATTAGTAATGTGACCAAATGGATTAGTAATCTCACTTAAAGAAAGTTTTAATATAATTTAGACACCTTGTTTAAGTAATGTGATTTAGTAAAATGGGTAAATAACAGTTTCATAAATTATTAGTCAAGTATTAGTTTTTTCATGTGAATAGTGTTTTTTAAATACAAAATTAAATTAAAAATATTTATAAAATTATTATTATAAAATGGAGTTCATTTTTGTAATCATAGCATCAATATTTTGTTAAGGTGATATTTTGGGATTTTTCTGAGAAAGATGAATTTTCAGTGAATAGTAAAAATGCAGTTTTAGGGTTTCGGTATGTTTAATGACATCATAACTGTTTCATGATTATTTAATGAGATATTTTAAGGTTTGGCCAACCAAAGTTGATTAATTATTGTATTGGGGCCCCATGTGGCCTAACTCCATGGGAAATACCATGGGAGAGCCCATGGTTTTGAGAAAACCACTTCTGATGTGTCCCTAGGCCATTAATGCCTTGTCCCCTCACATTCCCTATAAATACCCACCCTTTTCTCATTTATTTTTCACTCCCAACTCTCCCCAAATGAATATCTGCTCTCATTACCTCCCAAGGAGTCCTCTCAATGTTCCCCCAAGCCCTCAAGGTCCAAAACGTTGAGTTGTAAGAGTTACGTTTTAAGGTAAGGGATCCGACCTCTCTCTTTCTTTTCAAGTAATCTCTTTAATGTCATTTCTTTTATGCTCCCTGATCTTATGTTGAAGGATGTTATTTTATATTCATCTTACTTCCTTTTTCATGTTCATATGATGAGATACCCCCTCTTTCTCTCATCATTTTATTTTAAAATTGTTAAAGTGGCACCGTTAGGCTGCATAATTTTTAAGGGATTCTTTCACCCTTCGCGTTTTCAAGATCTATTTTCATGTCTAGTCTTTCATGTTACTTTTTATTATGTGGGGGTATGATATCTAAATATATAATACTGAACTTTTATGTTCATATTATGAGAGATCCTATTTGATCTCGTCAATTCATTTTTGTTGAATTTTAAGTGGCGTCGTTAGGCTGCCAAATATTTAAGAGATTCTTTCACCCTTCAAGTTTTCAAGATCTATTTTCATGTCAAGTCTTTCATGTCCCTTTTTATTATGTTGGGGTATGATATATAAATATATCATACTGATATTTTATGTTCATATGATTAGATACCCTATTTGATCTCGTCAATTAATTTTTTTTGAAGTTTAAGTGGCGCTGTTAGGCTGCCGAATTTTTAAGGGATTCTTTCACCCTTCTCGTTTTCAAGATCTATTTTCATGTCAAGTCTTTCATGTTTCTTTTTATTATGTTGGGGTATTATCTCTAAATCTATCATGATGATATTTTATGTTCATATTATGAGAGACCCTATTTTATCTCATCAATTCATTTTTTTTGAAGTTTAAGTGACGCCGTTAGGCTGCCGAATTTTCATAAGAGAAATATTATTTTTGTCTTCCTTTCATGTTCTTCATTCCATATTCTATGTATTTCAAATTTCATTACCATGTTCTTAAATACTTTATATTATTTTCCCCTGCTGTTTTATGGATCTTTATGAGTGGGTGACCCCTGTCCCCTCTCTTTTCAATGTTTTCTAAAACCTCGTAACATAGCCTTTATGCTGCAGAATTTTCATCTCAAAATGTCTCTATCTTTTTCTAAAGTTCTTTTATTTTATTAAGTTAATACTCAAAGCTCTCTCTTATATATTGGTATTCACATATATACCATGTTTTTCTATTTTAAATTCTATGATTTACATACATGAGACCCACCTTCCTTTTCTGTGGGTTTTAAAGTGACACAAAGATCATGTCTTTAAAGCAGTTTTTAAAACGTTATGATTATGAAATGAAACCCATTTCTTTTATGCTATATGAGTTGTTTATAAAGTGATTGATGATGATATATGTGTCTCATATTATGATAAAGACAAATTTAAGGGTTCACCCTGATAAAAATCCAATGTATTGGGTAAAGACTTAATCTCTAGAGATGACCTTTTAGACTGATGCCTTGGTGAATAACCTTGGTAATTTTTATTGACAACTTGGGGATGGACCTTGGTGAAACGGAAATGATTGTCTTTTTTAAATGTTGTATCCACATTTTCAATTTATGAAATATGTTATATTTATTATGATATGACTCGTGATTTCATTCTCATGCCTTAACGTTCTTTTTCATGACTTTATTGATGTATCTCATGTTCACATGTTAAATGTTTCCCTTGTTTCCTTTACTGGGCCTTTTTCTCACCCTTTCCTTTGATGTGTGCTCCCAGGTTATGAGATGATATAATGAACCTAGGATGAACAAATTAATAATCCTTTCAAGTGTTTAAGAACAATGTTTTTTTTTTCTCATGTAATAATTTCCTGGCTTCCAAGACACTAAACCTTAAAGATCCTCGGTTTTGTAAAATGTAATGAAAAGTTATGTTATAAAAAGGCGGTATGCTATAGTTTGTATAAAAGGATGGTTTAGTTATTTGTGGAAATTAGGATATGAAAACTTTGTGAATAATCCTATAGAAAATTTTATATATAGGAAATCTTCCTAGTATTTTGGTGAGTATTGAGTAAGGGGTTGCCAAGTAAATACATCACTGTCTGGATACGAGTAGGTAGAGGTCGCTCTGGCACATATGTACATAGGGGTAAACCTGAAAGCACCACTTTGAGATAGACTCAAATGGGAACTGGTACACGACAACGGGTCTTGCTGAACTCTTGGTTACAACACACCCGGAGGATATGCTTTGTTAAATTCATAAGCTTAGTATGAACCATTATTAAAGGAACAAAGATAAAATAAAATAAAGATTCACATAAGAATATATGATCATGGATAACCTAGATTGGAACCTATGGGATCACAAGTTAGGGTATACTTTCCTTCTACAAGTTTATCCTTCTATGCTTAAAGTTTCCTTTTAATGATTATTAGCTAAGTATTCAAGCCCCTAATTGTACTTTATTTTCGTAGTTAATGGAGGTAAATGGAAGAACATTTCCCAACAACTAATGTGATAAGAAATGTGATCATTTCCATATTAATATGATAGAGATTATTAGGGGATTAAAAGATGATTATTATTTTGGAAGACGCTCAATATTCTGGGAACCCTATTTGATCGAGGTAAATAGATTACTACGGTATTTTCTTTGAGGAGTAAAGGTTGAATTTTATTTTGAAGAATTTATGAATTTAAGGTGGACTTATAGTAATTTAGGTTACTTATGGAAATTATTAACCTATCTAGGGGAAAATATGTTTAGGTTAGCTTCTTTTGTTATAAGTTGTTTGGAGTGATTGATGTTGTTTGGAGATGAACGATGAAGTTTATTTTGGAAGACTATGTCATTAAATCCTTCTTGTATTTGGGTTTCAATCTTAGTTTGGTTTATTTTGAGGAATTTTAAGGACAGTTATTTATGGAATGGTCTATGATTAACTTTGGGTAGTACAGTGTAATTTTGAAGATTTAAAGAATTTTCCCATCCTATGGGATTCTTTCTTTTTGAAGAGTTGTTTTATATTACCCTTTCTATTTTTGGGATAATAGAAGAAATAGATAGTTAATCTTTGGTGGATTATGTGATTCTATAAAAGATGATTCTTGTGCTTTGATGAGACCAAGTAGTTTTGAATGATCATCATTTGGAGAAAATATTAGTTTTGGTAGAAACATATTTAAGGGTGAAACTCTACTTGAAGTTAGGTGTATTTCCTTGTTTTTTATTCTATGTAGTAAATGAATTATTCAAAACTATGAAAAGGAACATAAAACAAAAATGTTGTCTGTTAACATTTCCTAATGGGAAATCAAATACCATTTAACCCATCATAAGTTTGTGATTTTCTTGTCGTTAACTTTCTCCTAATCATGTTTTCTATCACTCTCCCTTAGAACGCGACCCTTTTTTTTCTCATCCATGTCAATTTTTTCCTACATGGAATCCTAGTATGGGTTAACTTGGGTGGCCTTTGTACTTATTTTTCTTTCTTTTAAAGTGATAGTGTTACTGACTCTTTTTCCGATATGGGACTTTCAATGAAATCTAAAAACCGGATTTTAAAAAATTGCGAGGACGCAATTTCTTAAGGGGGGAAGATTGTAACGACCCGAAATTTTGAATAAATCTTGTTTCCTAATTTTTTGTGTTATTTTATACTCAACAAAACTGTTTCATTTGATAACATGAGTATAATTAAAATGAGATTGTTGGGTTTTTACTATTATATGATCATTGGTCAATAGGACCACTGGAAACTAAACGTTTTGATTATTGTCTCTAAATACAAGTGATCTTGGTTAATTAATATAGAAAGAATAATTGATGGTCTCACCCAATAGTCTTGGACCAATTGAATCCCATCTAACAGAACTTGGGAAGGAGGTAGAACCACTGGGCTTTGCTCTGGACCAAACCCAAGCCGAACTTCATTATGTGAAGTTAGAATGGAATCGCCTTTGCGAGAAGTTCAAATTGATAGAAATTACTACTCATGAGATGTTGGCTGAGTCGCCCTCAAATTATCTCACCTTAGCACACCTTACACTTAGGTCCTATGCTGGTGTGATAAGGGGATACGTAAGGAGACCGTAACTGCCTTGTTTAATCGTTTGTTTGAAATAAAAAATTTTATTTCTTATTATGATGAAGTTTATGAATTTTCAAACGACCGGATAAATATAGTATGCATATTTTTGATGAATTTTAGAAAAAGGATATTTTAAAATTGTTTACGTAAATCTTGAATAATTAAAAATTTGTAATGATTTTTAAAAAATGGTCTTCTATAATTATGTTCAGTACAAAATTTAGATTCTAATAAGATCAACTTGATTTTTGATGAATAGTAAATTATGAATAGTGATTTTTTGCTTAGGATTAGTAATGTGACCAAATGGATTAGTAATCTCACTTAAATAAAGTTTTAATAAAATTTAGACACCTTGTTTAAGTAATGTGATTCAATAAAATGGGTAAATAACAGTTTCGTAAATTATTAGTCAAGTATTAGTTTTTTCAGGTGAATAGTGTTTTTTAAATATAAAAATTAAACTAAAAAAATTTAGAAAATTATTTTTATAAAATGGAGTTAATTTTTTTAATCAGAGCATCGATATTTGGTTAAGGTAAAAATTTGGGATTTTTCAGAGAAAGATGAATTTTCAGTGAATAGTAAAAATGCAGTTTTAGGGTTTCGGTATGTTTAATGACATCATAACTGTGTCATGATGATTTCATGAGATATTTTAAGGTTTGGCCGACCAAAGGTGATGAATTATTGTATGGGGCCCCATGTTTCCTAACTCAATGAGAAATTCCATGGGAGAGCCCATGGTTTTGAGAAAACCACTTGTGAGGTGTCCCTTGGCCATTGATGACTTGTCCCCTCACATTCCCTATAAATACCCACCATTTCCTCCTTTATTTTTCACTCCCAACTCTCCCCCAAAGAAGCTCTGGTCTCATTACCTCCAAAAGGAGTCCGGTCAAGGTGCCCTCAAGCCCTCACGGTCCAAACCTTTGAGATTTAAGAGTTACGTTTTAAGGTAAGGGATCTGACCTCTCTCTTTTTTTTTAAGTAATCTCTTTTATGTCATTTATTTTATGCTCCGTGATCTTATGTTGAAGGATATTCTTTTATATTAATCTTACTTCCCTTTTCATTTTCATATGATGAGATACCCCCTATTTCTCTCATCATTTCATTTTAATAATGTTAAAGTGGCGCTGTTAGGTTGGCGAATTTTTAAGGGATTCTTTCACCCTTCACGTTTTCAAGATCTATTTTCATGTCAAGTCTTTCATGTTCCTTTTTATTATGGTGTGGTATGATATATAAATCTATAATAATGATATATTATTTTCATATGATTAGAGACCCTGTTTGATCTCATCAATTCATTTTTTTTGAAGTTTAAGTGGCGCCGTTATGCTGCCAAATTTTTAAGAGATTCTTTCACCCTTTGCATTTTCAAGATCTATTTTCATGTCAAGTCTTTCATGTTCCTTTTTATTATGTTGTAGTATGATATCTAAATCTATCATACTGATATTTTATGTTCATATGATTAGAGACCCTATTTGATCTCTTCAATTCATTTTTGTTGAAGTTTAAGTGGCACTGTTAGGCTGCAGAATTTTTAAGGGATTCTTTCACCCTTCTCGTTTTCAAGATCTATTTTCATGTCAAGTAATTCATGTCCCTTTTTATTATGTTGGGGTATGATCTATAAATCTATCATGCTGATCTTCTATTTTCATATGATGAGAGAGCCTATTTGATCTCGTCAATTCATTTTTGTTGAAGTTTAAGTGACGTCGTTAGGCTGCCGAATTTTCATAAGAGAAATCTTATTTTTGTCTTCCTTTCATGTTCTTAATTTCATATGGTATGTACTTAAAATTTTATTACCATGTTATTAAATCCTTTATATTCTATTCCCCTGCTTTTTTATGGATCATTTATGAGTGGGTGACCCATGTCCCCTCTCTTTTCAATGTTTTCTAAAACCTCGTAACATAGCCTTTATGCTGCAGAATTTTCTTCTCAAAATGTCTCTCTATTTTTCTAAAGTTATTTTATTTTATTAAGTGAATACTCAAAGATATCTCTTATATAGGAGTATTCACATATATACAAAGTTGTTATATTTTAAATTCTGGGATTTACATACATGATACCCACCTTCCTTTTCTATGGGTTTTAATGTGACACAAAGATCATGTCTTTAAAGCAGTTTTTAAAACGTTATGATTATGAAATGAAACCCATTTCTTTTATGCTATATGGGTTGTTTATGAAGTGATTGATGATGATATATGTGTCTCACATGATGATAACGAAAAATTTAAGGGTGCTCCCTGATAGCACTCCAATTCATTGTGTAAAGACTTAATCTTTAGAGATAACCTTTTAGAGTGATACCTTGGTGAATAACCTTGGTAATTTTTATTGACACCTTGGGGATGGACCTTGGTGAAACAGAAATGATTGTATTTGTCAAATGTTGTAGCCACATCTTCAAGTTATGAAATATGTTATATTTATTATGATATGCCTCATGATTTCTTTCTCATGCCTTAAAGTTCTTTTTCATGACTTTATTGATGTATCTCATGTTCACATGTTAAATATTTCCCTTGTTTCCCTTACTGGGCCTTTTGCTCACCCTTTCCTTTGATGTATGCTCCCAGGTTATGAGATGTTGTAATGAACCTAGGATGAACAAATGAATAATCCTTTCAAGTGTTTAAGAAGAATGTTTTTTCTCATGTAATAAGTTCCTGGTTTCCAAGACACTAAACCTTAAAGATCCTCGGTTTTGTAAAATGTAATGAAAAGTTATGTTATAAAAAGGAAGGATGTTATAACATCAGTGAGTCACGACATTGGTGAGTTGCCACAGATCGGTGTGTCGCGACATCGATGCTAGAACCATAAACCATCGGTGGCACCGATGGTTGGGAGACTATCAGTGAGTCGACTCCCCGATAAGAAAAAATTGAACTGCAAATAATAAAAAATTAATATTAAATAGATAAATATTGAATAAAATATTAATTAATTAAAACAAAAGATAAATTAACTAAACTATTAAAGAGTAAATAATTAACTTAATTAAAAACTAACTAAATTATTAAAAAAACTAAAAAAATAAATGTGAATTAATTATTAACTCAGAATATAAATATTAAGATTAATTGATTAAATATCTAAATAAATGAAAAACACATACAAAGAAATAACCGCGAACATGAAGTTATATTAATTAAAATTAACTAATGAATTCAAACAAAAATGTTAATTAATTTAATGACAAAATTAAAAAAACACATTATTATTTTATACTTTAACTTAAATTTTTAACTTATTTATTTAACAAAATAATTAGACTAGTTAATAAATAAATTTAATTTATTTTAATACATCTAATTTAAAGAGTAAAGTTTTAAATTAAAAACTAAATTAGATTGATGCAAATAACAATCAACAATTGATTAAATAATAAACATTTAATATAATTAAAAATCTTACTAAATTAATATTATTAAACTAAAATTAATTTAATATAATTAAAATAATTAGAATGACTAAATTAACTATTTAAAATACTAAAAACACATATGTAATTATAAAAATTATTAATTAACAGGTTTAGTGATAAAAATACAAAAGTTCCATTATTTATTAAAAAGTCCTAAAATAAATAATTAAATTGTTAAATATTAAATAAAAGATGTGGAAAAACTACGTAAAATTAGATCCACATCAAAAGTTAAAAAATTTCACTCTCTTTCTTATTAATATATATTATGTGTTCAAATGGGAACAAAAACTAATTATAAATGATTAATTGTTTTATGTTTCTAAATAGAGAAATTATTTTCACGGTAGAAACTTATTTCTAAATTTTAGAAATTTTTTAATGACCATAAGTCCTTATACATTGTAAGTGCTATATAAATTAAATCAAAAAATACTTATAATAAATGATTTTAAAAATATTAAATGAAATATAATTCGACTGATTTAGTATGTGAATTTAATTTTTTGGTTAATATAACATATATTTGTTATGTTAAAGGATTATATTTTAATCTATATATAATATTAAATTATTTCATGTCAAATTAATTAAATAATGTATAAGTTTAAAATATTGATATTATATGATAATAACATTTTATTAGATTACGTAAAAAAAATATAAATATTAAAATTTTGAAAAGGGGATAAGATATGGTAAAATATTTCATAACCACTAAATTTATTTTCTATTTGGAACCATTTTTATTGAGAATTAACTTATTATAATTTAATATTTTTTGAAATTCCAAAACTTCCCCTCAACACAACTATTAAACAATACCTCATACCTAACATATTTACATCGCATTGAGCCTTCTCGCTTGAACATAATTACTATTTTCACTTATCAACAACACTAAAAACATTCAAGAGGTATTTTTATTCTAAATATACCCACCCAAGATCAATTTAATGGTGATCTAAGGGATCCATATTTAATAATGGTATGTTATAGTACATTCAAAGAAAAGGTAACTCAAGGTACGTAATATTCATCTCATGTTTATTTCTACGGTAAATATATATTACATTCCAATTTTTCTTTTGTGTGGTATATATAATTTCCATGAATGTAATTTATTATTATTATCATGATGTTTATGGGATTTACAAATCCATCTATATATTTTTCTTTCAAGGGGGTTACAATACAAATGATACCAAATAGGTAAGAGTTTTAATTCATAATCTCATCAATATTTTATCATGGGCAATATTTTATTTTAATCTTACTTTACAATTTTACAAGGTCCATTTAAAATAAAAGTTTTTCCATTATACAAGTGCATCTTTTATTAAAAAGTTATTTCAAAATGGAATGGTTATTTTTCTCAATAATTTTTTAATGATATTTTCTTTTAATATATATTTATCAAATACAATAAACATTGATTACATATATATAATACTTAGGACATGATCCATGGATATTATCCTTATTCTTTCCCTATATGTTTTTGTTTATGATGACGAGATTTTTATTAAAAAAAATATTTTCCATGGGATATGTTACATTAAAATTTTTATGAAATACATTTCTTTTCATTTTTTATGATATGTTGAATTATTTATGATCATGTATCACTAATATATATGATTTCTATTATGTTAATGTTGGGAAAAAAATTTACCTCTAGTTAATTGAGTAAATAATTATATCTAATGAGGTATTTATGGTAAAACAGTCAATTTTCTTGATTTGTTATGAGAAACAAGACAAATTTATTTTTCCATTATGGAAAACAAGTTGATGTTCTTAATCAACTATTAGAAACATGTGTTGATTCTAGATTAAATGGTCTTTTTACGTAAACATTAAATATTTAACATTTTCTATACTTATGATTGTTCCATAAAATATTATGGCATGAGAATATAAGTCAGGGTTGATTCATGATGATTTTCTATCCTTGTGAAAAATAGCTTTTGAAATGATAATGTTTTTTTCCTTGAATAATGTTTATGATCTATGAAATTTTAGGTATGAAATTTTCATGATATTTTTATGATCTCATACAATTTTTCTTAGAATATACATCTATATGATCATAGAATGATATAACCCATGTTTACCCATACCAACTCTCTTATTCACCCCTTTTCTTATGTTTATTTAACCCAGGTTATGAAGAAAGTAATTAAGTTTGATATGTCTAAAAGAGTGGTTGTTCTGATTAAATAATTTGTATATGATGTTTAAATTCTAGGAAAAAAAATTTTATGTTTCAAATATTCCAAATATTCTAGACCTAAATAATTTTGGCATTATTCATATCATTTTGTAATGAATATCCATATAGTATAATTTATCATCTATATATGAAATTTATGTGACACTATATTTGGTATTATAGTAGGGTTTAGTTAACCATTGGAAATTACTATAATAAAACACTATTGAGAAACATATGGATAAGAATATGTATAGAAAAAAATCATAATGTTTTGATAATGATCATAAATCACCTAGGTTAAACATAAGTTGTCCTAGAATTCAGTTCCATGATTTAGATATTCAAAATATTATTTTTCATTATTATGTGGTCCCCACCAAAATTATTATTGATCATAATATGATTTATGGTTTTCATCAATGGATGGAACATGAAGGATTCATTTTAATTCAAGTATATAATGGAATAACTTTCCTCATGCGAAACCGAATGAATGGATAACTGGAATGTGAAACCATGTGATTATACCCAAACATTTGTCTTATAATATTATTATAATATAAACATTCGTGGATTTTAGGACACCATAAATAATAAAAATATGTAATTTCATAATGAATATAGTAAAAAAAATATTTATCATGCAACATTTATAGAAGGTGTGAAAAAACACTCTAGTGTATATCTATGAGGAATGGGAAGATGATTTGAGTATGGAAAATTAGTAAAAAAATAATTTAACTTCTGCGAAAAAAAAAGAAAAATTAGATTAATTTAATGGATAATAATAATTTTCTTCCTAAGGTATCGATAACGTTTTAATGTTTTAAAAGTGAAAATTAAGGGAATTATGAAAATTGATGTCTTAGGGGGAATGCTTGAGAAGAGAACCTGCAATGTTGTACAAGTAATGGTTTTAATAAATATGATAATGAGACAAAATATGAAATATCATATTTATGTGAGGTTTTAATGGGGTTTCTTATATTAAATTTAAGAAAAATTATTAAATTTTGGTTGATGAATTGAAATACGTGATTCGTATTTCCTAATGTAGGAATAAAGTACTAATGAATAAAATGATGAATCATGGTTAATGATTTAAGAAGGAAGTGTAATTATTAAAGTTATTAAGTATTTTTATTCGAACATTATGTTTTATAATTTTTAATCTAGTTATATTCTTGTTATAAAAATATTGAAATTTCTAATTATTTTTTCTTAGTTGTATTCATTAATGATTTGATAACACTTATTGAATTATACCAATTATCATAAAAATTTATAACATTTACCTAAAAGAAAGAGATGGTAAACATTGATGGGATAGTATTGGAGACCATGAATTGGTTATTTATTTAATTAAAATGTGATTTACCCATTTTTATTTTAATTTTTCTATCAAATTTTTGGATTTATGGAATATATTAAATATTTTGGTAACTTAATTGAGGAATAAATATTGTGTCAATTTTTGGAAGTATATATGTTTTCATGCGATTATAACCTAAGAGTTACAGATATCATCATGGGTTTATAAGTTAGAGATTGATCATGGGATCAATGGTATAGACCCCCTTATGATGTATTTTTTCACAAAAGTTTTGAGTTAACAAAAGATATTTTGGGAAAATATTTATTCTATTAAGGTATATAAAACCCATAGGCATAATGACTAGTATTATTTAATAGGAATATTAATACACTTTTTTTGATATTGAATTAAAGGTCTTAGAAAATAACTAAGGTTAAAAATCATTAATATTTATCTTATTTAAATTTTATGGTATATAGTGTTATTTATTTATAGAAATGATTATTATATCATGGAGTCTATGTGACTTGGGAATATACATTTTGGTATATGACATTATGAGTGACTAATATTGATTGTAGATTAATGTTAAATTAATATCAGATAATTATGTGATTAAATCATTTTGATTTTTAAATTAAAAATTAGTCAGTAGTATTTTAAATATATTTTAGGATAGTTATTTATGTAATGATTTAATTTGAACTTATATATTTATAATTTAATGTTGATTAATGATGTTTTTTTAAAAGGTTGGGGTCGAAGCCTCATTTATAATTAAATCAAATCAAAGGCCTATTTTAACTGGGTAGAGAGAGACCCATTAAATAGCCTAAAGGCTCAGTGGCTATTTATCCCATTACATGGACTGTAGGCCCAAATTTTTGGCCCAAGGCCTGTTCTATGAATAGTAATTTTATGGTACCCGCCTGTTATAGTACCGCACAGTACTTGTTGCTGCTATAGTACCCTATCGCCGCTACAGTGCATTGCCTCCACTATAGTGATTTTCGTTGCTACAGAGTCACCGCAGCTACAATATGCTACAGTACTGCTACAATGCCCCGCGCCCAATAGATTTTGAACCCCCCCCCCCCCCCCTTTCATGTAGGATTACAGGGTTCTTACCACTAATCCAAACCCCAACTACAATATTGATTAATGTAGTATTTCATCATATAATGTTTTATTAACTTTGGTAATTATCTTATTATGTACTAATAGTTTTAGTTTTGGTTAATTTATATAGATAAGAGGAATATATTTTTATCCTTTTTTGGAATTATGTGATCTTTAGAAAGTTATTTTTGTGCTTGAGTCATGAAGAAATCATCTTGATTACTCATTGTTTGGACAAGAATATGAGATTCTTTTCAAAAATGATTGAAGGCTGAAATTATTCTTTTCAAGTAATTGTAATTCCTTTTATCCTTATAATTGGAAGTCAAATAATTCATCTACTATAGGGGGAGTACTTTGGAATAAAAAATTTTATCCATATACCTCACTTACAAGGAAATCAGTTATCTTTTAACCCGGAACATATTTATTATTTTGTGATGGTGGTATTTATCTTTACCATTTTTTATATCACTCTCTATCTATCAAGGGTTGTTAGTATCTTCTTCAATATTTATGTATTTACTTCCCACTAATATTCTATTATTTTGAAACATAACTTTTTCATATTTTTTATGACCTTCATATTTCCAATTTTCACATTACAAGGGGATGTTTTATTGACCCTTTTTATGTTGTGGGTTTCAACGATGGATTTTTCATATATCAATCCTTTAATTAAAAAAGAAAAATTCAAAATTTAGAGGATTAAATTTACTAATTGGGGGATAATTTAGCACATAGGTTTTTTTATAATAGATTGTTTTTAATTAAATTTTATTTATATGATTTCTTATGTTTCACGCAACAATAATTTCAAATGAACAACAAAATATTACTATTTAAATATAACCATTATAGCCTAGCCATTGAATTGGGGAGTGTAAATAGTATTATCCAAATTATGAAAAATATACGGACATACTCCAAACTAATGAGTTGATTAATTCTTATCAATTAAGTTCTCATTTTTTAGGAAAAGATATTTTATGCTTCAGAAATTTGTTTCCTTAAACAAATTATTTAATTTTTATAATAAAATATTTTAATAATATATGAAACATTTAGATAATTTTTTTAATAAATAAAATATCAATTTTTTAAATAATAATATCTGAATTATCTTATAATTTTTTAGTATTTTCTAAAAGGATTAATTTTTTTAATGAATAGTGAAAAAATACTGAATTGTATAATAAATAATTTTGGTTTCAATAATTAAAAAGTAAAAAAATTATAATTTTTTAAAGTAAAATTATTTTTATTATGTTTTTAATAATCCAATTAAAATCATTGAAATAAAATTTATTATTGAATTAGGTATAATAACAATTTTTGTACTTAAAATGTCATTTTTCTAAAAAAAATTATTTTTATGCATTAATTATATTTTTTTCAAACCAAGACATCCTGGTTTGGTAAGAAAAACATGATGTGTGTTTCTTTATAAAATATAATTGAAAAATAAATAGTAAATTATACATTCCATGACCTTTTCCAATACAGGTTATAGAGAATTAGAAAATAACAAAAAAATTATCAGAGTTGTAAAAATTTTAACAAATTGTCTTCACATTCCCTACCTTCTTATATGAAATAAGAACCATTTTAATTTATATTGAACGTGTGAAAATTATTTTAAAACATAGAGTGAGCATAAAATTTCTGAGTAAGGGGTTTTAAACTTGTTTGAAAATACTTTTATTTGAAGATAATAAATCTATTTTGAAATAATTTTGTCCTATAAAATATATGATAAAATAAAAACATGAAATAGTTTTTCAAAACGTTGAAACATTTTCTAAACATCCATAAAATACATAAAATTTTAAAAGGGATTTACTTTTGAAAATAATAAAAAAAATTAAATATTACTTGGATTTTACATTTATAAATTTTCAAAATAATAAAATTTATGGATTAATTATGATACATAGAAGAAGATATAAAAAACCATGTGGCCACATAGTATCATCACTTATAATATAGTGTCCCCTTAGAGGTCATGGGTTCACCCCTATACCAAATAATCTAATTTGATAAACAAGTGCTGGACTTTTGTGAATAATTTTTAGAGGCTCATCCTTTCTCATTAGTAACCCATTAAAAAATATCACATTCATGAATAATTTATTTTAATACATGTGAATAATTTTATAACTATTCAGTATGGTAAAATAATTGTCTTAGGATAAATCCATCTTTCTAGAATAAATTATTCCAATCGAATTTCATAATTCTTTAAATCATTAAAAGAAAAGTAAATTCTCAAAACTATCATATATGGATTCCATTTTCATCTAATGTATCGCCAAACATATATGAGTGAAATTATTATATATATGGTATTACAAGAAATTAAAGTTTTCAATATCATTTTCATATGAAAAAATAACTTTTACTCTTATAATTATGTTCCTACATATTTTCATAACATCAAAAACTCTTTTAAAATTAGATTTAAAGAATAATAAAATGTTCTTTTATAATTTTACTTTATTGAATTAAAATGGATTTAGTTTTCATAATATTTTTTTAAAATGAATAGATAATACTTTTAAAAAAAATAAAAGGGGTATTGATAAAACTAGTAAATAATTCCCCATACTAATTTGAAAATAAAATTTTCTAAAATATTGTACAGGTTTATAAATAATAATTTTTTAGAAGAATTATGTTATTCAATAATTTATAATTCTTTACATGAAGGACTCATTATTTGGAGCCTGAGAGGATTTATTTCTTATAGATATATATATATATAACATTGGATAACAGGGCTCTAACCCCTCCTCTGGTTGTCTTTTTTATAATATTACCTCACCAGACAACACCATCAAGCTCGCCTCACACACATATATATACACTCAATATTTTGAGTAATAAAATATTTTGTTCATTTATATTGATTATAAAATATTTAAATGGATAGAGATATAAACTTTTATTAAATACATCATATAAGAGGTTAAATTAAATATACTTTAGTTGACAAAACATTCTTATTTTAAATAAATTATTTTAAAAAAAGGCTTTTGATAATTCTAATTTGATTTAGAATAGATAAAATTTACTTATAATTTTTAATATTTTATTATAATATATATATACATATATATATATTATCTGAGAATGCTTGTGGAATAATATTCTAGAGGAAAGAAGAATTAGAAATTTTATATAAAAATCTTGGTAATCAATGATTTTGGTATGATTGGTATTTTTTTATTCAACCTGATTTAATTTAGTCAGATAAATATTATCAATTAATCATCGTTTATAGGATACAAAACTGAAAAAATTATTGACAAAATTTATTTTTATTTGAAAAATGAATTGAAAAGCATAATTGTATTCAATATGGAAATTAGTATAAGGAAAATCTAGAACAATGAAGTATATAGACTACCAATATCTACTAAGGGAATAAATATTGAAGAAACATTTAATATAACCCTCTTAAATAGAAAATGATTCATGAAATATTATTCAAACTCCTACATAACTCTAATTTTTATAAAATGAACAATAAGAGGAAGAATATAATGATATATCTTTCTTGAACAGATGAAAGTCAATTTTCCCAAAATCATATTGAAAACCCTGTTTGAATTCCTCTCTAGCATTCAATCCCATCATATGTACTAAATATTTTACTCTCTCTCGATCCCACACATGATCAATTCTTTGAGTTCCAATGTCTAATCCCTCTCCATAGTTAAATGTGCTCGACCTCCCTTAAATTGAAACCCATCAGTTTCTGGTAAATGAGGTCAAGCCTCATCTTATCTTTTTTAGGAAAATTATATTTCTGGTATTATAAATATAGTTTTAAAAGTTATTAATAAATTAATATTATGTATGTTAACATATATATAACATCATATATTTAATTACCTCAATAATACTCATATAATTATAATTTTTAATTTCAATATATTCATAAGACATTAAAAGTTTATAGTAGATAAATTATACTGCATTTAGTATTTTAAAATTTAATATATTTCAAATATTTTATAATATATTATATTACATTTAACACTCATTATTTTATAATAACAAAAATTATTATATTTAATATTAAAAATTATGATTATTCACATTTCATTTTGAGTAATATTATTCCATCACTTTAAAAATTAAAAAATTTAAATATATATATGCATAGATTATATTCAAAATATATTCATAAGATATATGTATATATATATATATATATTTGTATGTATGTATGTATGTATATTAACATGTTTCTTATTTAAAAAATAGAATTTATAATCTTCTCTTGTCACGACCCGTCCTCGGGGCCCGTGTCGTGACTACCCCAAGCCTGCCTTCCATAGGCCAGGGGCTGGTGACTAGCACAAAAGGCATAAATCCTGATAACTGGGAAGTAATTTCCTTTATAAAACATAAACACATCCAACCAGAGTACAAGAGGAAGTAATACACTAAGTACAAAAGATAGTGCTGAAAAGTAAATGGGACAGAATACAAACCCAACTGAAAAGATAGATCTACAACTGAACGAAAGTACAACAGAAAAGACAAACTGCTGGAAGATAGAAGCAGCTCATGGGTCATCCACCTCGAATCCTACCTGAAGGGTAGGTACAGATAGCCGCCTCAATGCTCTCGCCGCCAGCTTCCTCCGAGTACTGTCTCATCGTGAAGTCCACCTTGGATCCTAACTAAACGGTAGGTACAGATAGCCTCCTTAATGCTCTCGCCCGCCATCCTCCACCGAGTACCGTCTCATCATGAATTCCACCTCCGGGTAATGACTCGTTGTGAGTTCCACCTCCGGGTACTGACCCGTCGTGAGGTCCACCTCCGGGTACTGTCTAGTCCTTGTACACTAAGTCTCTGTCAGCGTTTTCTGTCGTCTGCATCTAACACAATGAGGTGCGGGCATGGCCCGTGCAGGGGTGAGTATAACGATACTCAGTAGGGACCCCAAGACCCTCAGGGTCTCACTAAATCCAACAATGATAACCACAAGAAGGATCTTAACAAATAACTCTTACTTAGGTATAATCCCATACTTATACCTAAGTTATCAAGTAACTCATCTCAATCATGAGGAAACACAAAGGTTATGAAATCAACGGATAACCACTTCTTAGGTATATTCCCGTACATATACCTAAGTTATCAAGTAACCCATCTCAATCATAAGGAAAACACAAATGTCATTGACTCAGCTCAAACCAAGATTTTCATTATCAAAACCACAACTGCTGGAGAACTCCTCCTCTGTCGAGTATAGTGGCCCTGTCATGACTCTGAGGCACTACTAACTAACCTTAGACAGCTGAGGTACTCCTCTTGTCGAGCACCGCGAGTCTACTGCCAAATTCCTGGTGCTCCATCCCCTAAGGGTCTACCGCCAAATACAAGGTGCTCTCCCTAATAGCCTACAGAGATACTACTCCAGTCAAGTACCATGAGTCTTCTGCCAACTACCAGGTGCTTCGTCCGCCGTGGGTCTGCCTCCAAATACTGGGCGCTCCATCCACTGGGTTAACCGAATCACTACGAGTCGAATCGGTCAAGCAGTCATCAGGTCTACAGCTACTTGGTCTCCGAACTCCATATGCTCGTCTCCGGGAGGGTCCGCTCCATGAGCTACTGGTCATTACTTCCCAGTATCACAAGTCCCACAAAGAAGTATCACAAAGGACCACATCGTCATAGGGGTCTCAACTCAACAGACGGCGCGTCAATCAGACGCCCGGTCTGTGAGTTATTAGCATTTCTATTCCAGGGGCCCGGTTGGATTCGTGTACGAACCAACCCGACCGTATCTCAACAGTACCTAGAACTCTCTTGGGTATACTCAAAGGAATCGTTTCTCAACGAGTCTACCAACGCCACTGACGGTTCGTCAAACAGACATCCGGTCTGAGAGTTATTGGCTTTTCCATTCCAGGGGCTCGACTGGTTTATAAGCTAAACCAACCCGACCATACTCCATCTGCATCCAAACCACAAGTGGTGTATTCCAAAAGAACCATCTCACCGAGAGAAATCCAACCAAATCGATGGCACATCAATCGGACGTCCGGAGCTCAAGTTATAAGTATTTTCGCTCCGAGGGCCCGGTTGGTTTCGGGATCGAACCAACCGGGCCATACCCAAACTTCGCCAAAGTTTTGGGTGTAATATACCGAAATGGACGTCTTGATCCAAGGATCCCTATGAAACTAACGGAATGTCAAAAGAACGTTCGGTATTTGAGATATAAGCGATTTTTCTCCAAGGGCCCGGTTGGTTTCGGGTTCGAACCAACCCGACCGTATCCAAAGTTTGTCGAAACCTTGAGTGTAATACACTGAAATGACCGTCTCGATCCAAGGATCCCTACACAAATAACGGTGCATTGATCGGCTATCTGTAGCCAAAGTTATAGCCGTTTGAATGAACTTGGTCAGAAAATAGGGGGTTTGGGCCCTGTCCGACCCGGCCCAACACCCCAAGGGTCGGCCCGAACTGTGTTGACCCGACTTGGGTCCAGGTCCAGTATGGTTGGGCGCGGCCCGGCCTGGCTGGCGTGGCCCGACCCGGCTGGCGCGGCCCAGACCGGCTTCCGGTTGCGGCTCAGCCAGCACGGCCGAGCATTGCGTGGAGCGGAGGGTTACACCCCCCCAGTTGATTGAAATCGGCGCGACATTACCCACTCCCCTCAAATCCATAACGGCAAAGCCGTTCCAGTTCAACTTCTTCCGTCGTGGCTGAACTGCGGCGGTCTGCTCCGGAAGCGCGCCGTCGCCTTTTGCGGACCACTGGACGCACTCCGGTGGTCCGTTTCGCCCTCCTTCTATGCCTAAGGTCACCACGAGACCCAAACTTCACTGTGGAGGCTTCAAATCACCATTACGGCCCTGTTTGTCATCACCCATCAATCCGCGCACAAAAAAAAATTTGCGGAGGGTCTGGGGTTGTTCGTTAGCCCATGCCCTCCGCGTCATAGGGTCATACCATTGTTCAACAATTAAGAATGGCCAGCATAGAGGGTATAATTCACATAATTAGAATTATAAAAAAACAACCCCTACCTTGTGACGTGATCTCTCGACAGATCTGCAGAGAGGTAGCATCGTTCGTTGACGTCGGAAGATGACGTCGTCGTTTCCTTGGAGGTTCATCGCTCGTTCGATCATCGGAGAATATGGAACCTCAGTATTCTTCGACGAAGAGGGACTGTTCTTCGCGGGAGGAAGATGTTTTTCAATGATGGATAAAGCTCTCTTCTAGTCCAGAGGTTACCGATAAGATTTTCCCAACCCCTATTAAGATGATACTTCCTCAACTTTAATAGACATGCCAAATATTCAAAATAATTCAAACTCTTTAATCTATTAATTAAAGAGTTTGTTTCATTAATTTTGATAGGTTGGAAAATCAAAAGGATTGAGAGGGGAGGAAGTAAAAAGGTTACATAAATGAAGAAGAGTTACAAATTAAAATAAGGGGTGATTATGGGGGAAGTTTATGAGAGTTAAAAGTGAGTTAAGGGAATGTGAAAGGTTGGGGATCGTGTGGGTCCCACATCACAAATATCCTCCCATGGGTAGTTAGGTGCTTGTGGGTCCCACCCCAACTCCCCCATGTAGGATAAAATCACCTTAGATATAAAAATAAATTTATTCCACAATTTTATTCACTTCTCATTTAATCAAAAAAATTTAACTTCTCCTCTCATGCAAACACAACCGCCGTAAAGGTCCCCTTAAGAAAATATATGTGTTGTGAGTTCATCGGTGCCCTCAGATTTCAATTCTGACCACCGGTTCAAAAGATAGAAAAACTCACTCATTTGTTCACTGAACGTACCTGAGCTAAACTTCGGATATTGATTCCAAGCACATCGGGCCTCATAATCAAGTTTTGTCAGATGCCACAGATTCGTAAAATTCCAATGAAATTAAGGAAAAAAATTCCCTGAAATTTTTGGGTCTTTACATTACTCCCACCTCAGGGATTTACGTCCCCGTAAAGCTACAACACAAACTAGGAAAACTAAATGAGGTACCGAGCATGCAACTGAGCCTCCCGCTCCCATGTGCTCTCCTAGAGGTTCATGTGCTTCCAGCGAAGGCTCGCAAGAGGAATCGATCATCCCCATAGGACCCGCTCCTGTGGATCCTCAACCTCTGTTGGAACCCTATGAAATTCGCCCTGTCATCGATGTACAGCTCTCTGTGTTCGAATATGTGTGAATAATCGTTCACGTATCTCCTCTACTGAAATATGTGGAAGACGTCGTGCACCCGGTGCAACTGTGGTGGGAATGTCAAGTGGTAAACCACCTCGCCTACCCTGCTGAGGACCTAGAAGGGTCTGATGAACCTCGGAGATAACATGCCGCTTCAGCCGCATCTCCATAGACATCGTTTAGGTGAGACCCATATAAAGACATGGTCACCTTCCATGATCTATATAGGCATCCATTACCTATTAACATAGGTTTTCTACCTGCTCTGTGCAGTCTTCATCCACTCCTGGATGATTTGCACCTTCTCCGGTAGCCTCAAAATGGGCGCACTGGTCATCCTCTGCCTCAGCTCCTGAAAAGCTCTGCTGGCATATCCCTGACCACACAAAGGGTTTTCCCCTTCTTCATTAATGCTAAATGTGGTGCAGTAAATCTTGAGAAGTCTGGCACAAATCTAGGTCTGGCCGACTCATGAGCGACTGACTGCACCCACTTATGCATGATTCCATCCTGTGCTGCCTGGGGTTTCCTTTTCACTGACCAAGGAAAAAACCATCCCAAAATTGTAGGTAAACCACAACCTTTTTGCCTAATACAGTCAATCTGTGTATGAACTGTTGTTTCCCAGTCCATACCCAAAATAACGTCGTAAGGCCTCGATGCTGCCACCAAGAGGTTACAACCGAAACTCACGCCTCAAGGGTCAGATCACACTGTCGGCGTAAGCGTGATTATCGAGTCTCCTCACAAAGGTATCTCCAGACATGAGGGTAAAGTCAACAGAATAACTGGAAACTCTAGGTCTAGGACAAGATTCGTGGAAGGTAGGAATGATTGGTACCTTTGTCTATTGATACGGCAGCTAGTAGTAGACACAAACCATACCCCGAATCATTCCAAGAGCTCTTGGCTCACACTCCCTGACCGCATGCAGCTATTATCTTCCCCCACCCTCCAGCTCCCTGAGCCTAGCGGGGACTGCAAAGGTGGGTAGTTGTAACATGTTGAAATGTACACTGCCTCATGTTGCGCTCCTAGATCTGCTTCCACGTCTACTACTCTGCAGACTCATTTGTCCTTAACACTTCCTCTTGTTGAAACATTTTACACGCCCAAGTCTTTGAGACTGACGCTAGTTCCATGATCTTCCACTGCTAACATTCTCTAGATATAACTGATCAGCCAAAGGACATTCAACCACAAAGGTTCATTCTAGTATCCTAACATAATTAGTACTGCATAGAGGAAGAAGTGTTGGCTCGAATGTCCTTTAAACACACCGAGATCAGAATTTCGAGCCCTAAAGCACTGATCACATCGTATTCATCGAGTACCAAGAATGGTCGGTATGCCCCGATGAATACTTAACTACCAACATGTCATCCTGCCGAAGTTGTATAAGCTCTAGAAAACTCTCAGCAACCTTCTCAAGCCAGTCCTCAGCCGCCTGTGAGTCGGGCTTTCCTCGGAACCTGAGGGGTATCTGATGACGAAACACGTTTAAGGCACTAAGCCTACATGTTTAATCTACCGATACTGCCGGTTTTAACTGCTAACCAACAGGTAGTGATATAGCTGGCACACTACCCGAAGATTTTATCTCAGGCATTGGTCCACATACCGAAGCCTCATCACAAAGCAGACCAACCTCATGGTCATTCACTAGGAAAACACTAGTAGCTAAGTCCACCTTCCAGTCCTCTGCTGCCTGGGAATCTGTCTCGCCTCGAAACATCAGAGGCCTCTTCTACTGGAACTCGTGCAACGCGCTCTGTTAGTGTGCACCTTTCACTAGTATGGCTGGTGGAATTTTCTACCCAATGGGTGGTGGTTCTACTGGTACACCACCCGAGGGTGCCAACATAGTAAAAAGGGCCCTGCACCGGAGCCTCGTCGCTCAGTGGGCCATCATCGTGCACTATCTCGGAACTCTAACTATCTATCTGTGTGGAGGCATCCTGAACAGATGCGACATGGTCAATGATTTATACCTGGTGAGCTGACCTGGGTTGATCTAACTTTAAAAATTTTGGAAGCACACACGCAATCAATGTTATTGTGCACTAAGTCAGAAATCAGTAGTTAGGGTCCTGGTGTATGGATATATCGACCGCCGCACCAACACTGGGCTCCCTGGACTGATAACCACACTCAATACTCTAAACATTATAGCTTTACAAAGAAGAAATTATCAGAGTCCTGAGTTCTGCGGTAGAACCGACCCCTTTGATACCAATTTGTCATGGCCCGTCCTTGGGGCTCATGCAGTGACTACCCCAAGCCCGCCTTCAATAGGCTAGGGGATGATGACTAGCACCAAAGGCGTAAATCCCGATAATTAGGAAGGCATTGCCTTTATAAAACATAAACACATCCAACCAGAGTACAAGCAGAAGTAATACACTAAGTACAAAAGATAGTGCTGAAACAAAAATGGGCTAGAATACAAACCCAACAAAAACGATACAGCTACAACTGAACAAAAGTACAGCAGAAATGACAAACAGCTGGAAGATAGAAGCAGCTCTTGAATCATCCACCTCAGATCCTACCTGAAGGGTAAGTACATATAGCCTCCTCAACGCTCTCGCCTGACAACCTCCTCCGAGTACAGTCTCATCATGAAGTCCACCTTCGGGTACTGACTCGTCGTGAGTTCCACCTCCGGGTACTGACTTGTCGTGAGGTCCACCTTCGTGTACCATCTAGTCCTCGTACACTTGGTCTCTGTCAGCGTTGTCCATCGTCTGCATCCAACACAACGAGGTGCGGGCATAGCCTGTGCAGGGGTGGGTATAATGATACTCAGTAGGGACCCTAAGACTCTCAGGGTCTTACTAAATCCAACAAGGATAACCACAAGAAGGATCTCAACAGATAACCCTTACATAGGTATAAGCCCATACTTATACCTTAGTTATCAAGTAACCCATCTCAATCATGAGGAAACACAAAGGTTATGAAATCAATGGATAACCACTTCTTAAGTATATGCCCATACATATACCTAAGTTATCAAGTAACCCATCTCAATCATGAGGAAAACACAACGGTCATTGACTCATCTCAAACCAGAATTTTCATTATCGAAACCACAACTGCTGGAGAACTCCTCCTCTGTCGAGTATAGCGGCCTTTTCATGACTATGAGGCGCTACTCACTAACCTTAGAGTGCTGAGGTACTCCTCCTGTCGAGTACCGCGGGTCTGCTGCCAAATATCAGGCGCTCCATCCGCTGAGGGTCTGCCTCTAAATACTAGGTTCTCTCCCTAATAGCCTTCAAAGATACTCCTCCTGTTGAGTATTGTGGGTCTACTGCCAATAACTAGGCGCTCCGTCCGTTGTGGGTCTGCCGCCAAATACCGGGTGCTCCGTCCACTGGGCTAACCGAATCACTACAAGTCGACTCGGTCAAGCAGTCATCAGGTCTACAACTACTCGGTCTCCGCACCCCATATTCTCATCTCCGGGAGGGTCCACTCCATCAGCTACTGGTCGGTACTTCCAAGTATCACAAGTCCCACGAAGAAGTATCACAAAAGACCACCTCGTTAAAGGGGTCTCAACTCAATAGATGGCGCGTCAATCGGACGCCCGGTCTGTGAGTTATTAGCATTTCAGTTCCAGGGGCACGGTTGGATTCGTGTACAAACCAAACCGACCATATCTCAACAGTACCCCAAACTCTCTTGGTTATACTCAAAGGAACTGTTTCTCAACGATACTACCAACACCACTGACGGTTCGTCAAACGAACGTCCGGTCTGAGAGTTATTGGCTTTTCCGTTCCAGGGGCCCGGTTGGTTTATAAGCTAAAACAACCCGACCGTACTCCATCTGCATCCAAACCACAAGTTGAGTATTCAAAAAGAACTATCTCACCAATAGAAATCTATCCAAGTCGGCGGCACGTCAATCAGACATCCAGAGCTCAAGTTATAATTGTTTCTGCTCTGAGGGCCCGGTTGGTTTCGGGTTCGAACCAACCTGTCTGAACTCAAACTTTGCCGAAATTTTGGGTGTAATATACCGAAACAACCGTCTCGATCCAAGGATCCCTATGAAACTGACGACACATCAAACGTACGTCCAGTCTTTAAGATAGAATCATTTTCGCTCCAAGGGCCCGGTTGGTTTCGTGTTCCAACGAACCCGTCCGTACATAAAGTTTGCCGAAACCTTGAGTGTAATATATCAAAACGACCGTCTCGATCCAAGGATTCCTACGCAACTTATAGTGCGTCGATTGGAGGTCCGTAGGCCATGATATATGTTTTTGAACGAACCTAGTCTCAAAATAGGGGTTTGGGCTCGGTCCAACCCGGCCCAACACCCCCTGGGTCGGCCCGAACCGGGTTGAACCGACTCGGGTTAGGGTCCGGCCTAGTTGGGCGCAGCCCGTCCCCACTGGCGTGGCCCGACCCAGCCGGCGCGGCCCGGCCCGGCACTAGCGGCCCGTTGCGGCTCGGCCAAAGCGGTCGAGCGTTGCGCGGAGCAGGGGGTTACACCCCCCTGGTTGATTGAAACCGGCACGACATTAGCCGCACCCCTCCAATCTGGAATAGAAAAGTCGTTCCGGATCAGCTTCCGTCGTCGCGGCTTAGCTACGGCGGTCTGCTCCGGCGGCGCACCGCCGCCGCCTTCTGCGGACTACCGGACGCGCTCTGGTGGTCCGTTTCACCCACCATCTACGCCTAAGGTCACCACGGGACCCAAACATCACTACAGAGGTTTTAAATCGCCATTGCCGCCCAGTTTTTCATCGCCCATCAATCCACGCACAATGAAAAAATTTCGAAGGGTCCGGGCTTGTTCGTTAGCCCATGCCCTCCGCGTTAGAGGCTCATACCATTGTTCGCCAATTAAGAATGACCAACTTAGAGGGTATAATTCACATGATTAGAATTATACAAAAACAACCCCTACCCCGTGACGTGATCACTTGACGGATCTGTGGAGAGTTAGCATCGTTTGTTGACATTGGAAGATGACGTCGGCATTTCCTTGGAGGTTCGTCACTCGTTCGATTGTTGGAGAAGATGGAGCCTCGGTATTCTTCGACGAAGAGGTGTCATTCTTCGTGGGACGAAGATGTTTTTCAATGATGGATAAAGCTCTCTTCTAGTCCATAGGTTCCACGATAAGATTTTCCCAACCCCTATTAAGATGAGACTTCCTTAACTTTAATATACATGCCAAGTATTCAAAATAATTGAAACTCTATAATCTATTAATTAAAGAGTTTGTTTCATTAATTTTGATAGGTTGGCAAATAACAAGGAGTGAGAGGGGAAGAAGTGGAAAGGATATATAAATGAAGAAGAGTTACAAATTAAAACAAGGGTGATTATGGGGGAAGTTTTTGAGAGTTAAAAGTGAGTTAAGAGAATGTGAAAGGTTGGGGCTCGTGTGGGCCCCACCTCACAAATATCCTCACATGGGTAGTTAGGTGCTTGCGGATCCCACCCCAACTCCCCCATGTAGGATAAAACCATCTTAGATATAAAAATATAATTGTTTCATAATTTTATTCACTTCTCATTTAATCCAAAAATTTTAACTTCTACTCCCGTGCAAACTCAATCGCAGTAAAGGCCCCCTTAAGAAAATACTGGTGTTGCAAGTTCATCAGTGCCCTCCGATTTCAATTCCGATCAACGGTTCAAAAGATAGAAAAACCCGCTCGTTCGTTCACTGAACGTACCCGAGCTAAACTTCAGATATTGATTCCGGGCACACCGGGACTCGGAATCAAGTGCTGTCAAAAGCCACAGACTCTTAAAATTTCAATGAAATTAAGAAAAAAAATTCCCTGAAATTTCCGGGTCTTTACATATCTATTAAGATATATATTAATTTGATATAATTATTTTCAATAATTGTGATTGTCTAGTAACACTCCATAATAATCAATATAAAATTCATTTAAAAAATAATCATTTATTCATTTAGTAATATTATTATATTAATACATATAATATTTAAATTATAAATACAAATAGTTTGATATTTTAATAAAAAATTATTATGTATGATTTTAATTGATTAAAAAATAAAAATGTTATTTAACAAATTTTCATTTAAATGTGTCATTATAATTTTCATCATTTGTTTACATATATTATCTATAGATTATGTTAATGTACATTAAAACCTTGTCTTATTGATATTATTATTAAAAATACTATTTCTTAATTGAAGATAATAAAAGAATAAACAATACTTATATTAAAACTCGGGATGTTACATTCTTCCACCCTTAAATGAATTGTTTCCTCGCAATTCGTTTTTTAAACCTTAGAAAATTATGAATTCAAATCTTTATAATTTTGAAAAACAAGAATGGATATACTTCCAATATTTTTATATGATCTTAATTACTCAATTTTCAACAGAAAATAATATCTCATAGAGTTTCTTAACTAAAATTCCTGGTATCTGATCTTGTCTTGACCATTACCCCGATAGAAACTATAATGTCATGAATCCATACTTCATGTTTGATACAAAAACATGATGTGAATTTTTTTTATAAAAATATAACTAAATAATAAAATGTATATTATACATTCCAATTCCTTTTCAAGTTTAGGATTTTGAGAATTTTACAAAACCATACAAATTATCATTTTTTTACAAAATTTAATAATTTTTTTCCATGTTGTATCTCATTATATGAAATAATACCCTTTAAAATTTATTCTATACATGTGAATAAAATTTTAAAACATGGTTTGATAATAAAATTTTGTAGTAAGGGGTTTAAAATCAATTGGAATATTATTTTATTTGAAAACTATAAATCTCTTTTGAAAACAACATTCAAATATAACATTTGTTAAAATAAATATTTAAAAATATTTCTCAAAACAATGAAACATTTTATATGCATCCTTAAAAGTACATACTATTTTAAAAACTATATATATTCTAAAATTATATCTTTTTTTGTGAAATATTCCCTGGATTTCTCTTTTTAAATGTTTTTAATATAATAACAGTTATGTTTTAATTATAATACTTAAAAAACCTTAAGAATAACCATGTGTCCACTTAGTAGTATCACATTTAGTATAGTTTTGCTTTATGGTCATGGGTTCACTTCTCGTACCATATCATCTTATTCGGTACACAAGTCCCAAACTTCTATGAAAATATTTTTTGAGGTTCTTCCTTTATAATTCATAACACATAAGATCCTTAAAAAATATTAAAATAATTATTTTCAAACAAAAAAAATAATTTTAGAACTTCTTATTATAGTAAAAGCATGATCATAAAAGAAATATCTCTTTCTAGAAGAAATATATTCAATCAAATTTCATAATTTTAAGAGTCATTAATAGTAAAAAAATATCATAAGTATCATGCATGAATTTAATTATCATCTAATGTATGGACATTATTATATGATTTACATTATAATATATATATATATATATCTGTTATCAAATAATATGATAGTTTTCACCAATATTCAAGATCATTTTTCTTTTGAAATATTAAATTATCTTCTCATAATTAAGAGCACTGATATATTAATAAAATAAATAATATTTTGAAATTATTATATAAAAATAGTAGTAGTTTTCATAAAAGTGTTTTGAAAATAAAAAGGGAAAACATCACACACACAAAAATAAAATGGGTTTTTTAAAAAAATTAAATAACTCCCTATACTAATTTGAAAATAAAACCTTATAAAATATAGTACATATTTATACATAATAAGGATTTTAAAAAAAATAATTAAAATTTTCCTTAACTTATAATTATTCCACCTCATGACATATTCTTTTTCACCCAAGATGACTTCTTCATAATGGTAATACATAGAAAACATTGTCAAATAAGGATCTGACCCCTCCTCTAGTAGTCTACCTTGCCAGATTTTATCATTATACTACCTCTTCAGGATAACATCACACACACATATATATATAGTCAATATTATGAGTGAATAAATACATATATCATTCATGTTGTTTCAAAAATCATCAGCCATAGACATATGTATATTTTTATTGAATATGTCACAGAAGAGGATAAATTAAATATGTTACAGTCGACATGACATCCTTTTTTAAATATATTTTTTAATAAAAATTACATTTGAGAATCTGAATTCAATTCTGATTAGCTTAAATTTCCTTATCATTTTTATAAATTTAAATTTAATATATATATATATATATATTAATTTTAGAAAGCTTGGGGAATAAAATTTCAGACATACGATGAATGGGGAATTTTATATAAAATTTTTGGTAATCATTGATTTAGGTATGATTGATATTAATTTATTCAACTTGGTTTATTTTGGTCAGAAAAACATTATTTGTGAAGAATCATTCGAAGGAGACATAACCAAATGAAATCATTGAAGAACTAATTTTGATTTCAAACATGCATTGAAACACACTACTTTGACAATCATGGATAGTAGTAGAATGAAAAATAATATTTACACACGACACTGGCTGGGGGAAGTAAAATTGATAACTTATTAATATAACATTGTTAAACCAAAAAAATATATTCTTTTAACAATATTTATATTCCAACATACTTGTGATTTCTTCAAAATAAAAATCAAGCGGAAAAATATAATCAGATTTATATTGGGAATTGAAGATAATAGATTTCACCCAAATTATATTTGAAAACCTCTTCGAGTTCCTATCTAGTGTTTGATCACATTCTCGACAATCAGTCATTCATCCTTTCTCAATCCCACAATTGATATGCACTCGAAGTTCCAATGTTGAATCCCTCCCCGCAGT